>OX637534.1:82254854-82677354 GCA_951800035.1 Linnaemya tessellans
AGTTGAAACTGTTGGCACAGTGTTGGAGGTTAAGTCCACATTAACTTCCATTGAAGGCACAACAATCTCAGTTGCTTTTAACTCTTCCATAAATATACTCTGTTGTGTCTCCGCCAGCTCAATAGGTACATTTTTCAGCTGGACTCCCTGAACTGCTCCCTCAGGGTTCAGTTGCTTTTGGAACTGTAGCAGATATGCCACAGCTTCGTCTAACTGGCTAAAAACAAACTGCTTAAATATTCCACTACCCATTGCATGACATTCAGCTTTGCTGGCGGCCACTTTCTTCTTTACTTTAAACTTCAAGTCTCGCCAAACCTATTATATTTTTTTTATATTGCACTATTTATGATTCGTACCTTACCTTTTGCTATCCATCTCCTAAACGCATCAGCGGGACAAGAGAATTTAGTACTTTTGCAATTTCTTCCCATTGTTCTTTAAAATTGGTTGGAAGAGTGCCTCTGCGAAATCCCACTGCAAGAGAGGTAATTTTCTGCAACTCTTCCACTAATTTTTCAAACTGGACTGCAGTTGTTATTTAAAAGTTTTCCGTTTTTTCCACTTTCAATTTATGTACATATGCTTCAAATAAAACAATATCGCCGTCAAATTTGCTTGTACAATGCAAATTCTATGTTGAGAGTCATCGATAATGTTCGATAACGACAACTGGAATGACAATTTGAAGTAAACAAAGCAAAACAATATCGTTTTGTTTTCATGTTGACAAATGGAATAAGGGTGAATATATAGCATAGATCCAGGGTGCTACTGCTAATTCGATTGGAACGAAAATGCTTTCGAATAACTAAGTTAATAACATACAGTTTCGAACACTTTTCTATTCGAATCGAATTGCGCAGTAACTCTCCAGGTTTTACTTTGGCCACCATTGCTGAGCAATTTATGCGATGTTTAATAAATGTTTTCTTTAAATGAATATTCTAATTACGGCAACATCAGCGTAATGGCGCACTGTTATATATTTCTCACACCTAAATTTAAAGTCTGCTTTAATCATCAAAACCACAAACAGCTGATTTTGCGTTTACGCCACAAGCCTAATAATAAATACTAACTAATTTCAGTGCAGCGAAGACAAGGCTTTGTGTCTTAAGGCAATACAATCAATGTTTCAATGTTAAAATGATTTTAAATGGAAAAAGAGAAAAACCCAGGTTTTACAGTGTATAAATGGTATTAAGTATGCTATTAAATATTGAGGCTTACTAACTTTTCATAAAAATGGCTGAGATATGGAATTTAATACGGTACCAATGCAATAGGTACCGTTCGTTAATGCTGTCGTGAAGAATCTTCCACCATGTGATTCTCTGATGTACATAAATATTTATACTAGTGCAATAAATATACAATTTTTTATTATTCTCTAGAGTTGAAAAGATCCATACTTCCTACTTGGCAGTTGCCAGCGTTAGAAATGAGCTTAAAATTTCTAAGAATTCTACCATAAAAAGTCGTAACTAAAAAAACTAATGAAGTGCAGACTTAGTCACGCATTTAGTTGTGCTGATAAATATACTTTTGAAAATACACACGCAAGCACACACACACAGTAACATACCAAAGATATTCCCTTCTCTTTTACTACTCCTCGTCATCCTGGAAAGTATCCTGCAGAGTTGGTAACAACGAGGAGGTGAAGTAAAAACAAAAAAAAAAAGATATTTTGAATTATTTGCATTTAAGTTTATTTGAAAGGAAAATATGAAATAAAATTTAATCCTTGTTGTTTTTATGCTTACACACACACACAAACACTACGTGTATATACCCAGTCAGCATTTTATGAAATTAATGATCATATTCGAGTCTTTTTCGCACGATTAAAATAAGCATTTATGCGCTCGTTTTCGAGTCGAAAATGACTGTTCATTCGGGAGAAAATGGACCCTAGCCGCGACTCTTCTAAAGGAGTCTTTTATGATTCGCGCTTCTGATCAATTTCGACTCATTTTCGAGACAGTTTGGGGTAGTTCTTATAAGCAGATACGAATCTTCTTCAAGTCATTTTTCAGTCATATTTCTGGTCATTTACGAGTCTTTTTCGAATCATATTATACGCGCACTTTTAATTGAATTTTTGCTGTATCAATACAAGCATTTATTATTGTTTTGTTTTTAATTTAGCTTACAAGTAACATATAAGAAAAAATAAAATAAAAAATTATAAAATTCAATTTGTAATTCAAGTTGTTTTAATTCAGCCACACTGAGCCGCGATAGCTTCTTGAGTTTTCTTTTTGACAACTTTTCTCTATGATCGTTATTCTCCTCCTCCAACTCGTCGTCGTCACCATCTTCCTGAAACTTATTGGCTAAACTTTTCTGGTTTAATTTTCCTGCACCGTCAATTGCATTTTTGTCTTTTTCCGGGGGTTTGGGCTTATTTTCTAATTTAAAAATTTCAAAAACTATGGAACTGTCTATACATGAGAGCCAAATCGGCAATGGTTATCTTCTCCGGCACATATCTGTAAAGAAGCAGACAATTATGTTTTTTTTTTTGAACTAGAAGATATGAAGTCCTTACTTACTCAATAGTTACGTCGTTTGCAGCTACTGGCGATTTTTCTCGCGTTGTTTCATCACTTAAAGATTCATTCTTCTTATCTTTTGTTTTTACTCCCTCATCTTTGTGGGTATTGTCATTTACATCGGATTTATTTTCAGATTCATCCTGAATATCTTCATTTTCACGTTCCTTCTCTTGCGCCTTTTTAAGTTTTTTATTTAACTTCTTGTGCCGTTTTTTAGCTGACATTACCTTTTTTTGTTTCAAATTTTTATATGAATTCACTCACAAATGTAATATGTACATTTTATATATTTTTTGATTTTATTACGCGAGCTTGCTGTTTGTGTTTGTTTGTTTTAATCACTTTCTTGGTATTTCTGGGAATCATTGTCGAGTCTTATTTTAAGCGCAGAACTGATTAATCAGTTTTTGATCATCTAAGGTACTCGAAAAGGACTCAGTTTGGTGAAACAATCTTCCACATGCTGACTGGGTATTGACTACACACTGCACACATGATGTCGTCACCGCCTTATATTTCGCTTCGTACTCATACATATGTATGTACATACGCATACATATACATACGAACAAACCTCAGCAAGACTTGTAGTGCTATTTCGGTCATCATTAGTTGGAATCTGAAAGGAAACCGAAGAAACGTTGTATGAGAAAGGAAACTTAAAAGCAGGAATAATGGTTGTGTAAATAGAAAATCAACACGCATGCAATTTACTTTCAGTTCATCATTTGTGCTGCATTTTCGTGTGGCGATGGTGAAGGAAATCGTTGTGTCAGTATGTGTGTGTGTTTATCTTAGCTTTTAGTAAAATGCTAGAAATTTCGTTTTACTCCAACACCAAGCGAATATTGTGGGAATAACCACTACCTATTATTGTTTGTCAAGTCTGATGCTGTGTAAAACATACCAACATGCAGGATCTTGCATGTCTCTCTTCATATGCATACTCGTACATGACTTTATTGTTGGCTGTGGGTTGTCGTACAAGTATTTTACACAAAAGGAACAGTTTTTTTTCCTCTTGTGTATGATTTTGCTCCTTGCGAGTGTGTTCTTTTCATTTTGCTGTTAACTGGGTCAAAGTAATCATATATTATTGAATTAAAAACATTGAAAGTCTCCTCGGTGACAGGAAAAATTTATTTATGTGAGCATAAGCATAAAGAGAGGATAAAATAAAATTACATAGGATATAAACATTTTCAACATTTTAAATTTAATCCAATATGTGCGTGTATTTGTTTCCCATGTGATTTGAACACATATGTATGCACTTTTTATGACTTTAGTTGGTACATGTTTTAGTTTTGAAAACTTTTTTCAACAGAATTTACTACTTGTCAGCAGTTTTTTCATTATAAAGAGACAAATTATCTGAGACAGATATCTGAAACGACTGAATTCCTCATGTTATAAAAATTACTTATAAATTTAAAAGTGTTATATCACATACAGGTAGAAAGATATTCGTCTGTTTTTCAAATACTGTGTCCAAAAGATCGCTAGTAAAAATTCTCAAAATCGGTGCATTAATGGTGTTTTCTGTAATAACACTTTTTTTATTATAACCTGATATATCATTTCCATGGCATTTATTGCTTGGTACATTCGATCTATAAAATGTTTGTCTACTTTTTAGAATAAATTTGGCTTTATGGTGTCAATAGAGGTTGAATATTGACAGCAGGGGCAATGCACTGCATATGTAAGGGTCACCGTCTGAGTGCTGGTCCGAGTTAAAAAAAAAAATAATATTGGCACCCAATGCGTCAAAAATTGTTGGCTTGTAGGCTAGGCATAAACCAGTGAGTTAACATTGCATCATAAAAAGTAATCCAGAGGAGTCAAATCGCACGGACGAAGGAGCAGCGAACAGGACGACTTCTAGAAATAAAATTTTCACCAATACAAGCATAATGCTTGATGTGATTTGGATAAATGTATTGTGACCTTAAAAGTTCAATGCATGACGAAGTAAATATAGAGCTTGCTCAAGCTTTCTTGGCTGCATTGATGGCCAGTTCTGCGTACTATAAGTCGTCGTTGTGCTTGTATTTGTGGGCGTTATTGGGAAATGCCCATGTATGCAGCACTTCAATGTATTATTTTGCTATAATTTTTTACGTGGAGCATAACGTCACACTAACAACAATTCCCTTGGTTGTTGTATTTGTTGCCGTAGCACTGCCACCTTATGTTTATTTCACCATGGTTCAATGTATTTTCTTCGTTTCTGGTTAAATCAAATTAAATTTGCTCAATGCTGGCCTACTTAAGTGGGCTTTACGTGGCGTGGTACCTAATTTCGGCATGCGTATACGAGTGAGTTCCAAGTTGAATATGCGATTTTTGTACTTTTTAGGTTCTCTTATTGTTATCGAATTTGATCAAATTAAAATATCAGCGTTTTTTTTTGTTTACATTTGAAAGTGAAAAATTAATGAAAAAAAAATTTCCAAAAATAAAAAACCTTTGATTTTGTTGTGTGTGTGTGTATGTTTCTTGTCTTCTCTTTTACTTGAGGTTGTTAGTAAACTTGAGCATATTCATCCTTTTCTTTAGTATAAAAAACTTGCATGTGGCGCTTTTTCCTAGTTTACTTTCAATCACTTCTTACAACTTTTGCCAATGCAGCAAATTATTGTATCCTTTTAAAATCATAGATTTTTTAAGCCGCTAAAATCACTTTTTCGTTATGCACCTGGAACTGACCTAATATTGCTTGTGCACATTATTTGTGAGTGTCTTCAGTATCGTGAAACTTATTCATATGTATTATTTGGTGCAACACTAAAGAAACAAATTGATTCGCTTGGAATCGGATAACAGAGTTGGAAGATAGAGACCAATGGAAATTAAAACTCATTTCTGCGCCATCTGTTTGTATATCTGATTACAAAGTTTCAATTTTATGGAATGATATTTTTTTAATTTCATTAGCTAATTCCATTCGTGGTATTAAAAACTTGTTTCGCTTCCGTTTTGGAGACTCCCAAAACGGAATTGAACTCTGTTACGAGGCTGATATTCTTATATAATTTATCAAACATATGCTCTGTTTATTGTGGCATTTCATTAGCAAATCGTCATATTGGAAAAAATTAAAAACTTCATATTAAGCAATATTCAAATTATAACAATTCAGACCATTACTGAGACTAAATTTTCATATAAAACTACAATTAACTTATTGCCAATTAAGAGATAATTGTTTTAATAATGAGTAAAATTTATGATGCAACACTGTCAGTGAAAAGCTTTTACAAAACTGAAAGCTTTTACAACGAAAGTACTTATTGAATACACTTTGTTGAAATTTGACTAACGCTGTTGGCTGAAGTAGTAGAACATGAGACTATGAAGCGAGGGCTCCTGAGTTCAACCCCGCTCTGAGTCATGAATATTGATATGAATATTTATGATAAAAATAATATAAATAAAAAGAATAATTTTTTTCAGTTGTCAAATGCTAATTGAGTATGTATGAACACCAAAAAGATATTGTCAATTAACTGATATTGTTTCAATTAAAAACTCATATGAGAACACTCATATGCACAAACTTAAGAAAAAGCATAACAATTTTTCTTTCTAGGAAAAAATACAGCAATTAAATTCTATTCGATATGAATCTATTTAATTTTTCTATTTTTATACAATTAGTTTCTTAGTTTCCCATCTATACCGTTCACACTTGTGGTTTACAATCTTACCGAAGGTAACCAACCACCTTGGTCAGCATCACACAACAACACTACGTGTCTTTATGCACATGCAAAGTATTTAGTTTGTCGAAGTAAGATTCAAATACAATATAATATTTTTTTTTGTGTAATTAAATAATTGTAGAGGTTGTTTTCTGTAACTAAACTTCAATGAAGCAACAGTTATTTAACATTTCTGCCGCAACGAGTATTCAATGAACACAGATATTCAGCCATTCATTCATACTTTTTATTTGAATTTCTGTTTATTGAACTTAAATGCATTTTACAAACCCAATACAAGTTTCAATTCCCCAAGAGGCTACCCGCCCTTGTTTAATGACACACACATACATACTCTCACACACACACACCGCAAAGCAATAAGTGCTTGTCTAGCTCCATTTAATTGCTTCTAGGTAAATAAAATAATTTTATTCAACTTTGTTGTAAATACCACATGTTGCGTTTCATTGCTTTTATTTGTTGGTTCAGTTCCAGTTGGGCTAAAGAATGTTTAAAAACAGGAGGCACACACAATTATTCTGCCTTGTACCTCATGTTGATGATACGTACGTCCTGAATACTCACTCTTTCTGGGTGATTTTTTAAGTACTTTCGAATTTGATTTAAACAAAAAGCATGCCTTTAGAGAAATGTATGAAATCTTTAGTTGAGCCGATATAACGATCTGTATAATTCAATCAGCCGGATGGTGTGACGTGATGGCTTTTACGCCGATGGAGTTTTTTTTTTTGTACAAGATTAAAGAAACACACTTTACGGCTGGGGATGATTTTCGCTGTTACGCCTCAAATGGTTCATACGCTGGGTCCAATTTTGGCATACTCCCTCCAATATATCGGCCGGTATCTCGCGAATAAATGCTTCAATATTGGCTTCCAGTGCGTCATTCGTTGCGGACTTTTCCCTATAGACATGAGCCTTAACATAGCCCCACAAAAATAGACGAAAGGCGTTAAATCGGATGATCCATGCGGCCAATGGACCAGCCGCAAACGTGAAATAGACACTTCACCGAACCTCTTTCTCGCTTGCTGTGTGGCATGCTGAAGCCACATGTCAACCAAGTCCAGCTCTTCTATTTTGAGGGGAAAAAATAAAATAAAAATAAAATTAAATAATCGAACGGTACCGCTAGCCATCATAGTAACGACTTTCAAAAAGTACGCTCCAATGATTACACCGCCCCATAATCCACACCAAACAGTGCATTTTTCGTGATGAATTGGCAGTTCCTGCAATGCGTCTGGCTGCCCTGCACACCAAGTACGGAAGTTTTGCTTGTTCACGTATACATTCAACTAGAAGTAAGTTTCGTTGATGAACACAAGAAGTGCACGATGCGCTTTCTTAACCGAACATGAATTTGGGTAATAAAATTCAATAATCTGCAAGTCGATTCATGTATAAATCATGGACCAAACTGAGCATGTTTACCAATAGTAACATCTTATGCATGGTGAAGTTGGTTATGAGATTGTAAAGTGTGTGGGGTCGTTATAGAGATTACAAAGATTTGATTTTTTTGGCAAGTTGTACAGCTACGAGTAGGTTGTACAATTTGGGGCCATGTTGAACAACTATGTATGATTTTCAGCTAATTTTCATTGTGTTCACATAAAACACGATGCAAATTTGCATCTAAAATGGAGAATTCACCGGAAATGCGGGATTTTATTGAATTCTTTTAAAAGTTTGCCGGAACTTTGGAACTGCAAAAGTGAAAAATATAAAAATAAAAGCTGCAATACACGCTATGATACCCGATGTCATATTTACTCAGATCAATTTTCTATGCAATGAAGTTGTTTTTTTGTGCGCAAAACACACAACTTGGTAAACCGACGTGTGTTGCTGCAACCGTCGCAAGGTCTGTGGCATGCATTACACGAAAACCGCTGAGCTGCCAAAACAGTGTTGCCAAAGGGAAAGTTCCTAAAAAATCACTTTATATATCAAATAATACGTTTTTACAAACGTGCGCCTGTGTGTATGTGTGTGTGCATGTATTTCTGTAAGATTATCTTTGTTAAGGACAAGCAGAAAAAAAGTGACTCGACGCATGTATTCACTGGCGTAGTGTAGTCAAGTAATTGAATACAAATGGGAATATACTTGTGTGTATGTTTATTGATGATGGTTGGTGGTGTTAGTTGCGAGTATTCTTGTCTCCATTGCAAAGCCGATTAACTTTGTCTTGTGCCGCCTGTCTTTTTCTTGTCTCTAACAATAGTAATTTTCATTATTTACTTGCTTAGAAAGGGAACACATTTTGTGTTGCTTCATCTGTTCTTTATTTAAGACGTGGTTATGTGTAGTATTTTTATCTGGTCCTTTTAAAAAAGATCTTCATTAATGCTGTGTGTTGGCTACATATCCGTACGTATGTTACTCGTATGTACATGTGTTATGCATGCATGTCCTACACATGCTTGTTTGTATTTACCCGATTCTTTCTTCTTCCTTGAAGAATGTAAAACAACTGTCAAACATTTCGTTCAGCTGTTGTGTGACGCTTTGTCGTTGTGAATAGATGGATTTTTATTTCCAACAGTTCGATTAAAGAATGCTTAACAGGTGTTGAGAGACATTGTTTTCAATTTTAATGCTTGCGTTGGATTTTAGGGACCTCTTGTCTGCCAATAGTTTTGGTGCGTTATTCGTTCTTAGTTTTTTTTTTTTTAACTATGGAACATCTGCCTTATTGTCTTGCATTATTATTTTAGTGCTGCATGTTTTATGGACTCGTGCACTGTTGAAACAATTGTTATATTTACTTACAGAAGTGCATCTTTTCTATGAAACTATATTAAAAAAAATTAAAATACATACATCATAATGAAAATAAATAAATAAAAAATATTTATGTATGTATGTATGTACATGTGCATTGGTATACATATGTACTTATATGGAGGTGTGTATGCAAATCAAGTTTCGATCTTGGAAATAATTAAGACAAAATACAACGAAAATTATATCGAAACTAACATTAGCCTCATAGTAGGGTGGCTAGAAGTATGTGGCCCTGCTACGACGACAGGAGAACAGCACAGCTGATCAACAGGAACCGTAGGGACATCTCAAGACTCGTCGAAGTAGTGACGGGGCACTGGGCAATAGGGAGACATGCTGGTAGGATAGGTCTCTCCTATAATGCATTCTGTCGCAGCTGCCGGGATCATTGCAAAGAAGAGACAGTTTATCACTTCCTTTGTGAATGCCCGGCATTGCACCATACGAGACACAGGATCTTAGGCAAAAGTATAATATCCGACCTTTCGGAGCTATCAGGTATAGGTCTAGCTGACCTTATTAGATTCCTCGATGCGACAGGTTGGACCTAGCTTCCATCACCGTATCCGAGATCTGGACTCGGTTCTACACAGGTTGACACTGACGAGTGGAGTGGTCTTTCAAAACGGGATCTCAGAGATCCTACTTGAATGCTTGTGGGTTACAGGCAGCCACGTATACCAACCAACCAACATTAGCCTTAACATTAAGTTAACGAATGCTTTTTGCTTACTTTTCGAAATTTATATTTTTATTTGTAACATGCCAGATACGAATTTCTAATTATTGTTGCCACATTGACTTAGATAGGAGGTGAAGTTAATAGCGTTTAGCAAATCATCTCTAACACCGGCACATTGGCCGGTCCGCACATTTGGCCGGAAACGGCTATCGAAATATTTTCGATACACTGAATCCCTTTAGCGCATAAACTCTCAATCGCTAAAAATAACGGAGATTTGGCTATTTGCTTTTATTATTATTATTTTTTTTCTTTAATTAAAGAAAAACAACAAAATAGGTTAACTTTAATTCAAAAAAAAAAGCAGTACTTACATTATTAGAGCGAGAACTTTTAGTTCATAACCAATAAAAACTTGTAATCCCAGCAACTTCCGCTAAATTTTCACTGCAAATGAATGTGAAAAGCTGGTTACTTTTTGGAATCGATCGACAGAGCCGTTCAAAATTTATTGTAAAAATCGGCTTTTGAAACCCCATTTATTAAGTTTTTTTATACTTCTCAAACTGTACCGATCCGAACAAGTTCCAATTTAAAGAAAATCTAGTTTGAAAGAACTTTTTGAAGCGCGACTAGTTTGGTGCGATTCGGTTCAGCTGTTCAAAAATCATATTTGGGTCATATACGTACACATACATACACATACAGACATCTGACGAAAACTGATTTTTTTTTAATAAACAAATACAGTGATTTTTCAATTTTCTTTGCGGGAAGTTTAAAAAAAGCCCCCTTTTCATATCATTATTTTCCACAAGCCCCACTTTTGTAACACTTCAGGGGCCATCTGGATATCGGTCTGAATTTATTGAAAATGAAAAATTACAAATGACAAGTTACAAAAACAATGACACCTTCAAAATTTGCCTATCCAAGCTTTTTTTTGCCCTTCTTCTTTAAGCAATAGTGTCCGATCGAACATTTGAACTCGGCAAAAATAATCTTCGGTGTCCGAAATTTTTACAGAATTTTACCAAACATCGCACTTTTTTTTATTAAAGTACATTTTTGTTACTATATGTATTTCTATACATATAAATATAAAAATTATAAAAACAATATCAGTACAAAAAAATGGTCCGCTTCGACTTCTTTTGTGAAGAAGTAAACATTTTATGAATAGCATATAAAAAACATATTAGTAAATGCTAATTAGCCACTCCTAAAAAGAGCGTTTTTAATGAATTATTTACATATCTGCAAAATAGTATTTACAATATATTTCAAAATATACCGGAGATATTTATTTATACATATATGTACATATATAAATTTGATAAAATATTTATTATTTAAACTGTCCTTAAGGAATGTTTTCCAAAGACAAATTAATCAGCAAAAACCAGCTAACATTTTGAATACTTTAATGGCAAAAACTTTAATACGTGTGCATACATTCTTCCATATTTAATTAATTATTTGTGTATGAATAGTATTAAAGGAGGCTTTACACCAACATGTGCTTTCATATCTGCATTGGCATCGGGCATTTTCTGAAATCATAATCAGTGTGACCATATATCCTTAAAAATATTCAGTCATGTCACTAGAGTTCAATTCCGTTCGGAAAAGGAATTCATTCCTTTTTAATACCATTAAAGAAATTAAACATTATTTCATAGCACAGACTGAATTTCGTTTCGGAATTCTTTGTTGCCAAAGTTTCGTAATAATAATAATAATAATAATAAAATGGATTAGCATGTTTACATATGAATGGCGGTATAGAGGAGTGAGTATTGCTGTGATTGAATATCTAACAATTAATTATGGTGCTTGTTTGTATTAGAGTTTAAAGACATTTTTTACCTGAGACTGTAATACAATTTTACAATCAATTAAAAGTTTAGTTTTTGTTTATATACTAACCATTGATGCTTTTGAAACGTTTTTCTTTATATTTACAAGAATTATTTTATTTTATAACTTATGATTTACAACTTTTTAGTTTATATGAAAAAGTTATCATTTTATAAAATGCGTATTAGCATCCGCTTGCTGAAACCCGGAAGTGATTTTTTCGACTCAATAACAGAATTCGTTCGCGAATAGTATTGAGGGGACAGATGAAGAGATAGAGAACTTTTTGTAGCTATTTGAACCTTTTACTTCGTCGGCTAATTTTTTGCAACAGGACCGACGCACAGTGGTTCAGAATCGTTTTTCATTGGCCAAAACTCTGTAACTTTTTAAGTAATAACGATTTTTAGTAGTTCTTTTTTTAGTCAATAGATAACATCTTAAGCTTTTATCGAGTTTAGGTTTTATTAAGATCGCGGTACAGCGGTTGTTAAGAAATTTAAGCTTAAAGTTCAATTTTCGATCTGTTTTTCTTAAATCTTGTTTGTAATTCCGTTTCAAATCTGCCAACTTGTTTTTGACCCACTTCCTCTTAACCGATTTGGCTCAAATTTGCGAAACAAGCCAATCTTGGATGACAATATAATATTTTGTTATCCTTAGGATGCCCCTATTTTCATTGAGGTATTTTCCGTATTTTCATTTTGATGGCCCAAGTTTTAACTTTATGCTGAACAATACTAACATATTTCTTAGTTTTTGGTAAATTTTAAAATAAAACGGTGTAACTTAATTTTTCTTTAATTATATATTTACTTATAGTCACAAATAGATTGTAAATAAATAAAATAACATTTAGTATTAATATTCGTATACTTTATTTCATCAAATATTAAATGCAAATTATAATTATTATTCATTTGGCTGGAATATTTCCAGTAAATATTATATATTCTGCTCTGTATTACTTCTGTCCTGTAGCAGTGCCTTGCTTCTGCAAGTAGGTCTGAATGATTCACTTTCCATTGACTTCGAATGCTACAGTAATTGTTTTAAATTTTGAAATAACATCTATATCAACACCTGTTATATCAGATGTAGTTTCGCGATATAAAAATAATCTTCTTGCGGTATTGCCATCGTTTGTATTGCTTGATCCTTGTTTTGGTTGATCTATAATTAACCCGTGTTTGAGAAATGCATCTTGAACTTGTTTCTTTTTCAATTTTCTTTTCTCTTTGTCGGTGTCATCATTTCTTACTGATCCTGAAGATCCAAAGTCCAAATCATAGCTAATTTTCAGTATGTGTTCCATGAACGTTACCCTCGTATGTAGCGGTGATAATCCAAATTCAAATGCTTCAATACTATCTAACTTTGTCGGTTCTTGGTTTAACTGACTTGATGTTGCTTTACATATAATATAGGCTCAAAGAAAATACTTTTGCCTTTCTTTGGATGGTTTAGATTTTTGCTCCTCTTTTGTCCTTCAAAAGTTACATATACACTATTAAACTTAAAATTTTACGAATATATGGTGGTTTCAAATTTATTACATAACACCCTAACTACAAATTATACAGGGTGCGCAAATACCATTTGTTAAAAACAACAGTCCACCCAACATAACAAAACAAAAAACGCAGCCCATTATCAATAATAGTTTTCAAGAAATCGTAACTAATATGAGATCAAATATTAAAATATTTTTTTATTTCTAAATTAACTTAAATTCTTTGCCTTTAGCAGCATGCCGCGCCTACTACTGCGAATATTTTGACAACATTTTTCGGCTACCTTAGTGTTGATCTGATTCCTTTCTGATGGCATAAAAATTTTAAGAGTCTATGTCAAGAAAAAATACAGTGAACTCGCGAAAACGCGAACGTTTTCAAATATGTTCACGTTTTCGATTGCAAAAATTTTATAATAAAAAAGCACAGTTGGCACAACTAAATCAGTATAATCAGGCACAACTAAATCAGTATAATCAGGCCTGCATACGTATGCATTTACAACGTACATACATATGTACCTATATGCATGTATTTGTTGAAAACAATCAACAGAAAAATGAGCAAAATGTTCTGGGATTCCCAAAATTAAACGTAAATTCAAAAAGGCGAAGAAAGCTTTTTACGTTTTAGAGCTTTCAGACTTTGTTCACGTTTTAGAGAAGTCAATGTAAAAATAAAAATGTTCACGTTTTCGAGTCGTTCATGTATTCGAGTACTCTCGTTTTCGTGAGTTCTCTGTATAGGTTTTGGCCAATGAAAATTGATTCTGAGTCACCGTGCGACGAAGGGGAGTGCTGTTATTTAAAGCACGGTAGTGTTGTTACTCCTTATCTAAATACAACCTTTATGTGTTCTTTTAATTGAAATCTTTTTGACGTAAATGTAGACTAATTTATTTAACAAGAAATTTTATATTCACCGTTATCGTGCTTGGCGTATTTTGAAATTTTCGTAATAGATTTTAAATGGAAACCAAACATTTTCTTTCTGAATTAAAATTTTTCTGAAACATTTTTCAGTTGCTTTTTTAAACCTGCCTTTGCTTCTTGTTATTTTAAAATCTGGTCACACTCTTTGTATCTATTGTAATTAGAACTTTTATTTTCCCCAAGTTATCTTTAGTATTAGCATACATTCATACATGTTTATTTACCACAGAACGGCATTGGCTGATTGCAAAAACATTCAGATCTAATCAACACTATAAAATAAATTAATTTGCGTTCATGATTACAATGAAAACTATTCAGAAACACACATGCGCTATTGATATTAAATCATTCAAGCAATGATCAGTTGAAATGGAACATAAACAACCATGAGGCAACAGAAATATGATGCTGATTTTTATTCAACAATATTAATAAAATACGTTCTATATATTATATATTACAACAATTCAATTGAATATTTTCAAAAGCGAAAGGTTGAAAAATTAGCAGTCGAATCATATTTACATGATTCGTCAATCGTATAGACGATGTGACAATTGCTTTAAACTTCCACAACAGCTTGAATATTACACTACGTTAACAGTAAACCAGTCAAAATAAATTAGCAAATACAATCATATTTAATTCAATTAGAATTTTATATGCTGAAATACGTAATAGTTTCATCAGTAGTCTGTGTATTTGTATCACCACATTTTAAGTAACAGTTTTCATGTGTACAAAAGTAGGATACGAGAACTGTATCAGTACCAAACTGATGTTAAAACACATTAAATACGATGAGTTTGACTGCCGTTTTTGATTATTTTCTTGTGTTCAAATGTTTTTCATTATTTGTTTTAATTCAAAAATTATTATTACAGTTTAGCTGATGTAAATAAATTGAAAGAATATCATGGACGCAACTTCAATTAAACTCGCTTCGTTTAGCATTAGAAAGTTTACCGCGTAAAGATTTCCACAATTCCGTTAATACTTCATTGAAGAACAGTTTCTTCGTTGCCTCTTATATCTCGCCAGTGTAGGTGCAAACCACAACAACAATTTACAATTTTTTTCTAACTACCCGTATTTCCATATCTTAAACGTTTCGCCAAGTCATCTTATGCACGGTTGGCTGTATAACTATTCTGAATTACGTATGTCATAATCCGCATTTTAAATACAAATATGGATCGATGTCGAATGCCGTAATTAGCCCTCTATTCAATGTCTATTTAGCGGTCAAAGTTGAATAAAAATTTTAGCGCATGATTAAATTAAGAAGTGATTTTTGTATCAAGGAACTACAAGAGGAGTAGCTGTTTTCGCGACAGCAAGTGCACTCACCTTAAAAACAGTTACGGATTCATTTACCATACTTATGTTCATTAAAGTCTGATTACGATTGAGCTTCCAGCTACTCAATCATAACGTGGTATTAAATTTGAATTAAGATTCTATAGGCTAATTGTTCGAAATTTTTAATTTAAATCTCAGAAAGACATGATAAATATTCCAAGGCACAAAGGCAAGTCAACATCAGTTTTTATTCAACTTACACAGCAGAGCAGAACAGCTGTTTTCGAAAGACGCAACCCTTTCATCATCAGTGCTCATGTGTATTGTGTTTGTCACCACTTATTGTTGTGTTGTTCTATGCTTTAAGCTCTTCGAGCTCAAAAGTTTGTTAAACCGGTATTATTTTAATTTTCAAATTGATATAGCTTTCGGGAAAATCAACCGTCTTTGATGTATTTTTTCGAGACCTATAAAATAGTTAATAGCACAAATTGATCAGATGTATAATTTCGGCGTTTAAAAAAAAAGAAAAAATCCGAATTTTTTCGTTCACGGCATCTTACGAAATCGTTAACCGATTTTAACTCGGTTAAAGGCGATCAACAAAGATTTTTCATATCAAGATCTCATTAGTTAGCAAAATCGATTGGTTAGCGTTTAAAAATTATTTGCATTTAGCAAATAAATTTCTTTTTTTACTTGTTTTTTTGTTGAGATTTTTCGAAATCTACCGGTTCGAATCGGTTGCAATTCACTTTGAAATCTAAACTTGGTAGAACACTGAAGCGCTTCTAGTTTGGTTCGGTTCATACACATACATACATACATATCTCTCAGTAGTAGTAAGGAAAGCTTTTACAAACTCAGAACATCGACACCTCCCGAAAACTCTATTTTTTCAAAACCGGATAAAAGCAATAAATTTCTGATATTTTTTTTTATTAAACTTTTTTTTACCGGGAAGTTAAAAATTGTTCATAACCACTGTGATATTTGCTGTCTTCAAATTTTTGTGCTCTTGCACAAAAACGAAAACTAATAAAACAGATCATCTCACCTCTCCTGATGATTTAAGACAGAGTTGTTTTCTGATTGTTAGAAGTGTTCCATAGTATAAAATCTTTTGCATTTTCCGCCGCCATTGTTTGTTTACTATGCTGTTTTTTATTTATTTATTTATTTTTTTGTGCATTAAGAAAATCACCGTTTCTTTTTTCATTGTTGTATGCGGTGTACTCAGGCCGGTCTCTGGTATGCAAGTACATTCGTGCTCATAAAAAATATGTTGCCAACCAACAAATAAACATTAATAATTCAGTCAGTTAAAAGTTAGCGTTTTGTTCCTTATATATCTATGTATAAACAGCAGTCAGCTATGCGTTGATCAAAAGAAAATGTCGTAAAAAAGAAAATTACAGAACTGCTTCTTTTATTTACTTACATATGTATGTAAATAGAAGTCAGTTATACTTTCAAATGATGTCACTTGCTTTATGTTTCTTTTAACAGAAGCTTCCTTAATATGTGAAGAAAATACAAAACGCCCTATCTAACAAAAATTTTAAAATTGAATTTTTTGCTAGGTCTGCATACGCCATCTCGTCAAATGTAAAAATTTTCCGGCAATATAAAATGATTTTATTGACAACAAAAATTCCCTATCTACAAATGTGATAATTTATAATATGCAAAAAGCTCTAACATTATGCCACATGCAATTCGTTTCTAACCTTAAATTTATTTTCGAACTTGATTTCGCGTGTTTGCTATTGTTTGTATTATAATATGTATATTGAAAAATCTAAATAAATGTACTAAATATTTGTAATTGAAAGGCGTCTTAAACTCAAACTACACCTTCAAAGATTTAAGTTTTCAGAATAAACGGGCACATATACTGGAAGATCGGAAAAAGTTTTTCCGCTTTTGTCATTGCTTCAACAGTAATATACCATATGGGAATAAAATTCCATTGTTTTCTTTTTTCTATTAATTTTTACACACAATCAACAGTTTTGTTCTGCACTCCTTGCGCAATGAAAACTTTTCGAACACTTCGCTGTTACAAATTGACGTTTAAAACAGCAAATCTGAATAAGTACATATAAAATTGGTTGAAATCTTGTAAAAAGACCTTTTTGTAACATAAAACATCAAACCAAAACATTGTAACTGACGGAACTTTTTCAATATATAATAAAAATAACGTACTTTCAGCAGAACTAAATTTGATGATCCTTTTTTATCTATTATTCCAAAATTTTGTGGTATTTGCGAATGTACCTACATACATATGTTCATATGCTACAAAAAGAACTGTCTATCTTCTCATCTTTCCTAATCTGTCCCCTCAATACTATCCCCTCGTTTTCAGTTCCGGCGCAATGCAATGCATATACAGGGGGGCATCCCCTGAGTGCTGGTCCAAGATAAAAAACAAAATAAATATAGGTATTTCATTTAAATACGTTTTTTTTTTTGCTTTTGTAATATTTTTAAAATGTTAGATAGGGTGTTTTTGCATATGCTGTGACGATGTACAATGGATACGCATACATACGAGTACGTTTAATAAACATCCTTCTTTGCGTGTTTTCGCATGTCATCATCGCACACTTTTATAATTTCTCTTGTTCTTTTTTTCTTGTTTTTTTTACTTGATTTCGTGTGGTTTACAGTCCAAATTCAAACACTATTTTCAAGTTTGTTAGTCCTTTAATAAATTCTTAAATTCTCTCCATTATACATGGAATAATTTTCGTTTTTAAATATGTATATTTGTTTTGGTGTTAACCATAAAATGCGTGTTTAACTTAACTTAATTTTGTTTCTCTTCCTTAAATACATTTAGTGTTATTTTACTTCTTTTTTACACATTATGTTGCCGTCACAAAGTCGTTGGTGAGTCTTTAGTATTCTTGTTGGAATTTCAATTTATTTACATACATAGATTCTGAAGGTTTAATATACATACATATACTGTATATAGCATTTAAATATGTATATAGACATGTACATATATGCATACACATGTACATAACTACATTTATAGTACATGTACGAGTATACTTGCATATTCGTGTTAAATAGCAGAGAAATAATTTTTATATTTCAATTTGGTTTTCGACTTCGTGTTATTTGTTTTTTCTTTTCGAAGTGCTCTTATAAAACTAACTGTTTTTGTACTCTGGACTCTCATTTATGGTTATTCGAGATATGTACTCTACAATATGGACCTACAGAATAGGAAGTTGCAAGATAAATATCTGCTTTGCAACATGTCTATACCAAAGACACAAGTCTTAAAGAAACTGCTCTTCTTTTTGGAGTTGGTGTTGTCATCAAGACAGAGTGACAGTTGTGAAACTAAACTGACAATTTGCCAATAGGTAACAGCTCTCTTCAAAGTATATAAACTGCCGATTTTTGATACATTCAAGTATGTGATGGGAATATGGTTGAGACATGGTTCGAAAACAAAAAAGGATGTTGCGGTGTGTGTTGTGCCATTATTTTGTCTAATAGATTGCAAATTCCAATTTGTTTCAAGCAAAAATGTTGCACCAAGCGTTATTTTTCTATTTTCATTTGACGCGAGTACAAGAAACTGTAGGAGAGAATAGTTTTGGTTTGTAAAAATATAATTTTACTTTCGTATTTAACCCTAGATAGTTAAAACCCGCCTATGGGACGCAACCCTACTTTTTCACAAAGAACCCGAACATCGGTCAATTTTGTGAAGTTCCATCGAACCCAACTTTTTGTCAATTGTAATTTTCTAAAATTAAGTTACAACAAAATAAAATTCAACGAATTCATAACAGCGTTTGTCACAGTTTTATGAAAATGCAAATGTTTTTTATAGAGTGACACAAGTTTAAATCATAATAAAGCCAGGAAATATATTTTTAATATCAACGAAACTGGCTTTATTGGAAAAAAATTTTTATGAAATTAATCCGCCCGATTGTTTAAGGTGTTGGCGTTTACGCCTCAGACGTTTTTCGTAGTAGATTAAAGAAAATTGCTGGTGCGTTTCTTTAATCTTATACAAAAAACGTCTTTGGCGTAAACGCCAACGCCTTACACAATTAGGCTAAATGTTTGAATGTAATTTCTGCCACGTGGCCGCCACGGCTAACGCATGGAAGGCGCAATCTAGAACGTCAATTTTCAACAACTAAAAAAATCTTCCATTAAGTGGAAGGACACAACCCCAGTTGCTGAGGTGACAGTGACGATGCTTTCCTGTACAGCGGCTACAGCTTCTTCAGTACGCACTGTTTGGTGTCTCACGGGATGCACATTATCAGTAACAGTAAATGTGGTTGTTCGAATTACCCGCTCTGAAGGACGATAATGTACGGCATAAAATGGCAGAAGTGCACGATAAGTTGACGAATAGAACCATTATTTTGATTAAAAATTTCAACATTGGCACGCGTTGCTCTGGTGTAGTGACACTCTAAAAAAGCACGCATTAGAATTTTCGCCGAATAAGAAATTGAATTGAAAAGAAAAAGAATTGATCCAATTGACATGTAAATTTTGTGGAAGGACTTGGTTAAAAATGTAAATTTTTTGGGTTCATAAAGTGAGTGATGGGAAGGGGATGTTATATCTTATATGGACAGAAACTTTCTATCAATAAAAACAAGTTGTGGCAACCAAGTTTGCTGCTACAAGAAGCCGTTTTAAATTTTTTTAATTTTATAATTTGAATAGGGCAAAGACTTTGTATTTATTTTGAAATAACTTTTTCATACAATTTTTATTTTACACATAAAATCAGAGGGGATTATTACACCATATAAAAAAAATTAGAAAATGAATGCGATCGAAATTCATCACGCCTAAATTGTATCCACATATGACAACGTGTTTAAGGCAATGCTTTGGATTAATTCATAATGAAGTGGATGTTTGCGCCCAAAAATTTCTTTTGTTGTGATGGAAAAAATGTCAGTAATTTATTGATTCAATAATTATAAATTAATGAAATTTGTTTCTTCCTAACAAGGGAAATTTTTTAGCACAAACATTTGCTTGAATATGAATTAATTGAACATATTTTATATTCATCGTTTCGACAGCTCAATCGCATTACTATTTCATAAAAAATTCGTTTTTCGAATCGGTTTCGAAGTGACAAAGATCTGTGGGAATTTCTAGATAATAGACTTAAGAGAGCCACCAAAAACTGATGAAGAGACTTTGAAAAGCTGTTATGTTCTGACCTGTAGGTTGGAAATAATTAATATCAATTTGTTCGTGGTCCCTCGAAAAACGGTCTCATTTTCAACATAATTTTCATAACATTAGAAATGAATTTGAATATTTTGATGGAAACCGACAGCTTTGTCATGCTGACGACACCTTTGCCTAAAATGCAACTTTATATAGTACCTATTCATTCTCGAATGAAAACAATTTTTATGAATCAGTTTCAAATTAATTTTTGTAAGAAATTCTATAGACTGTGGCTGTCTATTGAAAAACAATGAATTGAGCTCGCTAATTACTATTTTATTGGCGATGAAATAATGCCAACTAACAAACTCTAGTCAGTCAAAGTAAATATTGAAATGATATTAATTTCGACTTTCATTTAACTTTAGCACAAAATTTACGATATGCGATATCGATCGAAATCGCTATATCCCATAAAGAGCAATTTTGTTCGATATCGCATGCCATATTAGCCTCCTTGGTTGAAAACCTAAATTTTATGTTTCAATAGATATTAAACAAAAATTAAATTTTGAAGTCAGGGAAGGATACAGCCCCTCGACTTAACACAGATAATATTAACGATGATTGTATCTTTATGCCACGAACCGAACATACTTATGAACGCAGTGTTGCCCAATCCATGTACAAATATGAAGGGCATAATTATTTCTTTTTTATATAAATATTTATTCTTAATTGACCAACAATTTGTGTAGACTCTGGCTTATTTGCTCAATACTTCACATTCTCATGACTGAGTTAAAGGTCTCTTTTTTATTGTTTGCCTGTGTTTGTATGTGGAATTTGCTTAATTTAAAATGCGCATGTTTTACATTACAAAGCCGAATGAATACCGGTTCCATTTAAATTTGTTCTATATTGAAAAATTTCCTTATATACCGAAAAAATTAAAAAAAGAAGAAAAAGGAATAACGAAAACACTACCAACAACATTGTATACCCTGTGCATGTTAGTTTTGGTTATTGTTGTTTCTACTATGACATCACATGCCTATGGAAACAAAAATGATGCCATTGTACTTGGAAATAAGAAAAAAAAATCCTTAATACATCCTTTTTGAATGATTGAAAAAGAGAACAACAATTAGGAATTGTAATAAGAGTGTTTGTGTGAAAGAGTATGAAAGTAGTTTAAAGAGAGTCAGTGTTGGCTGTTATGGGGGTTTTTGTCCACAATTTCGGGCAGTTTTAGTATTAGTCCTTCTTTGTTTCTACAGCTAAAAATGCAGGACAGCATTTAAAGATATAAAGTCGGTATAAGAAAACGAAAATTAGTTGAAATTCGAAGTCAAAGTGGTGATCGCGGAAATATATACATTTTTTTTAAATTGGACCAGCTCTTATGGGATGACCCCTATATATGCTGTGCTTCGCGCGGGACCTAGATAGGAGGTCCTTTTCTTTCCCCAAACTCGGGACTTTCGGCTTCATTGTTATTAATTTATTTTGTTTTGCTTTACAAGTTTATTAAAATTGTTAAAGTCTGTTTCTTAAAATAATCGCGGCTATTTCGGAAAACGAGCTTTAATTTACAAATCAAAATTTATGAAAATGTGCTTGCCACTCATTCCTGAAATCAAATCAATGGTAGCATTTTAACGCGTTTTTCGCTTTAAAAACGGTTAACTTTCTTTCGCAAAAAATGTCAAGTCTATGTAATTTCTGTTGAAATAAAAATAATAAAAAAATAAAATAAAAAAAAGACTCCAGAATAGCCACTAAAAATTTAATGATCTTATTTTCTATCACGCAGCGTCAACAACTTTATTAACAATTATCGTTGTGTTAACGAAATGAGGATTTAAATTAACAAAATTTTGATCAGTTAATCGATTTATGTGTATGTATGTAAATTTTCATGAAATTAATTTTCATTTATAGCTAATTAATAATAAATTATATTTTAAAGGAAGCTTCAGTCAGGTCCACATTATTTATTATAAATACGGCAGTACAAATTTTCTGTTCAGTTAAAAAAGTGATTAACTGCGGACTGTTTGATAAAACGTTGAAATATTATATACACAATTTTTACGGAGTTATTAAGTTGTGGTAAAGGTCTTAATTCTTTTTGCGGTACTGGTAATGTGCAGAAAAATTATGATTTATTTTAATAATTCCAAGTGTTTTCACACTAAAATGGCATTTTTCTTTGACAATTTGCCTGATTGCCAAGCACTTATTCACTTTGCTTGAATATTTCTATAATTTTAAAATATTCATTTACAACATATAAAACAATTTCTATTTCATTGTAGGCTTTCCTAGGCTTTTATACCAACAAAAACTGCTGTGGTACAGTTTGTCAATTAAGTGTTTTCACAGATAAAGAAAAGTACAACAAAAAATGCACCCATTTCTAAGAGAGATTTAATTTATTGGACAAGTTGTGTTTTGAAACCTGAATTTGTTAAATTTGCAGTACGAATGCAAAATCATATCTTTATTGTTTGAAATCAGTTTTTAACTTTCGGTCTGAAAACGCTATAAAGTAATTAAGCATTTATTTATATTTCTTATTTCATAGCTTTATTTCTTAAGTGTAAAATTTTTTTTATAACTGCAAATTTTTCGTAACACAAAGTCTGACTGAATAAACATAAGGAGTGTTGTTTTAAGACGGATAGAATTAACGGGAGCTTTAACTCTCAAACAAACTGTCATTCCGACGTAATTTTTTTCTATTTAGCGTTGGAAATAAAATAAAAAAATCTTCCAACTTATAGACGAGTTTTCGCACATAATTGTGCGTCTGAGCGAGATATCGCGGAAATTCATATCACATACTCTTAAGTGATGCAGTAACAACAAAAGGTCGAAGGAATGAGCGCGTAATGAAGACAATTTCGCCGTCATTTTTCATATTGGAAATTGGTGGTCTGATATTTTTTCAAATATTTTCTGAATTTGCCAGGAGCTTTTGCATGCATGGTGGCAATTAATAGACAGTCCAAAATTTTCTTACAATACAAGCCAGCAATACCAAAATGAGGATGGCATGAGAAAAATTAAATGATGCAACAGGATTTAAATTATGCAAATAAAAACAATTGAAACGAAAAATTGTCCATTGAAAATGGTCGTGTACTATACACTTAACATATTCGTCTACTCTTGAAAAAACTTCTTCTGTCTGGCAAGAAGTCGTCGACTTACATAATTGGGGCCGTGTGTGAGCACTGAAAATTTTTGCGAAAAGATCCAGAAAGTTTATTTATTTCGAAGTGGATAGAGCGAGAGGGAGACAGAAAAATGTTTAGTTTCAAATTTATCAGTGTGCCGTTCGCAATGGTTTTCTAATTTATCTTCAAAGTTTGGCTCATAACGACCCCGTGGTGAAAATGACCACCATTTCACACAGGAGGCAAGTAGGCATTTTCAAATATATTGCCGCTTTTGTGGACTGAGTTTGTACACAAATCAACCGAGATAGAGATGTGTTTATCCAATGAATATAAAGGCTCACAGCATATCTAGTAAGGCTAGCAGTAGACAAATCTAACAAACTTTCACTTACTCTGTGAGCAGATAGAAGACAATTTGTTCACTACTTCGCACACGTTGTGAGCTGCCATTTGTTAAACACAACAAATAGTGCTCGTCGGATAAGAAAATCATGTTCTGAAAAAAAAATTACCTTAGAGCGCTATTATTCATTGTTTAAATACCATATTAAAAAGGCTTTAAGTTTTAAGGTGAACTGACAAATATTCTTCCAACAAATTATAAATTAGTGGCAACCTTCAAATACAGCTGATTTTAAATGGCTAAATTTGCTACAAACGAATTCAGGTGGTTTTAAAATTAAAAGGGACTTTCACGTATAAAGTGTGCTTTTGTATGTCTCTGGTACATCGAAGGAAATTAAAACAAAAATTCAATTTTCGAAGTACGTCAAAGTACGTTCTGTTTATCATCATGCGCCAATTTCTTTATTGAATAAGTTTATTTTCCTACTTTTTAATTGCTAAAGCTACGAGTATAATTAAAATATGGGGTGATTGACTTGAAGTTTGTTAATAAGAAAAGAGACTTTTGGGGAGGCTTAAGTTATTGACCTTACAAAAATAGTACCAAATATTTATGTAGCTGTGAGGTACTTAATAATTAATCCCATCTGTCACTAGCTGTACTTTCTCTATTTTTTCCTGTTTCATTCGTTTGTTTTCTCTCTGTTAATATTTCTTTTTGCTTTGATATTTTTTGTGTTGTTTAGAGGATTTTTTCCCAAGTATTCATGTCAATGAGTAAACTCTACCTGCCTTCCTGCTATACCAACTAATATAGTGCCTTACTTAAAGCCTGGATATACATTTCTTTGGTATGATAGTTGTTGCTGCTGCTGTTGTTGTTGTCGGGACTTTGTTACTAATGTTTTTGTTGCTGAAAATGACGATACTCAGGAGGGGTTGAAAAAAAAACGTATAAAAAAAGTGAACTGAAATTATTTTACTTGGCTTTACATAGTTATTGAAAATTTTAAATGCTAATCAGTACTACATTAACTTTGGCCGTGCTAGCACTTCGTATTTTTTATTTAATTTCGATATAAAACAAAAATGAACGAATTATTTTTTTTTTGTGATTAAAGTTTCAAATATGCTAAAAGCGAAGTAAAAAGGACTTCAAACAAATTTAAGAATCTAAAAAAATTTAGTGATCTAAATTTATTTAGTGATAAATTGAGAAATAAGTGTTGGAAAATGTGAAATACTTTTTTAATTAAAACGACTTAAGCCACGCAAATATTTAAGGATAATTATTATTTGAATTTTTCTAAATTTATGGATAAAAAGTAAAGGTGAGAAGCCACTTTTTGAAGACTTTAATTAAAATTTATGAGTGTTCTTTCGTTGAAGTCGATATGCTGTCATTAATATTTTTTACAAAATAATTCGATTGCTGTAATTTAATCTCAGTTTTAGTATTTCTCTAACATGGAAAATATTTTTCTCTTACTTCATATACATTTTTGTAATATGTTGATACTGGCGAGACTTTACACCATTTCCTAGAGACATTTTCATATATATGTTGATGTACATATTAATAAGAAAACTATATGAAAAAAATAACGTTTAGTTTTTTCATTTTCATTATCTGGTATGCATTAAAGGTTATTGAAATTATTCGTATAATAATGTGCTCTCATATGCGTTTTTAATTGAAACAATATTCAGTTAATTGACAATATCTTTTTGGTGTTCATTCATACTCAATATATTGCTACGACAATTAGCATTTGACAGCTGAAAAAAAAAATATTATATCAATATTCATGACTCAGCGCGGTGTTAAACTCAGGACCCTCCGCTTCATAGGGCCCGATTATGGTTTACAACACAAAAATGTTGTGTTGTTTTAGTTACAACACAACACTAACCCTTTTTGCGATTATGGTTTACAACAGCTAGCTGTTGTGTATGTCACAGGGTTGTAATGTAATTGTAGTAGATATTTCCATAAAAAAGCATACCTCGCGCCAACAAATGTCAAGGTAAAAAAATTGAATAAGCGTATTTTTCGTCAGAAATACATAAATAAAACAAAAAGAATTATGAATATTAACGTTGATCTATATTTTGATGATGAAATTGAAAATAACAATAATACATACATGGCAGGTATTCAGAAAAATATTCGCGACAAATCAAATCCATTAGAGTTACCAAATACTGAGTACGTATGATTTTCCTAAAATAACAAATTTTTAAAATGTATTGATTACACATAAATTTTATAGTTTTATAAAATTGTTCCGGATAAACAAAGATGGTTTTTTGTTTTTCTTACAAAAGCTTGACTCTTTTTTAACACCTTCAATCCGCTGCTCTGCCATTCCACCGGTTTTAAAATTGTGTTGTGCATCCAGGTTTCTTGCTGATGGTAGTTATCAAAGAAGCAGCGGCAATGATTTTAATATAGGAGTTTCACAACCAACTGTTTGCTGCATATTAAATTAAATAGTTAAATTCTTTGAGCGAAAAATTTGCAAGAAGTGGATAAATGCTCGGATGACCGAAGAAGAAAAAAGCGTCGTTTTTTCAAAAACCAGATTTCCAGGAGTAGTCGGATGTATAGATGGTACGCTTACTTGTGTTTGCATTGACACAAGTTCCACAGTGCTCTGTTCCAATGGGCTCGAGCTCACTTCAGTAGATGGGCCACCACCAGTACTTTGAAAATTTCTCTTGTTTGAAGCCAATTTTCTTTTCAAATTGGCTTTATATTGGGTCCATACCTGTGATAAAATAGAAATAATTTTACGTAAAGTAAAATAAATTATTCAGTAGATCTGCTACTAACTCGTTGCCATTCTTTGGTAGTTTTAATAGGAGGTCCTAAGCTATTTAATTAGTCAGAAAATTGATCCCATTTCTCTTTGAGATACATTTTGCTACATCCAAATGGCATCTTCCATCGGCCAATCTCTGGATTCATTTTCATAAGATCAACCAGTTTTTCCATTTGTTTTTTTATTTGTAATTTTGCTAAGAACAAATAATAACTAATTCTTTTTCTGGTTTTTTAGATTTTATATGTTTACTTACAAATTTTTCTCCATTTTGCTTTTTTAACTTGTAACGCTCGCGAAACAACAGCTAATGAGCTGTTGTACGTTTTTGACAGTACTGACAACACATAAATACACATGTTGTAAACGATAATCGGTGTTGTCAAAGGCAAACAACTTAACATACAACATTACAGACAACAGTTGTAAACCATAATCGCTTTTTTAAAAATACAACATTGAACTAACAACTGTTGTAAACCATAATCGGGCCCATAGTCTCGTGTTCTACTACTTCAGCCAACATCGTTAGTCACATTTCAACAAAGTGTATTCAATAAGTACTTTCGTTGTAAAAGCTGTCACTTTTGTAAAAGCTTTTCACTGAACACAATTCTGACAGTGTTGCATTACAATTTTTATTCATTATTAAAACAATTATCTCTTTATTGCCAATAAGTTAATTGTAATTTTTATATGCAAATTTAGTCTCATGGCCTTAATTGTTATAATTTGAATATTGCTGTATACATATGTGAACACCATATAAGCTAACAAAAAATAATATAAACAAATAATATAAATAAATATATAAATAAATAATAAAATTCAAAATATTAATAAATAGGAAACAAAATGTTCTATAAATTAAAACAATGAAATTTATCATTCAAAAAACTTAATGAACGTATATTCCTTATTATCATTGAGAAGGATACTTAAATATTTTCTTCAATTCTTGTATTTTATTTAATTAACACTCTGTACATAGTTTACAGACGCTTGTCAGTTCTAGCAATATTGTCAGTAAAATTTGTAAATAGCAAACTCTTGTCTTACAACCTTGAAAGACAATGAAAGGCAATTTATTTTCAGACACCTGACAATCGCACTGCCAATTGCAGATAATTGTCAGACATTGAAGTCTCTTTTTTATGGACAGATGTGTTGAAACTAATGCACCTGGCTTTGGCATTATTGTCAGAGAAAGATTTCTATCTGAAGTTCTATTACTCAGTTCATTTTCCAAACTTTTTTTTAACAATTTGCAAAAAGTTTCTATTAACTGTAAACATTTTTGAGGAGAAAGCGACAAAAATATTGCAACCAGAAAGGGATCACAAAAAGAAAATAATATAAAATAAACAAAATAACCCTGTCTTTGCAGTACCAGCAAAACTGTAAAACTTTACACATATTGCCACAGATTTGTTCGCTAGTAAATAGGTAAATAAAAAAATAGGCTCCCAAAAATACGCAGAAGTTTCTTACAACTATTTAGGCTAAAAATACTTTTTAGATTTTTAGCGATGTAGTTTTAAGTTTAGCGAGTTATGGAATATGGCTGTTGCAGTCAATATTCCGTGTGTATGCATTGTATGAGCTATCGCAAATGTTGCACTTCACGGTTGACAGCTTTAGAATTAAAATTAGCGGAAAGTTGAATTTCAAGTCTGCAACGTAGACCAGTTTCTTGCAATTTTCATAAACCTTTTGTGAATTGGAAATATGCAAGCATATGGGTACGTATGTGTGCATGTGGCATTCAATAAACAAATCAAATTCTCTTGGAAAAAAAGAAACGTTAGTTGTCCTTTTTGGAGAACTTGGAAATGGTGTGATTAACAAAATAATAATTTCGTTTGCGTTTGTGTGAGCTCATGTTAATTTTAACATATGTATGTATATACAAATACATAGGAGTATACATTTAATTGCAAAAAAAAGATAAATGAAAACAAATACAAACAAATACTACTAAAGCTAAACTAAATCAAACATGCACGAGTAGATGAAAATTCTAATGTATATGAGAAATAATAAATACTCTTTATTCTACACCAGTCGACCATCATAAATAAGTCCTCGCGGACACGAAAAGCAAGAAACTATTGTTATACTCCCAAAAATAAATGGAAGGAAAAAACTAACATTTTCAAATCATCAAACCACGCAACATGTACAATCCATACAAAAAAATGACTCACTGGGTTTTTATTTGGTCTCCATTTTGGTAAACGAAAAATATGACATAATTAAAACAACAACAACTACAACACTTCATAACAATTTTGAAAAGGAGTTTTCAATGAATTATACTTTTTAAATAGAAACATTTATACACGTTTCTCCACTTAAATATGAATATGAAAAGGAAACACAGTCAGTAGTTAATTCTATTAAATCAAACCATAAGGAATTATTTAGAAACAAAAATGTCAACGATGACTTCTTCCGTTCTTTCTTCTTTTAGAATGAATAATATTGTTGAACTTTTATCGGAATCAGTGCATATTTCAAACAAAGGATGCACGAGTATTTGTGTGTTTATTGCAAAAATCCTCTCTATATGTTTCTTTAGATACATACCATACATATTTGATAACGATTCCAAACACTCTACTACTTCTCAATTAGTTCAATAATTTTATAAAGAAAAATTACTAAAATGATTGTGAAAATGTAATTGTAATTGCAGCTGAAAGTTGTAATTATTAAACTTTTGAGTCAACCTAACGTTGCCTCCTTTGGAAAATGTACGTGTGGAGTAGGCAGCCACTGAGAGTAGAAAGGAAGAAAAGGTTCATAACAATAATAAGTTTAAAATAGGTTTGATATTTATACAGTTTAGTAACTCAATTGAAATTCGAAACCTAAAACTTTTTCCCACATATTCGTTGTAAAAACTTGTACTACTTCACTCCATCACTCCGTCCTTCTCTTTCCCTTTGGTTGCTATGACAGTTTCTTGAACAACGGTGTAAAATCCAGTTCATGGATGCCGAATTTTGCTAACAATTTTGTTCTAGTTTTAGGATATGCACGCCTTTCACCAGTCAGAAAAGGAACATGTAACTTGTAGCGGATACTTAGGGTAGAACTCATTGAATTCCTTTTTTTGTTATTATGGGGGAAATGAAAAATGATTAAAACAAGCTTTTATGACATAATTTATGGATTTACAGCTTCCCGCGATACTTTCTTGATGCTGGGGTTGCATAGTATACAAAATGTGGCCGATTTTTAATCTTAAATAGAGCAATAATATATTTCTACTCTTAGAACTTGTATAGAACAATTGATTTAAAAACAAACTCACTTATATCTATTTTATTTTTACTTTGGTTGCGTTAATGGTATTGCATTTGATTTAACGCTTATGTATCTTATTTACCACACAAAATGCAAATGGTTTCTTCAAAATTTATATATTTCCATTTACACAACTTATCTCGAAAACACTGCCCGATAGTTCACAATAGAAACTATTACGTCCAAATAATTAAAAATAGAAGCTATTATTCCTAAAATATTTACGCTACGATAGCAAAATTGCTTCTTTGAAACCACAAAATGCAATTGGTTTCTTCAAAATTTACATATTTTCCTTATCTCTAAAACACTGCCCAATAGCTCACAATAGAATCTATTACTCCTAAACAATTCACAATGGGAATGTATGTGAACATTTTCGCATATGTCTGAATTACCCTGTTTATTTTATCTATCGCTTACAAATAAGAATCTGAAAAAGCATTTCATACTTAGAAATAAATTTGTACCTCTTCGTCAATGCACTTCAAAATTTCGTTATTGTTTTCTAAGGCCGAAGTCACACACACACACACATGACATTTAAAAAAAGCTTAAAGAAGCGCAACAAGTTGGTTAAAATTAATTTCCCAGGTTTCGTGTTAGAATCACAATCTGATTGCATTTGCCAACTACATTTAAATTCGAAGTGAAATACACTCTTTGCTACTTTAATGAAAAGAAGCAAAATTATATACCCAACCGGTATCATCAGCAAGCATCCAAAGGCACAGTTCATATATAGTTATTTTCTTTACAAAAGATATTAAATTTCAATGAAATGCATCTTTAAAATTCTAAAGTGTATTTTTTATTTTATTAAACTTCTTATCCATATTGATTATATTTTTCTTCATGCCCGTCAATATTTATATTTTTCTTTTGTGAAGGAAAACTGTACTCTGTAAAATTTTTTGTTTTTATACACTTCCACGTATAAGTATGCACTCACATATACAGGATGTGCCATTTTATTCCTTGGGTTAAGGAATGTCAACCGGATGTAGTATGTTTTCATTTCGCTAGCAGTTGTTTTGTTTTGTTGTTACTTCTTCCCCAACTTTGTCTTTAAATTTTAAAGTAAAATAAAAATCAATTCCAGGCATTTGGTAAGAAATAAAAAATCTTAAAAAGTAACAACTTATGAATGCAACTTATGAATGATTTTCTGTTATTTTCTCTTCATTACTTTTATGTAAAATTGTTATCCAGTTAAGGAATTTATAATATCCGGACATCTGTTGCTAATGACAATGTGATTTATTAAAATGTTTGGTTTATAGTTGTTTTATTTTGTGCATCCTGCGCATTATATGTACATATATAGTTTTTAAAAATCAAGATATTTTGTAAAAGTTGTGGGATGATAAGAGAAATTAATATAAATTTGAATTAAAAAAAGTGTAGTTAGAGTTCTAAGAAAATTATCTCCCACAACACTAGTTTCCCAATGATTTTGCTTAAAACAATTTCATGGTTTTCCATGACTTTTTCAAGATTTATTTCGTTATGGTTCGAATTTCCACGAGATTATTTTTCTGTATGTATCCGTAAGAATCTTCCCACTTAATTCTAAAAATAAAAGGGCTGTTTGTTAAAATGCTGATATGGAATATTCAAACCCCTCCGTCGCTTTTGCTACTCGATCAAATGGCTGAACACAGATAATTTCTAACATGGGCTCAACTCATCCCATCCATAATCGTGATACTATTACGTGATACGTCAATTATATAAATGCACTGACAGAATGGCGTACGATTACAAATATAGTCTAATTTTCTTTATAAATCACAATAGGTTTTGTTCCCACAACACTTTGAAAGTTCATTAAATTTACAAAAATAAAAAATTATGATTGGAATTTACAAGCGTAAAGTGTGTAATAAATTTACATACAAATTCCAAAAATTTTCTTTTCGAATGGAATTATAGACTAACTGGCACATGTCCCGGTATTTTATTAATTGCTTTTAAGCGTTTTAAGGATGACTTCCATAAGACTGAACATACTTGTCTATGTGTTTGCTTGTACATATGTATGTCGTGTTTCAGAAGTATCTGTCATGCCGAAGAATGCTTAGAAATGTTTACCACTTACTACAAATGTGGTGGTTCAAACCTGGCCACTTATGTTGTTTTCTTTTCTAAAAAATAATGCTACATTTTTTGCACTTTTCAATGGAAAATTCGAGTCAACTCGATTGTTTCTAACAGTCGAAAGAAACAATTTATTGATTTTATTTAATTTATTACAACCAGTAGAACCGATTTGACAATTTCTAACATGATCAATTTTTCTAATTAAGATCAATTTTGTCATTACGAAAAAGACAATAATCACGTAGACTTCATTTAAATCAAGCTCAACAACTCCTTTTTGATATACATACATAAATCGGTTAATAGTCTGACAGGTCTGTGGAAAAATATTAATTCGTAAGTAAATCTTCGGAATGTTGTTCCTTGGGACTCAAGCGGTCGTTTTGTGGTTTAAATTAGCGCAAAGGAATTCAATATATGTGAGAAACAGTAAGTTCTGCCATACAACTCGAAATTAAAGGATGTAGCCAGGAGTCACGACTATACATTAACTTTCAATGCCCAAATGTACAGAATTCTCGTCATGCAAACGTCTGATGAAATTCATTTTCATCAATCTGTTAGACAATCGATATAAAGTTGACTTCTTTTAAATAAATAAAATCCTCGTATCATAAGGAGCAACATAATTACTCCGCATGTTAAGTATATGACCTACAAAATACAAGGTATCAGCAAACAACATACTGGGTATCTTATCCTTTTTTAATTTGTATAATAAGAGTAAATATGTATAGATTGGTGCACATGCACACTCACAGGCACACACACACACATACATATAGGCGACATAAACAATAAAAGGACTTCTTTATAAATGATGTTTTAAAATGACTGTCAGTAGCAACAGCAAAATAAATTCATACTTACTGTGCTTGTTTTCGACTGGATTGCTCTGAGCTCATAACCTCCTGCTTGCCTGACTGACAGCTTTAACAACATGCATACATACTTGTCAATTGCAGTATGCTTTTTTTACCTTTCAGGTATTTACGTACTCGTACGTATGAATAAACACATGGACACTTATCTGCATATGTTCTTCGTCATCGTCATTCATTCCAGTCATATACACACACAAAAATGAACGTATTACGCTAAATATAATGATATTGTATTTCAGATTGAAGTTTTGTGGTTGTCATGCAGCCCCTGTCTCTCTGTGAGAAAGTGAACTGAGAAAAAAAAATATGGAAGATAATTCTAAAACATGTTTAATTGTATATGAATAAAAAAATAACTTGGGCATGGGAACCAAAAATGTTTAACTAGTCACAGCAGTTTTGAATAACAGTTTTTTAAGGATTCCATGAAAATTAATGTTTGTTTACTACAACTGAACTTTGACCCCTTAACTAAAATCGAATTTTCCGTTTTTAATAACATTTTATTAAATGTTTGGCATTAAATGAGTTTATTCTTTTAATTTAAACATTTAAACGTTTTTTTTTTGTTCTTATTTAAACAGGGTTATTTTATACACAAAATCATGTTTGCAAATACAAATAAAAGCTAGAAAGTTTTAATGCAAATAATTTTCGCACAATTTTTTAAGTTAAAAAGGTTTGTGGTATGATATTCAGGAAAAATGATGCATAAACAATATTCCAGGAAAAACAACCACGAATTTAATTTTGAATCCTACACAGCAGATGGCAAGAGAGAAAAAACTGATCTCGGATCTTTAGCTGATTAGGTTATAGCAATTGAATATTGTGCTCCAAGATTATTGTCCTTATCCTCTATAATTTACAATATTTTATACTTGAGGGTATTATGATAAGCATAATATATTAAATAAAGTGAATAAACGAGATCTGTTCAAAAATAAAGTAAGTGTTTCAATTGTTTGGCCTACACACATTCGACTAGAGGTTTTTTAATGTTGATGCACTCCTAAACACTCCCGTCATGAATACTTTTTCTCTTGATATTTTCCCCTTTTCCTTAAATATGCAATCGTGAACAAATTCGCCGGGAATGACTTCACCTTATCGTGAATGATTTTTCGCCCGCGAGTTTTCCATTTTTCCCTTTGAATTATTCAATTTATTCTAGGTGGGGAATATTATTATTATGACTCGAGTATTAAAGTTTACAAATATTGTTTTATATAACACGGTATAAACTTATATGTATTGTGCTCAACGACATGGACAGAATAAATCGATTGCCTGCGGTTTTGTGAAATTTAACAAATTGTTGCTCCAATTGTAAAAATTGTTATTTGTTTTGTTGGGTTTCCAAAATGAATCCAAGTTATTTTACCATACAAAAGTTAAATAGTGCGAAAAACTTAGTAGAGAAATTATGACTCCAATCCTGTATATTATATTATTTTATTTTAAATGTTCTTTAAGTGTATACTTTTCGACACAAATTTCCTTAATTTTTTATGTTGGTTTCACCTTCTTCCCGTTTTTACATTCACTGAGAACTGATAGCTGGAATAATTTTTCATGGGAGATTCTCAGAACCATCGGTAAACATCGAGTGGAATAAAAAAATGTACGTGGAACAAAAAATTCTCTTATTATTCGCGATAGGGGCGAATGTTTAGTTTGTTTGTAAGACATAAAAGCAAGAACCGTTTTTGGTCTTCAATAATTTTTTTTGTTGCTATAGAAAAAATTTATCAAAGAAGTTTCATCAAATTATGGGTAAATGAAAATAAGTGCTTAAAAGCACCCGAAATGTTGAAGAAGTGAAGAAAATTGTTATGAAGAATCGTCGAATCGCTAATAAAGAATTGGCTGAAAATGTTGGCATATCGTCTGTTCCATGCAGTACAATTTATTTCTATACCTAATGATTTGTTGCTTGATTACACAATACCAATCCGAAGTACATATTTTGATTTTTGCCAATATATTGTCTCTTGTTGGAATATGACGTAGAGTCTGATTATATTATTGCATAATATTGAATATAGCCCGGGTTAGGTTGCATAAGTTAAAAACAGATTCTCGTACATCTTCTTATTTGCGAAAATTTTAATTTCATAAATTTTTAGTGTATAATCTTGTTGATATCGTGTTTATTCGGAATATATTCTCCAATAATAAGCAAATTAATCAAAATATATTGACATGAATTGTAACCTACATTAAGATTAAAACACTATTTATATTAGCGCTATTTTACAAGTAATTATTGAAAACCTGCACGATTTTCTTTTGTAATAATTTTGTCTCAATGCTTGTTTATTTTTAGAAAATTGGTTGCCGTATACTGAAAGTATTTTCAAATGTTGCTCCCCAGAGTACTGATCGTGTGGTCCAAACAGTGGGCAAACAGAGCGAAGTTGTTGAAGCCATACGCGAAGTCGTTACCTTGACTAGAGAGACTCCCATTAAGGGAGCAGTTCATAACTATGACCCCTTGAACTATGATCGTATGTATGCCGATGAATATGGCGGCTATGGCAATATACCCGGTAGTAGTCGTCCATCCAGAGATGGCCGTCGCGGTGATAGGGGTGGTGACTATCGTCACGGTGGTGGCCGCAATGATCGCAGTCGTAGCGGTGGTCGCAGCCGTGATAACAATCCCTTCATAAATCCTTGGGCTAATGATGATGGCGGTTATGGCAATGGCGGCGGCGGTGGAAATGGTGGCTTTAACAGCGGTAACTTTGGTGGTGGCAGCGGCGGTGGCGGATTTGGTGGTGGTAACTTTGGCGGCGGCAACAGTGGTGGTTTTGGAGGCAACGGTCCAATGGGAGGTAATAGCTTTGGCAACAATGGCGGCGGAGGCTTTGGTAACCAAGGAGGAAGTGGTTTTGGAAGTAACAACTTCGGCGGCAGCGGCGGTGGTTTTGGCAATTCTGGCAATCAAGGAGGATTTGGCGGTAGCATGAATCAAGGTGGTTTTGGTGCCTCCTCAAATATGGGCAATGGCATGGGAGGAGGACCTTCCGGCTCCTCTGGCTTTGGACCATCAAACAATGTGTCCAACAATATAAGTGGCAATTTACCCGAAGGTCATGATCCTAACAATAGTACAAAAGTTTCTATACCTAAAGATGTAAGTTTTTTAAATTTTTATTTAAAAGAGTAAAATCATAAATTCATAAAAATTTTTTGCAGTTGGCCGGTGCTATTATTGGTAAGGGTGGCGGCCGCATTAGACGCATTCGCAATGATTCTGGTGCTTATATTACCATCGATGAGCCTTTGCCCGGTTCTTCTGATCGTATTATTACCATTTCCGGTAATCCTAAGCAAATACAGATGGCCCAGTATTTGCTGCAACAGAGGTTGGTGTCAAACAAAGCCTAAAAGTATGCAATTTTTCCTTTCATTCATTTATTATCATTACATTTACACGTTTTACAATATTTAATTAACATTTTAATCGAGAGAACACTAACAAATCAGTCTATGTTTAATTATTTAAGAAACGGTGTTTGTTTGGTTCGTTATTTCATAAAAATATTTTAATGTGTTTATTGGTGCTTTTCGGGTTTATTATATATGTATTTACATGTTCATTTTGAGAAGAAATTCAGACTTAAAGTTTTAACAACATTGGGAGTTTTTCAATACATAAATACTCATTGTATGGAAGACTAGTGATTTTGTTGTTTTGATTTTTAAGTAATAACAATAAATCCCTTGTCTTCTTACAATGTTTATTACTAGCGGCATTTATTAAAAATAATATTAATTCATGTAATAAAAGAAAATATCATAGAAACAGCTTATTTTATTAGAAAGTGTTTAATAAATTCATAGCATTCATACATTTTAATCATGTCATTTTGTTTTCGGTTGAAAGTTTATGCACATTGCATTGAACGTGGGAAAGTAAAACAAGTAGTTGTTATAAAACTTGGCGGAGTAATCAGCGTTAATAGGGTGTTGTAATCGTGACGGAATTTATTGCAAGTTCCAACACTAGCAGTATGTTTTATATTGGCGTTGTTTTATTTCGGCTATGAGTGCTACATTAACAGCCAGTGGCCTTTTTTCATTTGTATTTACGCAGTCAGTAAATTTTAATTCACTGAATGCGTACATTTTTTGTTCTTAAAAGATAATTCTCAAATACCGTAAATTGTCGATACTTTCTTTGAAGTGGTTTAACAAAAAATAAAGTGAAATTACGCTGGTGATTTACTTCCCGGTAAAGTAGAAAGAGTTAAAACCAGTGATTAGAAACTCAAAACTTGACGAAAATGTAAGTTAACTTTGAAAACAATCACAAATATATTGTTTTGGAGTTTCTTTACATGCATGCTTGAAATATTGAATTGCTTAGTTAAATAGAACTTAAATTGAAACAGAATTTGGATGCAGTCACCGTTGCCGTTTTTATAACTGCCTATTCTTCGATTGTTCGATCGAACGATTAACATTTGAAACAAAAACAATTTTAATAGATGATGTCGAACCCGAACGTTCGGTCGGACACTAAAAATAACAAAAAGAATTGCATATTTTTGGAGCGCAAATATTGATGGTATTTGTATGGAAACATGACTAAACAGTAAATACAGAAAACAAGAGAGCAAACAATGCAAATATCTTTGCACCTCATTTGAGTGGACAGTTTTATCAAGTGTGCAATAAATATTTTGTGCACTTCATATTGTTCAATAGTTCATTTTACTTTTTTGAGAGTAAATTCTTTTATTTTTTAGAGAAACATTTGAATTCGATTTTTTTTATTCATAAATAAAGGCGGATTCACCCATGTTTTCCGAACAAAAGTTTTGTCCGGACAACATTTATTTTACTGAGAGTTTTCTGCAGCGCGATTCACTCATTTCGATAAATTTGTCCGGAAAATCAAAGTTGCCATTCATATAAAAATTGAGTTTCGCAAACTGGTAGTACTGCAGCGATTTTTTATGTTTTGCTTTGGTTTCTTGATAGTTTAGATATTTGGATATTAAATATTTTAAATTATTTTTCAAGAATTTTGTCATAATAATAATGGACGAGAAAAGTAAATTGCTTTACCTTATGGCCATTGAATTGAATAAAGCATTGTTATTAGCAAAATAGATATAAAAAAAGAAACAAATAGATAATATTAGTTCTCAAAATTTATTTTTTTAGTCTCACACACAATTTAATATATCAAACACAAAATGACACATCAAGTTTATGTGAAAAAGTTGAACGTATTGGCAACTCAGTTCACTTTTGTACGGACAAAATATAAAATTAAATAAATTCAAGCTGAGAGTTGATCGTAAAAAATATTTTCTCTCCTTCAAGAAGAGAGACGTCAAACTACATATAAAAAAAATTTGTCCGGACAAAAATTTTGTTCGGACAACATGGGTGAATCCGCCTTAAACGTATAAAAATTCAAATTAATATAAAATAACTAAAATACAAAGTACAAACCGTTGCTTTTAACATCATGCATTTACATACATGTTGTCTCCCAGGGCACAGTGTGCCCTGGTTGTCTCCTATAACAGTATTTCATATCAAGAGACACTATTGAAATATAAAATTCAGTACTGAAATTTTGTTTTAAGCAACAAAAAATATTGCATTGATTGGAAGAAGAATAAATGCTATTGTATGTTTTCTTATTTAAGAGAACAGCAATATTTGTGTACTCATCAAATCAAGTGCAAAAAAAAGAACATCATTGAACATTATGAAGTTAGTCCAACAAGATGTTTTCTGCTATCGTAATGAATGACGATATTCTTTTAAACTTAGTAATTATTTGAAACATTTATTTAGTGGATTGCTGGTGTTTCATACTTTATTTCTAAATGACATCAATAATTTCATTCTTGTCTCATTCGTCAGATGATAAATAAGAAAACGTTTTTAAGAATTTTTTTTCCAAGCAATATTTGTTGTAAAATCTAATCATATGTGCCTTGCGTGCAATGATGACGAAACAAATCGGTACGTTTGGAATGAGATAATAGTGGGGCCAAGTGAATTTGTATATACATTGTATGGAAATTTCGTTTGATTCAAATGCGGCCCCAGGTTTGGAAAGCAGAAACCAATCGAAATTATACTATTTCATTCGAAACAATTTCGTTGACGAGTGCCAGAATTCGCACCCATATATTTTAAAGTTAAACCAATATTATTTTTGTTAAAACTATTTCAGTGTGAAAATTTCGATATGCTATTTTAAGCTTTAAAAAAACCTCAACTTGTCCATTGAAAGTACTTTATTGAATTGGTACATTCGCAGGATCCGTGTTACTGGTCTAAATAGTTTATAAAAATGCAAACAGAAACTAAGATCAGGAGCTTTCTCAAATATCCTTCAGGAAAAGTTAATAACTTGTGAGATAATACTTGCACTAACCTTGTCCAAAGAAAGACAGCACCGGTGGTTTGTTCGTAAAAGTATGTTTTAACATAAATATTTGAATCTAATGGTGATTTCTTTTCTGGAAAATATGTAGCATTTTATTCTAAAAAAAAAACAATTAGGAGCAATTTTAAAATAAAACACATCTTCATAAAAGATGGTAGATCAATTTCCAATAAAATCACTATTTTCAAATGCCATGATGCTACCATTTTCCATTGAAAAGTGCAAAGACTGCAGCATTCGTTTTTAGAAAAGAAAACAGCATAAGTTTGCTTTAGAGTTCAGTGTACCTGATCGCAAAGTGTGGTTCTAAATATTTTTCTACAAATAATCTGCACATCAAAACCAACTGTTCATTCACAATTTGATCAAACTTAAGCTGCCAGTTGAGCCGCATTTTATTTTGTGTATCTACGTTATATCCTATTCAGATGACATACAGCAAAAATATTTACTCGGCTTAACATAAGAAATTATTTATAGTTTTAAAAAAATCAATTAGTTCACGAAATACGCGTCACGTTAGTTTTTTATCATGACATTTTCTTCATCATTATAGTCATTTAGTCAGTCATGCTCAAGGAACATTTAAAGTAGGGAATATTAAGGCTGAGAAACTAAACGATATAAAAATATATTGTTTGCCGAAAAATATTGTTGTAAAAATACTTGAAACTTTCTACAGCTAAAACATGCAATGTGTATACTTTTTTTTAATATAAATAATTGTATTTTATATTTAAGTAAAATAATAATAATTTTTTTATTTTTCTTTAATTAAAGTTAAAGTGTATTAATTGTGTCAACACTTCAAATTTCTCATTCGTTCTCATTTACTTCTTTTAGTGTGCAAGACCACCGCAAACATTTTTAAGAAAGTCTATTCCTTAATACAACAACAAGAAGAACAACATCTTTATATATAAGTAAGCTTCACCAAAATGTCCATCCATCCCCCTGGTCCACGGGCAATATTAAAAATCCATTCACATAAAAGGAGAGTTTTATTTGTGCATGCCGCAATATGAAGGAACATTTGAAAGGATGGAATTTATGTTCTGTAATTTCAAAATTTTAATATTAACTACTAAAATCAACAAAACAAATTTATATCTAAATATTATACAAACAGTTTCTTATAATTATTATTTCAATTTATTGTTTGTTTTCTCTTACTTATACTTTTAGTTACAAAGTAATATGGATAATTATAATATAAATTCCAATTATTAACAAAATATATACAACATAGTTATTTGGTACGGAAGATTGAGAAATGCAAACAAAATAGATCAATATAAACTGTATATTGATTCTCTTTCATATTGATAACTTGTATATTTTATTATATAATAAGTTCTTTTATAATTTTGTAAAGAACAAGTAAAATAAATAAACGACAAACACAAACCCACCATCAAAAATGGCGCTTTTTCATAAAAAAATAACACATCAATTCCATTTTAAAAGTTCGTTTCATTTGTAGAAACTATTATTAACAATCAAACTAAAAACATTAAAATTAAATGGAGCGCCTATTTCAATACCAAAATATATAAATATAATAACTAACATCCAATATTTTATGCATATTCAATTCTACAAAATGTATACAAAATATCAATATTATTCTACACCCAGTCGTCAAACAAAATAGTCAACCAATAATAAAACTCAGATAACAAAACGAACAAATGAGTAAGAAATTGAAATTTGTCAGATATTTTAGTCTTCGACTTAATTTATATATTTAAGTGTCGTAGTTTCCGTTTTACCACATCTACTCTTAATTTAAATTTCTCACTATTATTATTTGAAATAATAAGCAACAAAATTCAATTACTTTGTATTCATTTTGATAAAATTAAATTAAGTTAAATTTTGATTTAATGTAAAAAAAGAGAAAGAAATAAAATTAAATTTGAAGAAAAAATATATACGTATATAAAAGAATTTTTATTTACTATAAAATACTTTATTGCTTTGTCCAATTATCAATTTCAAAAGCGATTTACGTATAATGAACTTCGGTCGTTTTCATATTCCAATTTTGTATCATTCCGTGTATTTATTCACCCCTATCGTGAATAACAAGTGGAATTTTTGTTCGCGTGAAATTTTTATTCCACTCGAAGGGAAAAATGGTGTCGTGAATTTTTATTCCTGTGAGATATTATTCCCGCTATCAGTTCTCAGTTAATTTATAAAAGAGAATCTGAAAACAACATGCAAAATCAAAGAAATTTGTGTTGAAAAATCATCATTTATGTAATAATTTAAAAATATTTAGTAGTAAAATAATTTGGATACATTTTGGAAACCGATTTTTTATGTTGTCAAGTATGTCTATATGACTGCATTTTATTGGTTCTTACACCAAATAAGAAACAAAAAGCACTAACAACATGAAAAATCAAAAGAATTTGTGTTGAAAAAGTTAAGTTTATGCAATAATTTAAAAAAAGTATGACTAACCCCCAGTTTTTGACTTCGTATTTAAGTACAAAATTAGTTAATTTTTCCAAAAACTTAAGTTGTGTTTAAAATTTAAATACACTTTCAGTTTTTCAGTCTAAAATTTATTTTGGTATTTAATTGTGATAAAAGTATGGTAGCACAATAAATGGTAAGAAAAATATTGAAAATTATCCAATACAACTACCTTTTTACAGACATTTTGTTTCAATGAAGAGCTGCTTTTAGAGTTGTACGGCTCCTGAATGAATTAATTCAATTGAATCATTCGTTCAATTGAGCGAGGTGAATCTTTCATTTACTGAGCGTTTTTAGCTCTTTTCTTTCACTTCTTTCAGTTGTTTCAGTTGCTTCATTGAATCTGTCTTTTTCAGTAGCTCTTTTCAATGCTTGTGTCTCAAAATCTATATAAAAAAAAGGAATTAATTCACTCAGTGCAGATACACACATGGTGAGGTGCCTTATCTTATTAGAGCTGCCAGATGAACATTTTTAAACAGCATTGCCATGACACATATTTCAGTACTTAATAACTTGGTGCACTACAAGGCGAATTCAATCTTGGAGAATTTATAATGGAGAGGTTCACAACTGAACAGAGAACCAGAACAATAGAATTTTATTATTTAAACCAGAGATCAATTATTTTAACTTTATTGAAAATTTGATTATGAGTGATGAAGCTCATTTTCATTTGAATGGCTTTGTTAATAAGCAGAACTGTAGGTTCTGGGGTTCTCAAAATCCAAGAGCCATTCATCAACGCCAATTGCACCCCATCAAGTGTACAGTATGGTGTGGGATCACATCTGAAAATGTCATTGGGCCCTACTTCTTCGAGAATGAAGATGGAAGTGCTGTAACCGTAAATGGAGAGCGGTATCGGTTTATGATAGAAAATTTTTTACGTCCTGCTCTTGAAAACAGACCTGGTATGTGGACGGAGGCACTGCCCATACTGCCCGAGACACAATGGCACATTTAAGTCAAATTTTTGGAGTGCGAATAATTTCTCGAAATTCGGAAATTATTTGGCCAGCGCGATCGCCAGATTTGACAGCACCCGACTATTTTCTTTGGGGTTTTTTGAAGAAGCGAGTGTATGTGAACAAGCCAGAGACAATCCTTGAACTCAAGGCAAACATGGTTGCAGAAATTCGAACGCTACAGCCACAAGTTTTGAAAGATGTTATGAAAAATGCTCTAAAAAGCGCCCATCAGTGCGAAGCTGAAAACGGTGGTCATTTAAGAGACATCATTTTTCATACTTGGTGTAAAAAAATTTCCATTTTGTATATTATATAATCTGAAAGAAAAAATAAAAATAAATTAATAAACAAAAAAGGTATTAAACTTTAACACCCCTTGATTTCTTTTGGCCCACCCTGTATATATATATATATATATATATATATATATATATATATACATAAATTCACTGAGAAAAATCTCCAAAATACAACGTTAAATAGAAAATATTACTTTATTAAAATTGTTTCGAAAGCAACATATTTAAAAGTCACTTAAATATTTATCTAGTTATTACTTATGTTCAATAAATGTGTTTTATATTACATATTAACGAAAAAATAAAAAGGCATAAGTGGTTGTTGTATTAGCTAGTATGATTCTTTCATTTTCTTTCATGACATTTTCATTTCATGAATTATAGCTGAGCTAAGAAATCAACAACTGAGCTAGTGAATGAAATGAATGAATTAATTCAGTAAAGTGAGCGGAGCGGAAAAGAGCGCTCACTCAAAAGAGCTGTTTTGTACAACTCTAGCTGCTTTACCAGGGCACAGTGATACAGGTAGGAGCGGTTCTACAAAAACTAAAACCAACATGTATTTTGTTTTTGTGAAATCTAACTCAAATGTCACAATTAATTGCGTAGAACAGAACAAAAGGAAAAGTACACAAACAAATATACATGTTTGTTTTTACATTTGCTCTTAAGTTTTGTAGGAATGTAAATATGTAAACAAATTTTGACTTTTGTACTAGAATTTCTCCCAACAACAAAATAATCAACTGGGCTATCGCTCCTACCTGTATGAGTGTGCCCTGTGCTTTACCAATTTTCAAGTTGTTGAATGTAAGCAAACAATGAAAAACACGTGGTTGTATGAAAAACCAACTTGAATTTAAATGTACAATGTGGGCCATTTAAATCTTATATAATTTTGAAGTGAAAAATAAAGGTTACGTCTCAGCGTCGTCATTAAAGCTTAAAAATTTTATTTTTAAGAGATGTAGGCTTAAATAATACAATTTGTTAAATTTTTTCTCTATTTTTGCATATAATAACTCCCACTAAAGGGGGCGGGGTCCAAAAATTAATTTTTTTTATTTGACAACAATGTGTCAAATAAAAAAAAAAAAAAAATTCATAACAGTTTGATTTAGATTTTGTTTTTCATATTGCCTTATAAATACTTTTCTTGTTATCCAATGGATTTCTGATTGTATAAAGGTGTAGAAAGATAAAATAGATTCATATCGAATATACTTTATTTGTTGGTTTAGTTTTGTATGAGTTGCAAGGCCTACTATTCTTATTCTGTTGTTATTTTTGAAAATAATTTTTAATTTACAAGTTGTGAATTCTCAGATGGTTTTCAGAAGTATGTGCATAAGATAAGGGGTTTTTTAACTTTTCAAAACTGTGGTTAAAGTCTACTGACGATTTGGTAAAGCAGCAATGAAATACATATAGAAATTGCTTAACCACCAACAAATAAATTTCATTTATATATTATATGTTAATAAAAATATCAGCTATTTTGTTTTTAATTTTTATACCCTTCACAAAAAAGTGAAAGGGTATATATAGGTTTGTCATTCCGTGTGTAATTTCTTCGATATGCACATGGGACCCCATAAAGTATATATATTCTGGATCCTTATGAATAGCGATGACGATTGAGCGATGTCCGTCTGTCCGTCCGTCTGTACGTGAAATCGGTTTTCCCAAGCTCCCAGAAGAGCTAGAGACTTCGTTCTTGGACCGTTGGATTGGAAATGAACTTAAACAGGCTGCTATTGAAATTCAGAAAGATCCGAAGTATGGTTCCAGAGCTGAGAAGCTTACACCTATTTCTCGACGCAAAATTTTTACCAAAAATCAATTATTTTTTTTAATGTTTGTAAATTAAACCTATTTCGTGCTTTAGGGAGCCTCAATGGTCTATTAAAAACTAAAAAAATAAAAAAATTTTTCCAGGGATGGGAAATAAAAAATTTTTTTTTCGGCTTATTCCGTATTTTGTAGTACATGTAGTATCTAAAATTGTTAAAAATTTCAAGTTTTTCTTTAACAAAACCACTTTATACGTCATGAAGATTTGCATTGGCAAAAAAAAATTTTTGTTTTTAAATTCAAATTTTACTTCCAGGGTTGGGAAATTGCATTGTTTTTATAAGTGAAAGTAATGAAACAGGTCTAGCCAAGCCCCCAGAAGAGATAGAGACTTCATTCTTGGACCGTTGGATTGGAAATGAACTTAAATAGAGTGGTGTTAAAATTCAGATAGATCCGAACTATGGTTCCAGAGCTGGGAAGCTTGCACCTATTTCTCGACGCTAAATTTATACCAAAAATAATTTTTTTTTTTAATGTTTGCAAACTAAACCTATTTCGTTCTTTGGGAAGTCTCAATGGTGTATTAAAAACTAAAAATATAAAAAAAAAATGTTCAGGGATGGGAAATAAAAATTTTTTTTTTCGGCCCATTCCGTATTTTGTAGTACATGTAGTAACTAAAATTGTTAAAAATGTTAAGTTTTTCTTTAACAAAACCTCTTTATACGTCATGAAGATTTGCATTGGCAAAAAGAAAAGAAAATTTTAGATTCAAATTTTGCTTCCAGGGGTGGGAAATTGAATTTTTTTTATACATGCAAGTAATCAAACAGGCAATCGATGTTGTTGTTTTTTGTTTTTTGCCAACTAAAACAGTCGTATAATTTAGGAAGAACAAAATTGGTATCAAAAATTCAAAAATAAAATTTCGAATCCAGGGATGGACAAGTGCAATATTTTATGGTACATGAAAGTTACCAAAATGGTAAAAAATTTGCAATTTTTTGTAAATAAAACTACTTTATACTTCAAGAAGCATTGCACTGATAAAAAAAACAAACAAAAAAAATTTAAATTTCGTTTCCAGGGTTAGAAAAATTAAATTTTTTTTGGTACATGCAATATTTTGTAGTACATGTAATAACCAAAATGGTTGCAAAATTCGACTTTTTCTTAAACAAAACTACTTTATACCTCATGAAGATTTGCATTGATAAAGAAAATTTTAAAAAATTTAAATTTCGCTTCCAGGGTTAGGAAATTGAAATTTTTTTAAACATAAATGTAACCAAAAAGGCAATTGACGTTGTTTTTTTTGCTAATTAGAGCTGTTTTATAATTCAGGAAGAACAAATTTGGTATTAAAATCTTAAAAATCAAAATTTCGACTCCAGGTTTGGACATATGATATATTTTATGGTACGTGAAAGTGACCAAAAAGTTTAAAAATAGTATTTTTTTTGTCAACTAAAGCTATGTTACGCCTCACTAAGAATTGCATTGGTAAAAAAATAAAAATTCGCTTCCAGAGTTGGAAAATCGAAATACTTTTCGTACATAATAGTACATACATAAATTAAAAATTTAGTGTTTTTAGTGAATTAAAGCGATTTTATATATCAGAAAAAATTAGATTAGTATTAAAAAATTAAGAATTCGGTTCCAGGGTTAGGAAGTTGACATTTTCTGATTCATAAAATCAGCCATTTTATTTGTTATTTTTGATTTTTATGATGAATTATACATACTTTATTTATCAGAAAGAAGTAATCTGGTATTAAAAACCAACAACATTAAAAACCAAAGACGATTCTACGGTTGGACAATTAGAACTTTTTGGGGTACATGAAACGGATTTTTTGTTTTGTTTGTAAATTAAATATATATAATATTTTCGAAAGACGTTCATAGGTATTAGATATAAGAGAAGCCAAAAATTTAGCTTCCTAGCCGAAAAATTTAAACGTTTTCTTAAATATAAAAGTAACCGATAACATTATTTTGATATTTTAATTAAACCTACTTTCTGTTTTGGCAAGAAAGAAAGAAAGAAGAATTACATCTGTGAAGGGTATATAAGATTCGGCACAGCCGAATATAGCGCTTTTACTTGTTTTATTTTGTATGTATTTTTTGTTGTCAATAACAACATTGAATATCTCATTTTAAGTTTTTTATATGAGTTGCTTATTTTTTAAATCAAATCCATTTGTTGAACTCACAATTTGTAAATTACAAATTACACTGCTCAGCAAAAAATCAGTTTTTGTCTTTCCTTTAAATAAAACTATGTGGACTATATGGATTTTGATGCGCTAAACTCAAATCCGTTTACTTGTTTTTTCCATCAGGTCGGGATTTTTTTATTCGCCTGGCAAATTTTTTCCCCTAAATTAGTCAGGTACGGAGACATATGTATTTCACCCTAACTCGAGAACGAGTAATCCTATTTTCAAAAATAAAACACCAGAAGATGTGTAACAAAATTGTATTTATTTTAGTCCCACTTAATTTTTCTCTATCTCTTATCGTTTTGGAATTATTCAGAAATTAATGGAGAACAAAACTTTTTCATGCAAAATTCGTAATTTTTTTCAGTTCAAAAGTTTAATTTAAAAAAAGCATAAAGCAAATATTCAACATTTTGCACATTTTTCTGAGAGCTACATATCTTAAAAATAAAATAAGCTATAGACCATAAAAATCGGTTAACAAATTTGGATTTTGTTGTTAATTTACCGCACTCAATCACAATTCAAATTTACGTATTTAGATCCAGTTTTAACATAAAAGCTATTTATTAGCAAATAAAGCCTGAGATCAACTGGTCTATGGCTCAAAGAAAGTGGGACAACGTGACTCACAGATGCTTTGCGACTGAGATGCAATTCAAATTCACGGAAATTTCTTTAGAAGTGGACCAACATTTAAGACCGTCATTCACTATCATACATGAGTGTGCTAAAAAAGTATGGTGGTGTGGACTGAAATTGCAACTGTGTGCCAGGTTCTGCTAACAAATCGTGAGATTTGAAATATTTTGTAAAAACGTTCATAAAATGATGGTTCCATACGGTCCGAGTAGTACATATATGTATGTGTACTGTCAGCCAGATGGTTTTGCATCATTGTTGCATAATAGTATGTCACCAACAACGAATTTTTTAAATTTGCCTGATTTTCTTGCAAGATGAGTCGTGCGATTGTATAGGATAGTGAGTCATGGTGGCGCCTCTTTTGGCAAAATCCCACTTTTCCTCTAATTTTTATACCCTTCAGAAAAAAGTGAAAGGAAATATATAGGTTTGCCATTCCGTGTGTAATTTCTTCGATATTAATATCGGGCCCCATAAATTATATATGTATATTCTGGATCCTTATGAATAGCGCTGACGATTGAGCGATGTCCGTCTGTCTGTACGGTTTTCCCAAGGCCCCAGAAAAGCTACAGACTTCGTTCTTGAACTGTTGAATTGGAAACGAACCTAAATGGAGCGATATTGAAATTCAGAGTTGGCAAGCTTACACATATTTCTCGACGCAAAATTAATACCAATTATTTTTTTTTTGGTTGTTTGTAAATTAAACCTATTTCATGCTTTAAGAAGCCTCAATGGTCTATTAAAAACTAAAAAAATAAATTTTTTTTCCAGGGATGGGAAATTAAAAGTTTTTTTTGCACATGCAGTATTTTGTAGTAATACAACTACTAATAACTAAACTGGAATGATATTTTAAGTTTTTCTTAAATAGAACCGCTTTATACATCATTAAGGCTTGCATTGGTCAAAAATAAATTTTAAAAATTTAAATTTCGCTTAAGAGTAACCAAAAAGGCAACTGACGTTGCGACCAAAACGGTTGCAAATTTTAATTTTTTCTTAAATAAAACGACTTCATATCGAATAAAAAGTAGCATTGGTAAAAGGAAAGAAAAAAATAAAATTTCGCTTCCAGAAATGGGAAATTGAAATTTTTTATGCATAAAAGTAACCACTTCGGTTTTTACTAATTAAAACTATTGTTTAGTTCAGGAAAAACAAAATTGGAATCAAAAATTAAAAAAAATCAAAATTTCGATTCAAGAGTTGGATAACTGAAACATTTTGTAGTACATAAAAGTTACCAAAATGGTTGCCAGCCTGTTTCAATGATGAAGGCATAGTCACTGATCACTGAGCATAATTGGCGGCGACCGACACTATCATGTACTAAAAAGCAGAGTCACAGCACCCACCTGTAGCAAATATTAGCCGGCGAAGTAAAATAGGTTGAAATAGCTACAAAAACAACTGTCTATCTTCTCATCTTTCCTAAGCTGTCCCCTCGTTTTCAGTTCCGGCGCAATGCATTGCATATATAGGGGTCATCCCCTAAGTACTGGTCCAAGATAAAAAAATAAATTTAAGTTTGTCTTAAATAAAACACTTTCATGCTTCATTAAGAGTTACATTGGTAAAAAAAACAAAAATATCAAAAAATTGAAATCTCGTTCCAGAGTTGGAAAATTTATATATTTTTTATGCATAAAAGTAACCAAAAAGGCAATTGACGTTGTTGTTTTTGCTAATTAAAACTATTTTATAATTCAGGAAGAACAAAATTGGTATTAAAACCAGGGTTGGACAAATGAAATATTTTATGGTACATAAAATAAAAGTGACCAAAAAGTTAAAATTTTTAATTTTTTTGAAAAGTAAAACTATGTTAGACCTCACTAAGAATTACACTGGTGAAAAAAATTAAAATTGGCTTCCAGAGTTGGGAAATCGAAATATTTTTGGTACACAAAAGTACCCACATAAATTAAAAATTTTGTGTTTTTAGTGAATTAAACCTACTTTATATTTCAGGAAAAATTAAATTAGTATTAAAAAATTCGGTTCCAGGGTTGGAAAATCGAAATTATTTTTAACATAAAAGTGCCCACATACATTCCAAATTTTTTGTTAGTGAATTAAACCTATTTTATACTTCAGGAAGAATTAAATTGGTATTAAAAATTTTCAAATTAAAAATTCGGTTCCAGGGTTGAAAAATCTAATTTTTTTGGTATATAAAAGTACCCATATAAGTTTTTTATACTTCGGAAAAAAGGAACCATATAATTTGCTATTTTTGATTTTTATGATGAACTATACCTACTTTATATATTAGGAAGATATAAATTGGTATTAAGAACCGAAAAAATCTAACAGACGGTTCTACGGTTGGATAATTACAACTTTTTGGGGTACATGAAACGGATATTTTTGTTTGTTTGTAAATTAAACATATTTAATATTTTTGAAAGACGTTCAGAGGTACTAGAAATAAGAAGAGCCAAACACTTAGCTCCCTAGCCGAAAAATTTAAACGTTTTCTTAAATATAAAAGTAAGTGATAACTTGTTAATTTTATCAACTGGCTTAAGTTCGAATCTGCAAGACTGCAAACCATTTTTTATTACTTTATTAATAAATGAATTTGTTCAAATTCTATTTTATTAATTTATATTAAGATTGGAATATTTAGAATATTTTTCAATAATCATCAAACCAGCAGAACGGATCAGTACTGATTTCGAGGCCGCTACGCCATCTCATCAGCGTTCTTTGTTCAATTTTTCCACTTTTGCAAGTGGTGCAAAATTTGAACAAATTCATTTATTAATAAAATAATAAAAAATGGTTTGCAGTCTTGCAGATTCGAACTTAAGCCCGTTGATAAAATTAACAATTTACATAAGAAAGTTCGACTAATAAAAATTCATACATAATTTAGTAACTGATAACATTATTTTGATTTTTTTATTAATCCTACTTTCTGTTTTAGCAAGAAAGAAAGAAAGAAGAATTACATCTGTGAAGGGTATTTAAGATTCGGCACAGCCGAATATAGCGCTTTTACTTGTTATGATTTCCGACGGTTACACAGATGATATTGTGCACATTTAGGAAAATTGGTTTAACTACTCGTATATGAATTATCCAAGAAATGGATTATGAAATACAAAATCTTAAAATATAAATTTTCCATATTAACTTTCTTCAAATCTTTAGCAGAAAAACTAAATAAAAACTATATAACGAATTGAAAATGTCAAAACAGGTTTGTATTTATTTATTAATAGTTTTTGCATTTGTTTTAATATAAAATTTTAAATAAAATACATTTAATATGTTTGCCATCTATAGCACCAAGTGATTGGTTATTATATTTTGCTTAATCTTTGTTGCTGGTTTCGTGTTTAACAAAGTGTTTTTGTTGTTTATTTCTTGCATTTGATTGTAATATAGGTTTTTAATTATTAAATTAACAAATAATAAATCATTATAAATTTATAATATTATGAACATACATAAGTTACATTTATAAAGTACTTTTTATAATTTACAACTTAACATAATAAAAGTGGTTTCTATAACTAACATTTACAGTATGTAACAAAATTGAAACATGTGCTGGCGGTCCATACATACATACATATGTATCGTCGTCGAAAATCCAAAAGTACGTATCATCAAAAAAATCAAAATCGAGTTTTTTATTGATTATGATTCGTTACACGTCTCTACCAATTTTTAGATTTTTGCGACCAAATATAACGCTTTAATAGTTGTTCTGTTTTAATTCCATATTCCGTAAATTGTTTCTGTATCTGAAATATTTTTTATTTTATAACGTGTTTTGTTTCTCCCGTAAAATTAGAAAAAGTGATGTTACGTACTTTTGAATTTTCGACGACGGTATGTAGATTCTTTTACGAATTATTTTTAAAGAAAATTTTACTAGATTTATTTATTTAAGAACTGTATTGTTCTTAGAGTGAAAACTATGAAACATTTAAGTTAATTTTTGAAAATTCGGGCTGCTTTTGTTTTCTATTGTACGTTTGCCTTTTGTAAGTTAGTTTTTGTTAAATTATTTTAAGCATATATTTAACAAGTTTTTATAATACATATACAAATTTGTGTGCTATATATAAATTAATAAAACAATAAAAAATTAGACAACACACCTTACACATAGTGGTGGGCAAATAAATCACACGCTGAAAGATTAGATTATGAATTCATTTATTTACTGCATGAGTTTGCTTAAGTAATTTATTGGGCCACTACTGTCTTCACAATAAAGTGCATTAACGTGTTTCAGGTCTCATCTTGCGTCAAATTAATATATTGATGTGTAATAAAAACAGAAACATATTGATTTTTGTTTATTTTGGAAATAAAACATAAACTCCATCCTTTTCGATATTTTGCTACAACGACACATCGAATTAATTGCGTTTCGATGAGTTAATTAAATATTTACAACAATGTGTCAGCAAATGTTTTTCACTAGAAGAAGAAGACGAGTTATTGTGGTGATGACTATGATGGGGCGGTGCACCCAATTCACGTGTGTATATGTCCAAACCGTATTGGCCTTCTTCCGGAAAACTGGAAAATATATTGACAATTTAATTAGAGTTGCTGATTATGATTTTTTATATATGAATTTAATAGATTGAAATGCATAAAAATTCCATTTTCAACTGAAAATGACTAAAAAGGTTGCTTCTAGCGTGTTTCGTTGGCAAAAAAGTCCCATGGAACAAATTTGAGGGCTTAATGAGTTTTTTTATTATTTATTATTATTATTTTTTGATAGCATGACTTTTCTTCTTTTGTGTGTGTTTCGCAGGGATACCAACAATTTTATTTAAGTCTCTTCTACAAATGCGAAATCGAAAGGCAGGGCAAAAATTGGTGGAGACGTGACTACGATTTAGAGTTTGAAGTACACGACTGTCTCTACTGGACATTTTTTCTTTTTTTGTAAATACTAGAACCAAGGCGAATTCAATGATTTTACTCCGGTCTCTCAAAATCTCCTTCTGCCTGCTTTGTTTTTTTATCAATTAAAACTAAAATTTTTTGTGCGCCAAAAAAAAAAAAGAGAGGGAGCTTTATTCCATGTTCCAAAAGATGTTGGAAGCATGAGGCAAACATCTGTGTCAACATTTTTTTCTTTTTTGTGCTCAACTAACTTGACACTTCAGAAACCTGTACACTAACAAAATACATGTTCTTTATACAGAGTTGCATAAATAAGTTCACCTTATTCAATTCGCCTTGACTAGAGCTGTGTCACTGAGCTATGAGCTAGTTCAATTGAACGTTTCAGTAAACTGAACGAAATGAGCGTTCACTACAATAGAGGATTTTACCTCAGTACTGAGCGCTTTTGTTTCAGAACCAAGACAGATTTACCAGGTACTCTTACTAGTACAACACGAAAAACCACACGTATTGTTGTTAGAAAATTGCGCCCTAATGTCAAAATCAAGAGACCAACCTAAATTACGACGCAAAGCGTTGTCTGGCTGTCAAAATTTCTCATGCCCATACAAAATGTATGAGACCAACCGAAATAATGCGCCGTCAACGCTTTGCAATTGGAAAATCCAATTTTGACAGCGCGTAAAGAAGTGAAGTTTGTTGCAAAAGCACCCTTGTTTATTTTGTTGAAGTGTTAAATGATGTAACTTTAGCTACTTTTAGGTCAATTTAGCGTGTGCATCTCTATTTCTTATTTCTAATTAGAGTTTTTATTAGCAAAGTGAGTAAACAATAGTGATTATGGCGCAATCTTAACGCTTTAATTTAGGTTACTCACTTCAGCGTAGAAGCTAAGCGCTAAATTACGTTGCGCTTTGCGTCGTAATTTAGGTTGGACTGATAGCGTGTACAACTCCGATTAACTCTGACATATTATTTGAGAATAACGTCGGCAGAATGAGAGAACGTATTTCTTCATTTTAATCTTAATGTTTGCCAAGAGGTGAATGCTGACAGCGGCTCCGCCTCAAACAGTTCGGTGTCGCCAAAAAATCGCTCATTATAACCGGGACTCATATAGAAGCACACTGGATAGAAAAATATGTTAAAATTTTCCTTTTATCAGATCAAACCCTTAGCTTGGCATAGTTTTGAACTTTTCATAACCACGCAGTAACGCGCTACAATATTAAATTCAAGCTTTAAACTTAGACTCAGCACTCTGCTTAGAAAGTACAGAATTATATCTATTTTTCTCCTCCAAAAATCCCATTGTGCATCGGCGTAAAAGCTTTTGTCAAGATGACCGCTTAATTTTTAAACAATTCGCAGGTAAAATGCATGTTTTTGCATTTGTTTCAGCAATAAGTAAAAATTAGTCGATGACTGTATTTTTTCCAGTAAAATATTACTGGCAATATTTTAAATAAGCAGAGAAATTTTGGTGGTTGACAATTAGTTTCAGTCAATAAAATTTTACTGGCTACTGGAAATTTTTTCGGTAAGCAGTAAATTTAAAATTTTTATATAGATTTTAATATCAAACTTACTTAATAATAAACGTTACAATATCGTCCAGTGTATTGTGTGTAACATATTTGGAAAGCTTTTTCTCTTCTATGCCGTTCTTATGTAGCGTTGCCATAAAATCCGTTAAAGGCCGAGACATCCTAAATTGTAAATCCAAACTGCGACCAGCAAATATTAACGGATCCTAAGATACAAAAACAAATATATTCAGTTTCAATTTGTAACTAAATAAATAAAGAAGTAAAGAGTTACCTGGTGTGTTATTGGTATTAAACCAAAAAGTCTTGTAGCTTTGGTAGGGCCCCATTCTCCGCTAGCACAATCCGGTAAAGGTACCATTACTGTTTGTAATTCTTCACAGCATATCTGAAATAATATGCTCATGGTCAAGTTTAATCTTTTGAGATTTCATTCATTTACGAACACACCTTAAACTTGCAAACAGATTTAAATTTCATGGGCTCTCCCGTCAAATACTCTTGGGGCGTAACGGCATTGGCGAAGATATCCAGTAGAAATGCTCCCGAGCAGGGTGCATGAACGCGAAAGGCTACAATATTACCAATGACGGATTGCATGACGAAACGCTTTAATGAAACGGCATCGTACGAGTCCTCATCGCTGTCATAGAATTTTAAATTGTAGTGAAAGATCAGACAACTTTGCATATCTGTGGGCATTGCAATGCGCACTGTGGCAGCCCCTAAAATTATTCAAATTGATAAATATTAAAACCTTAAATAAAATCCAAGTGCGATAACCCACCAGTATCATCTGTAAACACCACTGCGCCATAACCTTCATCGGCAAAATGGAGACCATAACGAAAGAAAAGCGAACGTACAAACGGCAGATTTTCAAATTCTCTTAAAGTAATAGGTCTCTTAAGTAGCTGCCATTCTTCTTGGAGCGGAAAGAACTCGTAAATAAATTCGCGAGGATCAGTTAAGAAATAATGATCATCGTATTCGTATCTTTGGCAAAAAAAGTTTTTTTGATTTGAAATGAGAAAAACCGAAAATAAGTTGACTCTTACCTAAGACTATCATTTTTGCCCCTACCCGTTTTTGGGGCTTCTTTAGCATTGACCAGATGACGAGCACCCCAATTGCACTGGACAAAACGCCAAGCGCCAGCAACATAAACCGCATTCCATGAATTGCGAAAGCGTGAATCTTGGAACTTCACACCCGGCTGATAGCCAGCGCTCTTCGAATAACCCTTAATGACCACACAATGCAAGCCGGCATAACTGCACAGACGTTTGAACAACACATGATAGCTTTCCGTACCGTACTTAATGCCCCGTAATAGTCCCATGGGTGTGTCCCCCCGCAAGTCGTCATCAAAATGCATGGCATTCAGGTTCTTTACAGTTATCCAACGGAATATTGTACGAGCCTTTTCAATGTCGGTGGTACAGCGCCCCACCAATTGTCGTACTAAATCGGTAAAGGTTTTCTGATCTTCTTGGGCTACTGAAATGGCTATGCGATCGACATCTTCGAATTCAATGGGATCTGTGTAAATTTGGAATTTGCTGACAGCAGGCGGTGCAGGCAGAGGTGCTAACGTGGGATATTCCATGGGCGTTACACCCTCACTAAACTCGTCGTCCAGAAAAATGCTCTCGTTTTGCATGTACTCGGAGCGACGTGCACTTATCAATTCTAACATTTCACTAGATTGACGATCGACTAGAGCCGCAGTTTCAAAACGTTCGTGTTCTAACATTTTTCGTGTTATACTCTCCTTCTTTTTGCTTCGCCTTAATGTCATGTTCTTCTCCAAATCCTCCTTTTGCTGTTCATGCCGCAGCGTTAAAACATTTTGTTCTTCTCGATTACGTCGCGAGGTGGACAATTCCTTTTCGAATTTATGTGCCAATCTTTGCAGTTCGCGTTCCCATTCAGTTTGAAATTCGGATTGTATTTTACGATCTTCTTCCTCGCGTTTACGAGCAAATTTACGATACAACTCATCTTCTTCCTTGCGATGCTTCATTTCAAGGCGTGCCTGTTCTTCTCTAGCCTGGATGAGCGCGCAAAAGAAACGTAAAATATTATCACTCAAATGCCATTAAAGAAAATCTTTTCTGAATTATATTTATCTGCATACGAGTATGTACATTAAGGTGTCTCGAGAAAAAAAAGTTCGACGTACATCAGCGAATATGAAGCATTGTTGCATGGCGGTTTCGAAAATTTCTTTAACTTTTTTCCCGAAAGTAGGGGTCGCCAAAATGCATTTTTCGTTATATCTTCTACATTTTCAGTCGGATCTCAAAGAGTGATACTTCGATGTTTTTGTCTCGAGGAGGGCAATGTTTTGCTTCTATATTCATCGACCTCAAATATCCTCTTGTAGTATTTACCCACCAAATCTCAGTTCCTACCATCCTAATGTATCAATTAAAGCTCGCAAAAATCATTAAACTTTTGCTAAGGAAGTTTTTCAATAATATCAACGGAGCGATTAAAAAAAAAGAAATATATGTATATTTTTTTGCCGAACGTAGGGGTAGCCTTCTTAAATTTTTTGCCTTATTGTCGATATTTATAATCACATCTTAAAGTGTGATATATCGATGTTTCTCTCTCGCCTTTTTTTCTTTAATAATCATTGTACTTACTCATCATATTCCAAATAGAACTTACCCATTTTATCCTAACTTTGCAAAAAGAATTCAAATTTGGTCCAATTGATCATATTGAAATACGAGTCACTCTCGAAATTGTGGACCGAACGTTTGACGAATGCATACCGTTGCTTCACTTCGGGCTGATAAAATCTTAGCATAGCCATCTGGACGTACTAGTGGATCTATGTCTGCTATCATCGATAACAAAACATTCTCGGGGTGGAAAAAGTACACGTTATTTTCTATGGACGGACGAAGGACCTGTTTTACATCGTCTGGAAATTGACGAATCAAGAATCAAGAAGCTGTAAATATCGAAAATATAATAAAAAGGCTACCCCCACGGTCGGCAATAAAATATATACATATATGTATTTCTTCTTTTTAATAGTTCTGTTGGAATTATTGAAAAGCTTCCTTAGCAAAAGTTTAATGATTTTTTGCGTGCTGTAATTTTCTGATATTAGGGTGGACCATTAGGGTGCTTGGAACTGAGATCTGGTGGGTCAATACAAGAACGGTATATTTGAGGCCAATGACTATTAAAGCAGCACATTGGCCTCCTCAAGGCAAAAACATCGACATATCACTCTTTGAGATCCGACTATAAATGTAGAAGATATAATGAAACATGTACTTTGGCGACCCCTACTTTCGGCAAAAAAAATAATTTTTTTTTCGAAACTGCCTTGCAACAATGCTTTATATTCGGTGGTGTACGGCGAACTTTTTTTTTGCCTGTGAGGTGAGACGCTCTAATGTACATTATGTACCTACTTTGATATATTATTAGCAAGGAGTAGAAAATAAACGTACAATCGCTATGCATTTCGGCTTATAAGAAACGCATTTCACTACTTTTAGTGCGCAGATGTTCCCAAATAACACGTTATTTAATCGCGTAGTACTTTTAACCCTCCCCCTCTGTCGAATTTCACTATGAAGCATTCATGTGCAAAGAGGGGATGAGCAGCAAACTAATATTTGTTCAATTAAATAAATTGTTTGACCTTGATTTGTTAACGTACCATTTACACAGCGTAGACGCTGGACTTTGGAGATTAATTTGTATGAAGGCATCCACTTTTTAACTCCTCTCTAGTAGTGTTTTCACACTGAAAATTAAAACTTGGTTTTAGCTTTAAAACCATTAACAGCTGATTTTGCGTTCTTACTACAAATTGTGGTTCTAACATACAGGCTGTATAATAAATTTAATCACTCATAGAAATATGTGAATTTGTTGCTGTACTTGTTCTATATTTACAACACTTAATTGACAACCTGTACAGCTGAAGTTTTTGTTTAAAGAAAAAAGAAAAGGTTTTACAATGCGTTCTAAAATAGAAATTATTTTACATTTTGTGAACGGATATTTTAAAATTATGAAATTACTTATAAAAAGTGAAGGAAGTCTTGGTAATCAAGTTGTTGCATATAAAAAATGTAAGCGGATTCTGAAAGTTCTGTTTATTCAATATCAACTGTTTCCAATATATAACTTGGCAGCACTCAGCTTACAACAGCCAAAGACAAGGTTGCATTTCATAAAACCTACTCTAAACCAATTCTAAAGTGGTTTTAATTTGGTTTCAACAAAATCATTTTGTGTGTTAAAACCATACCAGTTGTGAAAATACGATAAGAAAATTTAAAATTAGCGTCGTTTTGAGTTCCTAGGAAACTTTCCTGTCTACTCCTAAGAGGTCGTCACTATACCTGTATGTATGTATGTGTGTGTAAGTATGTGACCCACTTATAATTTTTGAACAATTGAACAACTAGTCACGTTTCAAAGGGTTCTTCCAAACTTATATTTGCTGTGAATTGTAACCGCTTTGGACTGGTAGATTTCGAAAAACATAAAAAAACCAAGAAATAAACATTAACAAATTATAAATTCTTACATATAAATTTAACCGGTGGCTTGAGCTTACAATAAAAATGAAAATATTCACTTCTATTTAATTATACAAGAATTCAAACCAAAAAAGTTTGGCATAGGTATTATATTGGAACAAAAAATTCAGAAAAATGGGACAGGAAGAAAATAATCTAACGGCAACACGGGTTTTAAATAAAAATACGTTACTATCGGTTTGATACAGTTCTCGTATGCAATTTCCTAATAAAATTTGTATAAATAAGAACTGAATTTAAACGAAAATCTCGAATAGTTAGCCTATACGTCTTAATTGAATTTAATATTCCAATATGAATGTTCCATAAAAAGAAAAAATTTGGTTTTTAAATAATTTTCCGGAACTAATCAGCTCTTGACAGTCAAAAACCTCATCGAAACAGCGAATTTTTTAAAAAATCTCCGAAATTATATATTTGTCAATTATCTAGTGTTCTCTATTCTTTTATAGAATTCGAAGAACTACATCAATCATCGCTTATCACGTGGGAATCGGCTGATCGGCATTCAAAAGTTATAGCAGTTTGAAAATTAAAATAATAATTAAAAACTGATGTCGATTTTCCTTGTGCATTTATCATGTCTTTCTGAATTTAACGAAAATTTCGAACAATTACCATATGAATTTTAATTGAATACAATATATCTTTTAGCGGTTGGAATTAGCGGAAAGTTGCAAGGATGGCCCTTAGAGTCAACCGTTTTCCACATTTTTTCTGTGTATGTGCACGATAATATATAGAACATATGGAACAATTTTCACATCGATCGTATTTCGAACCAACCCAACTTATATCGTAAAACCAGCACCTCATTGAGGCCTAAATTTATAAAAAATCTTATATTATTTCGTAATGGTTTGTTGGTTAATTTAATTATAACAATTACGTTTGAGCTTGAATACATTGACCAAAACTCCACATCAATAATAAACTTTAACAAGTAGCCAGTCGTTGCAACTGCTAATGTGCTGCAAGTAGCTGGAAGTGTGCAGTTAAAACAATCGTTAAAAGAGCTTAGTTGGTTTGTTAGTTAGTCGGTTTAGTGGTTGTTGTAATTGGCTTTAATGCCAGTGGTAACAGTTCATTATGGAAAGCTTGTTATGCCATCTGTCTGTCAGTCCGACCATCTTTCAATTGTCAGTCAATTATATTTTTTGTGTTTTAATTTTCAGGTTTTAATTTGCTCATATCTGATGGCGCATCCGTGTTAATAAAAATTTGTTAACTCTTTATTGTAACTGTCATTGTTGTTGGTGTACTATTCGAAATTTATCTAAAATCTTGCTAAAAGCGGCAATAATTGAATGAATGCTATCTGCAGCAGATATCTATCTGCAAGTGTCAATAGTGAAAAGAGTGGCATTTTCTGAAATCATCACGTAAGTGAGTTTTCGTTTTTGTGTGTGTAAATGTTGCATGATTTTCATAATTGCGGAGTGGTTTTTGTTTGTAATTTTTAAATTGTGATTTTGTGAAATATTGATCAATCTTATTGAACAAAGTGGTAATATTTAAAATTAAATTGTGCTTATAATTAATATTTATAATTAAATTTTCTTGTCTGCTAAATAATTTGTTTTTAAGCAGGCACCGTAACGGTTTATATTTATAACAGTTATTTTTTCACTTGAAAAAGTTCAGTTATTTCATAAGGTAAAAATATATGAACACACGAATTTTATATAAAACTACATTGATTCTTGTCAAAAACGAGCGAATAAACGAGGTGGACACAAGCCTACTGGCCTTCCATTTAAATAAATTGGCAATAAAATCTTATAATTTCTTATTGTTTGGTTTTATACGGAGAAATAAAACTCCTTAAAGAATCCCTATTTAAGTTATGGCGAAGATATTACATTGAGGTTGACTCAAGCAGTTAACACGAGACTAAGAAGCACTCAGTCATGAATATGGTGTCGTACTCTTCTGATCAGCATTAGTATATGGTTGTGTTAGTTGTTGTCAGCCTGTTTCAGTGATGAAGGCATAGCACTGGTCGCTGAACATAACTGGCAGCGATTGACACTATCATATACTAAAGAGCCGAGGAACAGAACCCTCTTTCGTCGGTCCAGTAGCAAAAAATTAGCCGGCGAAGTAAAAGGTTCCAAAAGATACAAAAAATTCTCTATCTTCTCAGTTGTAGGGATGACCTTTAAGGTCAACAGTTATCTATATTTATTTTATGCGTCTCTACAAATATTTTATTTCGTTCGAATAAAAATATTAAAATAAGGCACAACAACAACAGTTAGATATTTATTAAGAATATAAATTTTCTAGCAGTGTTTAATTTATTATTTATTTAATTCCAATACGAATTGGAATTTTCAAAATCATGTGGTTAAATGAAAACAAAAATGGAACCACAATTTGTGAGTGTGATATTAATCGAATGCTGCATAGAAGTCAAGAAGGATATAGTCATAAATTTACTAAAATGTTATTGCATTTGATAATTTTATTGTTTAACTGTGTGTGATATGACATCACTGTGCGGTGGTCTGGTCTTGCAACTCAAGTTGTCTAATTTGAAATGAATATTAATGATTTGGAATTAGTTTTAAACCTGAAATAAAACCAAAGTTAATCATTAAATAAATAATGTGTAGCGTTTTAAGGTAACAAGAGCACTAAACGTAAAAAATGCTGATAATAAACTGCAGATGTTTTCATTGAAGAGATGGAAAAAATTAAATGGAGTTGAACAATTAAAAATCACTCAACACTCAATTGTTTGCAATCCACCAAATGCAACAAAGTATTAAATAGGCAAGGCAATACAAAAGTAACATATTTGAACATTGGAGACTCTGATTTTCATTATACAAGTGGACTTGGCTATAAAGTACCCTAGAAAATTTTACAATTTCGCTTTACAGTAAATCAAAAGCATGTGCGATGGTTTATAAATAACTAAAGCGTTGTTCTTTTGCAGCTATAGAGCATTAAGTTGGCGACACTGCTTGATATGCTTCCCATTTTGACAGTTGCTAATTTGTTTGTTATTTCATCACGAACAGACTGACAACTAGAGTATTAAATTCTTTATACGTTAACCGCTTGTCAATTAACGTGCAATTTAAAACGATAAACGAATAAATCAGTAAATTTTGATTGGTTAACAGCTTAAAAAGAAGCAAAACTTCTATTCCTCACCGGCTTACATACGTCTGGAATATAATCTTCTTCATCTTTCTGATTTTCAGTATTAATTTATTTATTTTTAAAATACAAAATATGTTTGATTGCCAAAGAAAGAAATTAGTTCTATTTAGTTATTTTAATATATAAAAAAATTTTCAATTTTCCATCTGTGGCTTTTCTGATTTCTAATACCAACGAATTTCATTCAGAAACATTTTATATTTTTAATATAGAATAGAAAGAAAACCAATTATTTTCGTTGACTACTTTTATATACTAAAAAACCCTGGAATTGTCTTTTTGATTTTATTTGATATATAATACCATTTTAACTCTTCTTAAAGTATAAACTAAGTTTCAGGTTTAGTTAAGAAAAAAAATTAAATAAACATATTTAAACATATAGTTTTAGCTAGTACCAAAGTAAGTTCAAAATTTCCACTTCAGTTATTTGTATTTTGAATTTTTCTAATATTAAAAATTCAAAATACAAAAGCCTCGACTTTATGTTCAGACATTCAAATATCGCTTATTCGACTTCCCTATTCATAGATCTACAATATATATACTTTATGGGTTTGCAAGTTGTCATTGTGGAAATTGCACACGGAATGACGAATCTATATATTCCATTTCAACACATTTGATGAGGGGTATAAAAATGGTAAGAGTTTAGCAGTCTCCGATTGTTATGAAATTTTATGCAAAATTTAAAGAGATGTAATATCGTGGTTATATTATTTTTTTATTGGTTTATTTTAAGTCTTTAATGTTATTTTTTCTATATATGATTTAATGTATGAGTCTAAATACATGTAGAAGGACTAATATTGATCTAGATTAAATGATCGTTTTAAATAAAATAATAAAATTACACTTAATATGAGAACAAAATATATATTAAGTTTAGTTTTATATAAAATATGTTAATACTTTTCTCCCACCTCCAGTTTTATTTTTAATTTCGCTGTTGGTAGCACTGGTCGTGTCTTTCATGTGAGTTTTTACGATTAAGATTAAGCTTAGGCACTGACCGCCATTAACTAATCTTAATATATAATTCGCTGGAAACTTAAACCTCATAAAATTGCCATACTGCGTAATAAAAAATGGCAACATTTTGTATTTATATGCTTTCATACAAACCGAGAAGAAGAAAATGTGCTTCCAGATACATATTATAATTTCGCGCAAAAGTTCATTTTAAAGTAAATATAAAATAGTTTTTAATAAAAATAATTATGTTTAGCTCTGAAGCAAAAAAAAGTAGATTACCTCTTAAAATTGGTAAACGATAACAAAAGTGTGGTTCAGTGCAAAAAAACTTTCACGTGAGAGTGATAACAGAGTTCTTAAAGTTTAAACCAGCAACGTTGGTCACTTAAGCTCTCGGAAAAAGTGGTTAAGTATACACTAAAAAATTAAGGGTGACTAAATCCCTAATCTCAATCTTATAAACCCGCCCTCATAATGCCTATATAAAAGATCAACTGTTTATGTAAGGTCGCTACATATTGTCAGGAAATGAGTTTATATGGAGTTGTCTTGAAGACCGGCAGTCTTTAGTTAAACAATGACAATACTTTAACTAATGATTAGGTTATAAAACACCGTTGGCTAAACCATTATCATGAGTTAAGTAATGACTGAGAATTTGGGTCTTAATGGCATTCTATTCCTTGGCTCTTTATTAGGTAAGACTAGAAAAATTTAAAACTCCATAATTTATATTCGAAATTAGAAAAAAAAAGTTATTTTCAAAATAATTAACTGCTTATAATATTTTTATATATTTTATTTATTTTTAAAATTAAGAAAAACAAAATATAAGATTTCCTGAAGAGGTTAACCAAACGTTAACGAAATATGGAAAAGAAAATTGAATACAATAAATATATAAAAAATAGACATACAATTTTAAAAAATAGTTTAATTACCTAAAAAACAGATCCAAAAATTATAAAATCAAACTGCTAATAATTTAATAAAGTGTTACCCCGGTATTCATAAAATTTAAAATGAGTTTGAAATATATTTTAATAACATTTTTTCATACAAAATTTTCTTAAAACAGATTTCAAATACGTTTTATTTTTTTTTTATGAATATGGGGGTTAATATCTACATCGCTATTAGTTGCTGAGACTAGTTGATTTGTAGTCACCCCTAAACATTTGTGGTAGTGATCTATATCGTATTATCTTTGTATATGTAGTTTCGATATGTAGTTGTTACTAGTTTTATTCTCACACTTTCCAGGTTCAAAAAAAATATTAAAGATTCTTATGCACAGCACGCTTGAAAATAATGGCAAGTAGATGACTTTCATCGGAATTACATCCCTGCTTATAAATTGCAACATAATCAAGCGATTTAACCTCTTAATAAACTCCTGCCAATGTATATAAACTTTTTCTAAATCATGAAATCAAAAACATCACATTGGCGTTCAATATAATAGGCATGTAATAAAAATCTATTCATATTGTAAATAGATTTTTATGGATGTGTGTATGCGAGCACTTGCAAATATGCTTTCACAACTGCAACCAATAACATTTACGTTCTGCTGTAGGGCATTGGAGATACAAAGTCACCTTGTTACAATCAAATTTGTTGAATTTTGCAACAAGTGAAAAACCATAGAGCAACTTTACAAAAACAGAAATAAAAAATTCAAAATATTTAAGCCAAATACGGAAGCAGCGCAAAGAAATAAAACATGAACAATAAAATACAGGCTGACTGATTGATAAAAGAAAAATGTTGCAAGTCCGGCTACAAGCAAAATTATATATTATTCCGCATTATAAAAAAAGCAAGAAACACAACAAAAAATAAATCTGTTACGTATGCACTCTCATGCCTAAAATTGAGGTTGCAACAATAGTTGCGTTCGAGAACTCATAAGCCTTTAAACATATTTTTACACATAATTGACAGAGCAAGATGACAGTTCGTTGACTGCGTAAATAGGTCTGTTTGCTTACTTTTCTAGCAAAATTAAGTAGTTGAGTAAATTTTGCCAAACTTTCCAAATTTTGCTCTCAGGACTGCCGAACGGAAAAATTGCATTAACTTGAAGGTTATATAAAACAGCTGATCACTAAACATCTTAATGTTGTAAAATATGTTTTGTTTATGTTTTTGGTACTTGATGGAATGTATTTTAACAATTATATATTCATAACGAAATCTATATATTAAATGAATTTCTGTGAAAAAGTTACACTTGTTTATTTTTTACATGACTTATTTTGTTTCTTGTTAAATAATATAAGAAAATATATCAATAATTGCTGTTGATAATCGGTGCTCAGAATAATATGCACTGAGAAGTATTCGAATATAATGTATTGGCTTTACATCTCTAAAACATTAATGTAAATAAAACAATTAAATACAAGTTCTTCGCCATGGATGCCAAAACAAAATGAAAACTCGATATGTTATGCCCCTGTCATTTCTCAACCTTTCAAGAATAATTATTTCCAGTTCATCTTCGCTTCCAGATGGTGGTGCAACCAAGAAATCAACTGCATCGCAGAACACTTCTTTTTTTATTTGGTTGCTTTAATTATTGAATCATATATTTTTGGTTTTCTGCTGGATTTTACTGGTAAAAATTTGTCCAATAAAAATTTGCAAGGTCTCATTCAGTAACTGTCATTTTACGCTCTCATCTCATACTCTCTTTAGCAAATTTAAATTTGAACAAACGCATTTCAGTAACATCTAGTACAAATTCGCAGAAATTTTAAGGAAATTTGGGATAATCGAACAGAGCTAATGCTAACTCTTACTGGATAAATTTTTGCCTGTCAAATACAGTAAAAAGAAAGCGCATGTTTCTAAATGTAAACAAACATTCATGTTCTTCATGCAACTTCTAATATAGCAAAAAATTACTGAAAAAATAAGATTTATTTAAGTTGAATTCCAGAAGTTAATAGAATTTTGAAGGCCGTTTTTGCTTTTATGCCTATGACTTTCTTATTTGACAAATTTCTATTCAAAATATGCCAAATAAACAATTAACAGGTTAAAATATTTTTTATAGATTTCCAGTTCTACTGAGGAATTTTCCGTGGTTAACTACGTTGCTATTTCCTATGTGAACACATACGTCTTGTACAGTCACTTCACAGAAACGGATAAAGTACGTGTTAACAATATCGCCTGCAAATGGTCTCAGTTACCCCGCCGGTATTTGTGCACCGATATTTTGCAAATTCACAAATTGTTATACAAATACAAACAAAACTTTTTGACAACAATTGTTTTATATGTGCCTGTATCTATTTTCATATTTCAAGTTTTTTAGAGTAGTTGTACTACAACTATTTGTAATCAGCTGTTGCATATATTTTCCTGGACCTTAACATTTTCTCGATCGAGTACTTTCATGTTTAAACGTTTTTATTGAGAGCAAGTTCTTTATATTATTCAGTATTTACTCAATTATTGGATTTTACTAGGAAAAGATCCGAACGGACCTAACAATAATTATAAAATGTGCTGAATGAAGTATTGACCACATGACTTTTTAAGTCGTGCTTACAATAAAGGCATGAATATTATTCGGTTGTAGTTTTTTAAAAATAGGTGTGTTCCTTTACTCTACATTGGGATTTCGCGGAATTTCCAGCTTAAATACTGTTGCATTTGATATTATTTGAAATAATGGTATTTTTACGTGAAAAGTCAGATAAAAAATTTAAAATCGTATATCACTCGCACTGGATTAATGAATTTAACAATTTTATGAACCAATAGAAACCCCTTTTGGAGCACTTTGAAAAGATACCCATGACGTTCATATTTGTTCTATACTTTATCAGTTATAAGCAATAAAAACCAAAGTTTTGAGCCTCGTAAGTCCGAAGTCAAGAGACATCGCTGAAGATGTTATCTTATGTATTTTTCATTTTAAAAAAATTTCGTATTATTGACCAGTTAAAAAGCTTTTGCAAATTTGCTTATTTAAAATATGTCATTGTGTTGGCAGCACTCTTTATTGTCGCCTATGATGCTCTAAACACTTAGACGACAGCAGGCTACCGACTACAGCCTGTCAGAAATAGAATACATGTGTTCACTTCTGAAAAAACATTTTTCCGTAGATATTTTGATATATCTCGAAATCTAACAGTCCGAATCGGTTCCAATTCACAGGAACTTTAAGTTTGGAAGCACCGTTGAAACACGACTAGTTTTGTTCGATCCGGTTCAACCGTTCCAAATTGTAAGCGGGTCATATATTTACACACACATACATACATACAGACATAGTGACGGCTCCTCAGAAGTAGTCAGGAAACCTTCCTAGTAACTCAAAACGTCGAGATCTGGTGAAAACTTGATTTCTTCAAAACGGGGTAAAAGCGGTAACTTTCCACTTTTTTGAAAATGCAAAATTTATTTAGCGGAAAGTTAAAAAAACTCAAACTTGGTTTTGTTTTTAATACAAAGTCTCTGGCGTAAGCTTTTATATTCTGCCTGTGCCACGATGTCACCCGATATCGTTCTGTCGAGCAAATACAATTAAAACAAAAACAAATTCTAAAATTTTGCTTGGTTGCTGATGGTATTATATACGTTGTTTTCTTTTCTATAAAAGAGTGCAACATTTTGTGCACTTTTTATGGAAAAGTGGTATTATAATTTCAAAATAGTGAATTTATTACACAATAAACTGCCATCCCTCAGGAATATTAATATGTGTCTTAAATTCCCGCCTAACTGCAAATTTTAAGATATAAAGTGAAAGAATGTTACATGTTTTCCACAAAAGAAAACACCATTAGTTATTTTATTATACTTTTGTATACATTTAAAAAATTTTTTTCTGCGTACAGAACACAAAATTAATCGGCCCTGTAGCAAAAATTAGCCGGCGAAGTCAAAGTACTCAACGTAGGTTAAAAGTTGCCCTATTTTTTACTTAGCTTTGCTCAGACGTTCGTTTTGGGATCATAAGAAAATTAATCCTTCAAGTTAGTTGTCAGCCAGAGATTGCAAAAGTTAAGAATATAATATGTGTGAAAACTTTTCGCATCGAAAATTTTTCAAATAAAATATGGCGCAATTTTCTTACAATAAAAAGTGAACATAACCTATAAGCAAAACAAAAGCATATGGACTAGTAAATTGCGAGGTTGCATTTATTAAAAGTTTTGGTTCAATTTAAAATAAAAATGTTTTTAATTACTTCCTTCTTTATAGCCTCTTTTTGCACCGTGTAAATAAAACTATTTTTATTTGTTTTTATTAATCTACGAGCCCTAACCACTATTAATTCGTACACCAGTTATTTTTTCGCTCTTTAGCACTAAACGCCAGAATAAAGATTCAATTATGTTAATTACACCAACAAGTTTATACTTTTCTGAAAGGTCGTTTTATTTCCTATAAACGGATTTAGAAATATTCTTAAGTTCTGCATCAAAATGTTAAAAAAATTAACTAAACTGAAAGGCCTTTATTATTTATTAAAAATTATTTGACCACTATTAATTCGGTCAGTGTATTAATTGCGCTCAAGCTAAATAAAAAATCAAAATGCAAACAAAAATTTTAAATGTATAAGAGAATAGGAATGTAAAGGAGACAAAAAATTAATAGTTAAAATAATTTTCATAATTTTTAAAAAATGGCACGTGGTAAACCTGTTTGTGAGGAAATTCGAATTTTAATCGTCGATAAATTCAAATCGGGAATGACATATGGGCAGATATCGACCGACCTTAAAATCCCAAGATCTACAATACAAAGTATTGTTAGAAAATATGAAATAAGTTGAAATTTCAGCAATAATGTTTCAAACAGAGGCTGGACTTCCAGAATAAGTCATCGCGATACAAGAGCTTTGGCAAATATCATTAAACTAAATCGTCGAAGCACAGTTCGGGATATAGCCTTAAAATGGTCTGAAGCAATTGGAAGGCCCGTAAAACGTGAGTGGACCTGACTGCAAATGAAAATCATAGGTTATAATTTTTATAAAGTAAGTTAAAGATTAACCCGGTATTTCGCAATCAACTTGATAATTTATATAATTTTTTTAGGCCAAGGAAAAGCCATTGCTTACCGCACTTCAAATGAAAAAGCGTCTATTATGGACTAAGGAGAGACGCCTTTGGGTACAACGGCAATGGGACAGCATTATCTTTAGCGACGAATCCAAGTTTGATGTAAGTGTTGGTGATGCAAGAAAAAGGGTAATACGTAAAAGCACCGTGGCATACAACAAAGACTGCTTAAAGCGTACAGTCAAGTTTCCAGCTAGCGTTATGGTATGGGGATGTATGTCCTCAAAAGGTGTCGGTCAGCTCCATTTCATAGATGGAATCGTAAATGCAGACAAATGTATAAAAATCCTGGAGGAAAATCAGATACCATCGACATCGAAATTAACAGACTGCGGGGAATATATATTCCCACCGGATGGTGCTTCTTCCCATACTGCAAAAAAAACGAAAAAGTGGCTTGAGGAAAATGGAATCGCGGCCCTGGATTGGCCATCTTCTAGTCCAGACATTAATCCGATAGAACATTTGTGGGCTAGTATGAAAAGAAAACTTCGAAATGAACCCCAACGGATTGTTGACAGGTTAAAGTCCAAAATTCAGGATATTTGGAACTCGATAACCCCAGAAGACTGCCAAAAACTAGTTAGTACCATGCTAAAGCGGGTCGAGACCGTTTTAAAAAACAAAGGTGGCGTAACAAAATTCTAAGTATGAAAATTGGCGACTGTACGAATTAATAGTGGTCACAATATTTTTGTTTAAAATAATGAACTTTCATTTTTGTTTGTTTTTTAAAAAGTCCTTCTTTTAATATGTAGCTTTTATAATGTATGTCTAGAGAGAATGAAATGATCTTTAAGAAAAGTATAAACTTTTTTGTGTAGTCATTATAGTTCCGAAAATATACATATATTAATAGCACATTCATGAAAATTGCTCAGTGTACGAATTAATAGTGGTTAGGGCTCGTATATATTTCAAACCTTCAGGATCTAATTCCTTTGATTTATATGAAAATAATTTTCATATAAATCAAAGGAATTAGATCCTGAAGATGAACCGAGAGGTTTGAAATATATAGATTAATAAAAACAAATCAAAATAGTTTTATTTGCACGGGTCAAAAAGAGACTATAAAGAAGGAAGTAATTAAACATAATTAATATGATCCAGAAAAACAAAAGCTTAAAAAATTAAATAAAAATATTTATTACTAATTAATTATAAATAAAAATGTTTAGCGACATGAGTGATGAAAAGCTTTTTTTTTATTGTACAATGTTGCCAACACATTTCACAGTATATTGCACTTCTTTTGGTTTGTTCAATAAAAATTAAAAGTCTTTTGATTTCTGCCAATATATTGTACCACCTTTGAATATGACATACACATTGGCGATGTGATTGTACAATACGAAAAATTGCACAGTTATATTGCTTTATACGGTGTTCAGACATGAATTTTCAATATTCAATACATATTCACTTTATTGACATAATTATCTTCCTCTTCACATATTCAAAATTTAATTAATGCAATTAACGTATGACAACTAAAGAAAAATATTGTTATATTCACGAGGACCGCAAGTTTATATCTGGATCTTACTTTTTTCTAATTTTTTAATTAAAATCAAATTTAATATCAATAACTTTAATTCAACATGGATCAAACTCTGAACTAATGTTGTTCACTGAGTTGTATTATGCTCACTAAACACACCTTTTAACAGTGCTGCGTTTGTAAGTTTAACCGATTTTATAATAATTAAGTGTTAATTGATAAATAAAATAATTAAAATTTTATATGTTTATGGAGCTCAATAATGTCATTAATTGAGAAAAATTCAATTAAGGTGCATATCTGAATAACGCAATTTTGATCAAAACCGTCTGACAATGAATTAAATTTATATACATATATATTATTAGGAATAATTTATTTCCCGGTAATAATTGTCACAAAAGTTCTTTATAAATTAATCTAAAGAGATGGAACACTTCAATAAAAATATTTGAAAAGAGAATAAAGTTCAATCTTTATTATTAGAATACGCTTTTGGATGAAAGACATCCACAACGAAATTACGTTAAGGGTCCTCTGAATTGAACAATTGCGTATGATCAGTATAAATTGCTTAGCTTTGCTTAGTGTAAATTATTTATAAACAATGTAAACAAATTATTTATTATTAAAGTAAGAGTTTTTTATTTGGACTCTAGTTCAAATCTGCAATCTGCAAATCAGGACTGATCCCTTCTGCTGGTTTGGTGATTATAAAAATATTCTAAATATTCAACTTTTAATAAAATCACATGAATTTAATAAAAATTAGTAAAACAAATAATTTGCAGATTGCAGATTTGAACTTGGGTCCGAATATAAAAATTCGTAACTTAATAATAAAATTAATAGTTTCGAAAAGAAAAATTTACATTCACGTCAACAGAGCCACTGTGTCGGTACAATAATACAGCAGTTATTCGATTATAACATATAAATCTGGAAATTGTAAAATTTTTTTGATATATTCATTTGGCTAAGAAAAAATGTTTGCTAATATAAAAGTCAAACATAATAACGGAATGACCAGATATTACAGTCATGTGGCATATATGGGTTAATTGCAACTTTTACAAAACAGTCACTTCTTTGGTCGATTTTTGTTTAATTTTCTACTCGTTTGCTGTTTACAAGTGAAACAACTGCGTTACTAAATTATGCATCCAAGTGAAAGTAACAAAAGCAATCATCCATCCATTCATATTCTCGTAACTCTTTAATACAAATACTCATTCGCATGTGTATGCTTATACACATACACATACATACCGAGATGTATCTATACATACATAGATAACTTGTGCTGGATGTATCAACGTGCTCGATGTATAATCATCTATTCATACAACCAGTCGTTTTTTTCACAAAATCTTTTCTTCTTTCTGTCAATAACAACACAGCAATAGCAACTGCACAATAGTTGAAAGAAATTTTTTATTCCTGTAAAATAAAAAATCACTTTGTATCGGTATTGCTTTTTTATACCCTCCAAAACAGAATTGGCGGGTACATTCACTTTACCATTCCGTGTTTAACGCAGCGAAATATCCATCTGAGACCCCATAAAGTATATATGCTCGTGATCAGTGATCAAATCTAAGACGATATGACCATGTCCGTCCGTCCATCCGTCGGTCTGTGGAAATCACGATTCTGTCCAAACGAAAAGAGCCAGACTTTTGAAATTTGGTATAAATGTGTATATCTTGAAGGGTAGCACAGGTCAAATTCGTAAATGGGGTAGATCGGGCAAGAGGGAAAAAGTTCCCCTAAGCACAACTAAACCAACCTCTAAAAAACAACATAATTTTTATGTTTTTTTTTGTAATTTTGTTAAGCATATGATATATTTTTATGTCAAGGAAGGTCCAACGCGTTAAACTTGGAGCAAAGATTGTGTAAAAATGTAACAAATTGCATTGATTAAGCCTACATTCCTTAAAAATAACTTTTTTAAGCTTTTATTACGAAGCTGAGATGTAACCTGGGGCCAAATTACCGCATTCGATATCGATCGAAATTTCAATACAATTTAAATACAAATTCCGATCGATATCGAATGCCGTAATTTGCCCCCTGGTACTGCTTTGCCCTACCTTACTGCCTTAAACATTTTATTTATAAGCTCTTATGACGAAGCTAATATGTTCTCTGATCTTCTCCTTAATACGTAAATTGCTTTTATGCTGATGGAAAGATGTCTCAGTCATGCTCCTCCCAACACATTGGAAACGACCGTATTAAAATACATTTTTTTCTTGTTTACTTAAGCCAAATACTATAAAAATGTAAATTTTAATAATAATAGAGTTTTCATTTACTAAATATTTGGAGGGTATTTAATATTCGACCCGGCCGAATATAACGTTTTTTAATTGTTTTTATTTAATGTTGACCACTTTGTAAGTCAATAAGGCCATAAAGTGTTGTTTTAGGTACGTCAAGTACGAGTACTTTGTTGGAAAACATAGAACGAAATTTTTTTAAATGAAATAGCTTTTTACGGTGTATAAGGGTTTAAACACATTCACGACAGCAGCCTACCGACTACATAACTACATGTGCCGCTAGCAACACTTGTCGCTACTTAATTATTTTGAACGCGGCAGCTACAACGTCAACATTTCATTTTAGTGGTGCCACTTACATATATAAAAATAAAAGCGCTAATTCTAAATCTATTTATAGATCGAAACAAAATTAATAATAACAAGTATAAACGATATATTCGACCCGGTCGAATCTTAAATACCCTCCAAATATTTAGTAAGTAAATTTAAAATGTTTAACTGGGTGGGACAGAGTTCCTTTATATAATATCGTACGTCAACGCCCACTAAAGGGGGCGGGATTCAAAAATAATATCATATTTTCCACAGACGAACGTATGGAAATTGCTAAACCGTCTTAGACTTCATCACTGATCAAGAATATATTTTCTTTATGGGGTCCAATTCTCTTTTGAGGGTATTAACACTGTATTTTTCCGGGGTCGCTCTGGCAAGATCTGTGGGGGACTCATTTCACCTTTGTCATAAAACTCTAAAAATAAATGCTTGGGATAATTATATACAAAGTAAAATTTTTAATTTATTTTTGATAGGGTCATTTACGGTGCAAAGGGGGAGGAGGGGATAGGGCAGAAACAGGCACTCATAAAACTGTATATATATGTTAATGCTTGGGGTAATTGTACACAAAATTTATATATTTTTTTATTTTTTTGTGATAGGGTCATATAGGGGCAAGGGGGAAAAAGTGGGTAGGGCAGAAACAGGCAGTCATAAAACTCTAAAAATAAATGCTTGGCATTATTGCATACAATATTAATTTTTTTTTATAGGGTCATTTAGGGGGCAAAGGGGGAGGAGGCGGTAGGGCAGGAATAGGCGGTCAGAAAACTCTAAAAATAAATGCTTAGGATAATTGTATAAAAAATTAAAATTTTTTTTTTGGTAGGGTCATTTAAGGGGTGAAGGGGGAGGAGGGGGTAGGTCAGAGTAGTACCAGGTTTCATCGCAGCTTCGTCATTAAAGCTTAAAAATTTTATTTTTAAGGAATGTGCGCTTAAGTAAAACAATTTTTTAAATTTTTATGCTATTTTTGCATATAATAACGCCCACTAAAGTGGGCGGGGTACAAAAATAATTTTTTATTATTTTATGGCTCCAAATTTAACGTGTTGGACCGTATTTGAAATGAAAATGTATCATTTGCTTAACAAAATAACAAAAAACGTTAAAAATTATGTTGTTTATTCTGGGTTGGTTTAGTTCTTCTTAGGGGAACTTTTTTCCCTCTTGTCCGATTTAGCCCATCTCCAAACTTAACCTGCTCTAAGCTTTAAAATATATTTATTCCAAATTTCAAGAGTCTAGCTCTTTTCGTTTGGACTGAATCGTGATTTCCACAGAGGGACGGACGGACGGACATGCTCAGTTCGTCTTAGATTTCGTCACTGATCAAGAATATATATACTTTATGGGGTCTGAGAAGGATATTTCGATGCGTTACAAACGGAATGACAAAGTGAATATACCCTCCAAATTCTTTTTTGGAGGGTTATACCCTTTATTTTTTTATAGCTCTTTATTGTTTTTTGGAAGCAAAATTTGAATTAAAATTTTTTATGTTTTTTGGCTAATGCAAATCTTCATGACGTATAAATTGGTTTTGTTAAAGAAAAACTTGAAATTTTTAACAATTTTAATTACTACATGTACTACAAAATACGGAATAGGCCGAAAAAAAATTTTTAATTTCCCAACCCTGAAAAAAAATTTTATTTTTTTAGTTTTTAATAGACCATTGAGGCTCCCCAAAGCACGAAATAGATTTAATTTACAAACATTAAAAAAAGAATTGATATTTGGTATACATTTTGCGTCGAGAAATAGGTGTAAGCTTCCCAGCTCTGGAACCATACTTCGGATCTTTCTAAATTTCAATAGTACTCTATTTAAGCTCATTTCCAATCCAACGGTCCAAGAACGAAGTCTCTAGCTCTTCTGGGGGGTTGGGAAAACCGATTTCACGTACAGGCGGACGGACAGACGGACATCGCTCAATCGTCATCGCTATTCATAAGGATCCAGAATAGATATACTTTATGGGGTGCCATGTGCATATCGAAGAAATTACACACGGAATGACAAACCTATATATAACCTTTCACTTTTTTGTGAAGGGTATAATAAAAGCCGAGAGAGATAAAAAAAATGAAAATTGCAAAATAATTGTTATATTTGAAAGGGCAATTACATTTTTTATTTTTAACAATTTTCATTATTTTTTTCTTGAACCAGCACTCAGGGGATGACCCATACATATGCGATGCATTGTGCCAGAACTAGGAAAGTTGGTTATGGGAAGGAGGATACAGGGAGTAGTGTTTGTGGACGTTCGATTTGAACCTCCCCAAGTTGAAATTGGCAGCACTAATTTATTTATTGTCGCTTATGAAAATTGAAATTAGTTTATTTTGACTACAGCTACAAAAGTAGCACGGACAACAACCTGCCGTGTAGCCGTGAAAATAATCATTTCCATAGAAACACATGTATGACAGGTTGTATGACAGGTTGTAGTCGGTAGCCTGCTGTCGTGAAAGTGTTTAATATGTAAAACAGAGATTCTCAAACTATAGATTTGAATTTAAATATTTGAAATTTCTTATTTCAGTTTTTTTTCTCTTCTTATCGGATCGAAATTAGTTCAACATTAGCAGATAAATTTGGCCAAACAATGAAGGGTCATTTTAGATCTTGCTGACAGTAAAATTTAATTTTAGCCTACGTGAGGAATAAAGTAACCTGCAAAAAGCTAAAACTCCATCGTCTAAAAATCGAAAAAGTATTTTTAGCCTAAATAGTTGTAAGAAACTTTTGCATATTTTGATCCCAATGATGTTCTCTATCTCTGCTGTCTCAAAGACAAATAAAACATGGGTACTTCGTGAACCCGCTTTGTCCTAAAAGAAAATTTTCCCATTTTTCTAAGCATATTTTCCATCCAAGTTCATGGTATTTAATTTTCTCTATAACAGAAGAAATATTTTCATATGCTTCCTTTAAAATCCCAGAATATGAGACAGGGATAGAACCAAAACTATTGCTGTTAAATAAAAAAACACATTTTAAGCTTCTCTACTATCTACTATCTATAAAAAGATGCCAGTCATGTGCATTATACTGTAGTAAACCCACATCTTTCACTAATGCTTTGACAACTCCACAAAACACTAAGTCTTTTTGTTGAGAGAAATATTTTAATAACTCCTTTTCGCGAGTACTTTTAATGTCGGGTGCTACAATGTTTTTTCTTTCAATCGAGAAGCGAGTAACTCGGACTGTTCTTTTGTCAAATAAAGGTCTCTCACCAGGTCATTCAACTCAGTTTTCTTAAAAAGTTCTGTTATAGGGACATTGGGAATAAAATCTGGATCATATGACTTATCGGCGTCTATTTCGACTTCGCAAGAAGCTTCGGCATATTCTGAAAGTAAAACTGGTGGCAGCGGATCCTGAGCTAGATTAGATAACATATTTGGTCGTTTGGTAGACGGTAAGTCAGGATAAATGCATTTGTTGCAGTTATTTGAATTAATGACGTTTATATCAACAACGCAAAAATGACAATCATCATGGTGACTTTTAGACTCCCGCCAGATCATCGGGGCTTGGAACTTCAGTGAACTTCTTTTTGTACTTTTCCGTTGTCGCAAACTTACAGCACAATTTTAACAAATAGTTTTAGGCACCCACGGGATATCGAAATTGCAAATCAGTAATTGATTTTCTATATTTTTTTAAAACAGATGGACTGCAGATGAGGCAAAAACACTTCGGGTCGACTAAAAAACTTCTTCCCGATGTAGACATTGCGATAACTTTATCGTAACTTATGCCAAAGCTATGTAAAATCCGTAAAAGTACTTCTGACCTCACTTAAATACAAATATCCTGCATACAAAAACAACAGCAGATAGAAAGAAAAGGCTACTGGGTTTAAAATTGCTGCATCAAAGTCTAAAAGAAAATCGAAAAATATTCCCGGAAAATTTCAAGAAGCAAAATTTTGTAACTACGAGTATGTGTAATCGATAATAATAATAATTATAATAATCCGGCGAGTTTCTCGGCAGATTAGTGAGTGCTATGCGAGACTAATTGTGGACGTCGTTTCCCTACAACGAGTGAAGATCTTTGTTTTTTAGATTATTATATAATTTGTAATTTTCTGAAATTCTGACAGTACATTACGGGATATCTTGGGGGTAAAGTAGGCTAATTTTAATTTTGATATATCAAGTGGGTGTGGCACGCAGTGGGATTTCTTCATACATCCCATGCCATTTCATGGCAAAAAGAGGTCGTATAACGATCCTTTAATCAACTCAATCAAGTTATCAGTATTATGAAGTTAAAATATTTGGAAAGTTTAATGAACATCTGCCACGCCCATGTAACCCAAAAATATTTGTTAGTCTCAAATATTTGTTTCTTTACCAAACGTTATTAAACTTGGTACAAGTAATCAGTATTATGAAGTTAAAATATCTGCATAGTTTCGTGGAAATCAGCCACGCCCATCGCCCCACGCCCATATAACCCGAAAATATTTTTTAGTCTCAAATATTTGTTTCTTTACCAAACGTTATTAAACTTGGTACAAGTAATCAGTATTATGAAGTTAAAATATCTGCATAGTTTCGTGGAAATCAGCCACGCCCATCGCCCCACGCCCATATAACCCGAAAATATTTTTTAGTCTCAAATATTTGTTTCTTTACCAAACGTTATTAAACTTGGTACAAGTAATCAGTATTATGAAGTTAAAATATCTGCAAAGTTTCGTGGAAATCAGCCACGCCCATCGCCCCACGCCCATCGCCCCACGCCCATATAACCCGAAAATATTTTTTTGTCCCAAATTTTAGTTTCTGCACCAAAAACTATGAAACTGCAAAAATTATCAGTGTTATGAAATTGAAACATTTGGCAAGTTTCATGGATATTTGCCACGCCCATCGCCCCACACCCATATAACCCGAAAATATTTTTTTGTCCCAAATTTTTGTTTCTTCACAAAAAGTTACGAAACTTTACACAAGTTGTCAGTGTTTTCAAATCGAAATATTTAAAAAGTTACATGGAAATATACCACGCCCATCGCCTTCTGTGCATAAAATCCTCAAATAATTTTGCTCCCCAAATTTTTGTTTCTTGACCAAATATTACGAAACTTAGCCCAATTTATCAGCGTTATTGAATTGATATATCTGAAAAATGAAATATGATAATATCCCACGCCCATCGCCTCCCGCCCATATAACCTGAACATATTACTAGAAATATTGTATATCCTAAGGCATTCGAGTAATATATTAGTTTATAAAAAAATATTTATATTAAACATTTAATAAATAATATCCATAAGTAAATATATAAAAATAAAACTATTTATACTAAAAATACATCAAAACAGTTTTTAATTTTCTAGAAGGTGGGCGCAAAGAATTAAATGAAAGGCTTTTGTACAAAGTCGAATAGTTGGAGAACCCACACAACGCCGGTCCAAAGCGCTTTTCTTTTTATATATGAAAGTGGCACCACTGAAGTTAAATGATTACGTTGTAGCTGCTGCGTTCAAAATAATTAAGTAGCTCACTACACCGCGATAGTTGTTGCTAGCGGCACTTGTAGCCATGTAGCCGGTAGCCTGCTGTCGTGAATGTGTTTAAGGCATTAGGCTACAATTCCCAAACATTTATAATGGGTGATTTTTTAAGATATGGAACTATTGAACGATCTATATAATTCAGAAAGTTGCTAGAAAACAAGTGATCATTGAGTTTGGTGAAACTTAATCATTTAACTGGAAGTTTAAGATAATATGTTTAGTTGTTCTAAGAAATTTCGGATAAAGGTTCTCTGACGATCTGCATCAAGGGCGAGACACATAGAATCGGTCATACGTTATGCTTCCCCTTTCTACCGGCAGAGAAGTTTGGCACAATGAGTACTTTGTTGACGGATATTACATTAGTTTTTATACCCTTCACAAAAAAGTAAAAGAGTATATCTATGTTTGTCATTCCGTGTGTAATTTCTTCGATATTCACATGGGACCCCATAAAGTATATATATTCTAGATCCTTATGAATAGCGATGACGATTGAGCGATGTCCGACTGTCCATCTGACTGTACGTGAAATCGGGTTTCCCAAGCCCCCAGACTTCGTTCTTGGACCGTTGGATTGGAAATGAACTTAAATAGAGTGGTATTGAAATTCGAAATCCGAAATACGGTTCTAGAGCTTACACTTATTTCTCGACGCAAAATTAATACCGAAAACCAAATATATTTTTGATTGCTTTTAAATTAAACCTATTTCATGCTTTGGGAAGCCTCAATGGTCTATTAAAAACTAAAAAAATAAAAAAAATTTTTCAGGGGATGGGAATGTAAAAGTTTTTTTTGGCACATTCATTATTTTGTAGTACATGTAATAACTAAAATTGTTAAAAATGTTAAGTTTTTCTTAAATAAAACATTTTTATACATCATGAAGATTTGCATTGGTCAAAAACATATTTTTTAAATTGAAATTTCGCTTCCAGGGGTGGGAAATTGGAATTTTTTTATACATAAAGGTAAACCAAAAAGGCAATTGAGTTTTTTTTAGGAAGAACAAAATTGGTATCAAAAATTCAAAAATAAAAAATAAAATTTCGAATCCAGGGTTGGACAAGTGCAATATTTTATAGTACATGAAAGTGACCAAAATGGTTAAAATTTGGAAATTTTTCTTAAAAATATTACTTTATACCTCATGAAGCGTTCCACAGATAAAAAAAAAACAAAAAAATTAAAATTTCGCTTCCAAGGTTGGGAAAATGAAAGTTTTTTTTTCCTTGCAATATTTTGTAGTACATGTAATAAACAAAATGGTTAAAAAATGTTAGTTTTTCTTAAACAAAACAAAAAAGGCAACTAAAGTCGGTTTTTTACTAATTAAAACTATTTTTTCGTTCAGGAAAAACAAAATCGGTATCAAAAATTTAACAAAAATCCAAATTTAGATTCCAGAGTTGGATAACTGCAATATTTTGTAGTACATGAAAGTGACCAAAATGGTTACAAATATCAAGTTTTTCTTAAATAAAACTATTTTATGCCTCATTAAGAGTTCCATTGGTAAAAAAATTAAAATTTCGTTTCCAGGGTTGGGAAATTAAAATATTTTTTCTGCATAAAAGTAACCAAAAAGGCAATTGGCGTTGTTGTTTTTGCTAATTAAAACTGTTTTATAATTCAGGAAGAACAAAATTGGTATTAAAATCTTAAAAAATCAAAATTTCGACTCCAGGTTTGGACAAATGAAATATTTTATGGTACATGAAAGTGACCAAAAAGTTTAAAAATTTTAATTTTTTTGTCAAGTAAAATAATGTTACACCTCACTAAGAATTGCATTGGTAAAAAAATAAAAATTCGATTCCAGAATTGGAAATATTTTTGGTACATAAAAGTACCCACATAAATTTTGTGTTTTTTTAGTGAATTAAACTATTTTATATTTCAGAAAAAATTAAATTAGTATTAAAAAATTAGAATTTCGGTTCCAGGGTTGGAAAATCGAAATTTTTTGGTACATACATTTGGTACCCACATAAATTCTCAATTTTTTTTTTTCATTGAATTAAACCTATTTTATACTTCGCCAAGAATTAAATTGGTATTAAAAGTTTTAAAAATTCGATTCCAAGGCTGGAAAATAAAATTTTTTACTACATAAAATTAGCCATATAAGTTCCAAATTTTGGTTTTTTTGTGGATTAAATCTTTTTAAACTTCGGAAGAGTTAAATTGGTATTAAAAACCAAAAAATTTAAAATCCAATTTCAGGGTTGGAATATCGACATTTTCTGATCCATGATGAATTTACCTACTTTATATATCAGGAAGAAATAAATTGGTATTAAAAACCAAAAAAAATCTAAAAACGATTCTACGGTTGGACAATTAGAACTTTTTGTACATGAAACGGATTTTTTCTTTTTGTTTGTAAATTAAACATATTTAATATTTTTGAAAGACGTTCAGAGGTATTAGAAATAAGAAGAGCTAAATATTCAGCTTCTTAGCCGAAAAATTACATCTGTGAAGGGTATTTAAGATTCGGCACAGCTGAATATAGCACTTCTACTTGTTTGTTCTCCATTTTATTTATTCCACTTAAATTTATGTATTTATTTTATTTAATTTTCTGAATATTAGTTTATTTCCCAACAAAGTAAATCAAAACAATTTTATTCCAGCTCCGTTGTCAGTTGAAAAGGGCTACGCGTATGAGTCACATACGTATGATTCTAAAGGTTTGCTGATGATTGGCATTACCTCTAGTGGAAATAGCTAAAAGTCCCTCAATATTTAATATTTTTAAAATTGAAGTGTTGAAAAAATCAATTGGTGTGGATTTGCACTAGTTCTTTGGAATAATTACCACGTCTTTCTGAATAAAACACATTACGATTCTTAGGAAATATGTATCGTAAAACATTCGTAAAACAATTAAATAATTAAATAAATTGCAATAAATAAATAAAGAAGAAAAAAAGCAATAGAATCTTTATCTGCTATTTTATTTATAAATTGTATTTCGAAGAAACGTTGTAAATTTAATAAGAAATAAATAATAGCTGAGGACACTTAAAGACTTTTCATATATTTATGTCAACTAAATTAATATGTAAAACTTTTAAAGTACTAAAATACTACTTAATAAATGATAATAATATCCAAAAGGCAGAGGGAGAGAGAGAGAGCGAGTGTGTAAGTACCTATTTGCTTCTAAAACTTTACTATAAATGTGTGTAGCAAATATCTTATTCGACTTGACCGTTCTGCAATTTATTTCATAACTGCTGGCTTTGTTGTGTTGTTAAATAGTTATTTATTTCTCCTAAGTACGTGCTAACAATCTTCAACAATACATACTGTTATGTTACGAGTATTAAATGGTGTTTAAGTACATTTTCGTTAGTTGGCCATTTGTTTGGTCTGTTGATGGCTGACTTGGCTTGACTTTTCTTGCCTGCTTATTTTGTTGCTTAGCAAACAACTTGGGTTTCCTTCCACTTCTTCTATTGTTATTCTGTACCTTTTTGTGTTTTTCTTTCTTCTCTATCGGATGTTCTGCACTAAATAATTTCTTAATTTATAACATTAACACAATGTTACAGTTGCAATAGAAAACAAAAACATTGCTGATGTTTCTAACAAAATGGTAAGAAGAAAAAGCATACACAAAATAAAAATCAAACATTTCTTGGCCATTAAGATTTTAGTTTTGCTGAAGGGGGAGAGCAACAAACTTTGTAAGTATTTAAACGTGGAGGATTAAATTTATGTATATTTATTTGATTTTATAACAGTTTTTATTGCTCTTGTTTAATCGAAAAAAAAAGTTAAATAATATTTTTACACTTGCATGTAGGTACAATAAAAATACAGTCACGCATGTGCAAGTGTGTGATAAATAAATATAACATATAGTACAAGTAGGTAAATGCAGCGAGTTGAGTACATTCTGATCTATTTTACATATTTTATTGAATATTTGTAAAAGTTAGTTTTCGCCACTAACGAATTTAGAATTTTAGTGATTGTGGGAATTTTCAACAGTAGCAGCAGTTACATGTATGAAACGTCTTTGTTCACGCCTTTCATCTCTTATATACATACATATTTAATACTGTGGAAGTATACCATGTATTTAAAAAAATTAAAAAAGTAATCGAATTTTAAGATGAAGTCTTGTTAATAAAGATATTTATTGAAACAGTTACTTTTTAACTTCCCGGTAAGACAATTGAAAAAAGAATCGGGAAGTTATTGATTTTACACAGTTTAAAAAAATAGAGTTTTTACCAGATCTCGACGTTTTGAGTTCTTTCGATTCTTTCGTGGGAGTGTGTGTGTCGGTGTGTAAGTATGTGACCCGCTTTTAACTTGAACGCCTGAACCGAATCGAGCTGAACTAGTTCCTTTAAACTTAGGATTTTGAGAATTACAAAAAAAAAAAGAAACTTAGAAACATATGTGTTTTCAAAAGTGTTTTCTTAGAATAACTTTTAAAACAATCAGCTGTTGATAACAAAAAAACACATCGAGCGCCATCAAACGGGTCAAAATCGGTGATGCTTTCGTGAGATTTCGTAAACCAAAAAATTCGAAGGAAGCGAATTAAAAAAGCTCCGGAATCATATATCTGATCATTCGAGTTCAAACCAAACTGGTCGCCTTCCAAAGGTTTCTTTCAATCTTCGATTTCCTGTCCGGACCGGTAGATTTGCAGAAATATCAGTAACACTAAGAAAACATATTGTTTCAAATGTGTATTTTTCGGAATAACTATGAAATATTCTTGTCAATCGATTCCATAAGCTAAGCAGCATTTGACATTCAAAATCTACGTCGATCGCAACAAACCCAAAAATTATAGTAAAAAGAATTTTTTAAAAAACTCCGTTATTGTATATGTACGAGTATATAATTCTCTTGTAGGTATCGTAGAACTACATGAATCACCGCTTACCACGTGTGAATCGGGTGATCTATTCAAAAGTTATAGCACTTTGAAAATTGAAATATTAGCATTTTTAGCGGTTAAAATTGCGGAAAGTTTTTTTCATAAAAAATTCGTTTGGAAAATAATTTTCTGTTTTTAAAAAATTCTATTTAAATTCATTTAAAGAAGTTTACATCCAAAATTGTTACATCTCCAAAAAGTTCCTTGGATTAGTCGAAATTTTTCTAAAATCAATTTTTATCAGCCCACGATCAAAAATTAGGATGGCTGGAAAAATGTTCTAGATTTACTTTGAGAATCAGTCAATCAATTCGGGAAAGTTACAGAAGACTTCGTGGTTTTTAGGGCGCACAGCAATAGAAATCGTTCTTAACTTTAAGTGTTTGTTAATAAACGCCGAACATTGAGTGAAAAGTAATACACAACAAACCCTTCAGACTCCTATTGATCTAAAAAAAAAAATTACACGGCGTAATGAAGCTGAACCTGGGATCATTGGAGAATTTTCTTTCTGAAGCAATTATAGCGGAATTTGCTTATCAGTTAGTGGAGATCATTACCACACCCTGATCAATGATTTTTTGTTTGAATATATGGGTGATTTAAAGAGGGTGACGGGTGACTTGATTTTTTGACGGAAACTGAAAATTAGGCGAACATTTGATTTCGAGAAATGAGCCTAAAAATTTCCATGCAGTCACTGTGTATACTGCTAAACCAGCAAAAATTCATGTTGATATCAGCATGAAAAATTAGCCCAAAGCTGAACGTCCAGAATAATTTTCATTATAAACAGTTTTGTACTATCGAACTTTTCAATAAAAAATTTACATTCAAATATAAGCCCAATTCACAGTCTAAAGCAAATAGTATTGCATCATTGCATTTGCAAATTGAGACGGTATTTAAGATCATTTTTAAAATATTTTGTTATTGAGGAGTAAAATTTTTTTACAAATGCAACAATGCAAGACCACTTGCTCAAGATTGTGAATAGGGCTATAGATTGTGTTTGTGCGTTTTTGTTTGCTATTTAAAAATCTGTGTTCAATGTGTTTGCATAGCAAAACGTAATAATTTTTTTTTACATATTTTACTTTTGTATTATTGATAAGTAAACCTGGAACCATCTTATTGATTAATATTAATGACCCACAAAAAATATTTTCATTTAGTTACTTTAATATTAAAAAAAGTTCAGATTTTCCACCTCTGGAACAGTTTTTCTGATGCCAATAAATTTCTTTCAAAAACATCAAATATATTTAATTTATAAACAAAAAGAAAAAAATTTGTTTCACATGATTACTTTTATACAAAAAAAAACAAAATAAGTTTTAATCTCCAACTCTGGAAACCATCTTTTTGATAACTCTGATTTTGAATACTAATTTATTTGTTTCTGTACAAAAAATATTTCATTACCATAAGAGAAAAAACTACTTTTATTTAGTTACTTAATATTCCAAAAAAGCTTAAATGTTCCAGATCTGGAGCTCTGGTTATTTGTATGTACCAAAAATAGTTTGAATTTTCCAACCCTCGAAATGTGTTTTACATTTTTTTTCATTTTCAATACCAATTTAATTTTTCCTGATGCATAAACAAGTTTTAATTAACAAAAAAGAAAAGTTAGTTTTCGGTAGTTACTTTTATAAACCGAAAACACAAGTTCAAGTTTTCCAGCTCTGGAAGCGTGGATTGGATTTTCAATAGCAACATATTTAGGATCATTTCCAATACATTAGTCCAAGAGTGAAGTCTCTAGTTGTTTTGGGAGATCAGGAAACTCGATTTCAGGTACATACGGACATCGCTTATTCGGCTTCCATATTCATAAGGACTTAGAATATAAATACTTTATTGGGCCACATATTTAGGAAACTACACAGGCATTGACAACTTCTATAAGCCCTTTCACCATTTTGCTAAAAGAATCGAAAAGGGTTTTTGTTCAAAGTTAAAAGTACAGAAAAATAATTCAATACAAAAAAGTACAAAAGTTCTCTCTTTAGTTGGGTTTAAGAACTAGACAAATAATATCGGGAAATTTCCGAAAATATATTCTCAGTTGTAAGTAATTCTCATCGCTCTTGTCTCTAGTTGGAATAGTTTCGTTTTGGCACTGATATACTCTTCCAAGCAGTCAGTCAATCAGTCATAAAACATCAATAGTATTTCCCAAAATAATACATATGTTTATGAATTGGTATTCATAAAAGCCTTAATAAAATTCTTACGGAACTAATTTTCTTAAATAATCATCCACAATATTTTAAAATAATTTATACACATCAAAATGACTGGAATGCATAAGAAACATGAGCAGCTACTGCTCACTAAATCCATTTGTAAAAAATGCCATTTCATTCACAAGTGGCGGAACAAAAGATTCAAGAAACGAACTTGTTTGAGCACCCCAGTCAGCGTTGCCATAACTTTTTGAAAAAAAAACTGCAACTTTAGAAAAAAAAACTGGTTTTCACGTAAAAAAACTGCACATAAAAAATTCACAAAAATATATAGTTTTTTTTCATATTTTTTTATTAAAACAAAAACAAACACAACAAATTAAATATGATATACATCTACATATAACAAAGCAATTCATTTTAATAAAAAATATATAGGTACATAGGGTTTAAATAAACAAAAAGAGTTCATTATTATTCAGATATAATACTGCCTGTTCCAGAATCTCGACAAGTCGATGTCGTTCTCATATTTATATTGAAACCAATAATTACAAATTTAAATTTGTTTGTATGTACATAGAAAAACACAAGGCATATCTATCTAACAGGTACAACCATTTCTACAAAAATAGAACATTTATTGTAGAAACTACCTTAACAGTTGCAAAAATCGTTAAACGACACTACTAAGCTTGACGTTTTATCACGTTAGGCAAGTGAGCTCGTGCTCCCACCTGCATAATACACCTTGGTAAAATTCAACTTGCTTTGTGGTCAGGGGTGCAAAAAGATGTATGTGATAATTACATACTCGTATAAAAAAGTATAGTTAAACCTTGCCACTGTTATATTAAGCAAATGGGGTAAAATTATGGTTTCAGAAATTGGAATTAAAATAACAAAATTAAGAGTAAAAAAGTAAAATGTATTTTTGTATTTGTATGTTGAAATACTTTACAAAGTAAATTTGCAAAGTATTTGGTGCACAGATGCCGACGGAGTGACTTAGACTATATGCCGGCGATGTTATTAACCCGTATTTTCTTCCGTTACTGTGACTGACTGTACACGACATAGGAAGTAGCAACGTAGTTAACCACGGAATATTCCTCAGAAGAACTGTAAAACTATACAGTTATCTGAGGTGTTGAAATTAACTAGTGCGAGTGAGACGCAAAACTCTCGAAAGAGAGTAAACAATCAGTGGTCTGGCTGCACTTAAAAGATAATTGCCAACGAGGCTTGATGTTAACTGACTCAGAGCTGCTTTGCGACTGTAAAATGTAAAAACTGCAAAATCTGCACAATTTATAGAAAAACTGGTTTTTAAAGAAAAAAACTGCAAAACTGCTCAATGCTTAGAAAAACTGTCAAATGCAGATAAATCTGCACATTTGGCAACGCTGACCCCAATCAAAAGTAACGTTTCTCTTTTCCCTTAAGAATAAATCTAATACATGCATACAAGCAATAAAAATTTAAATAAAACAAAACAAGAATAACACTTACCAAATAAAAGTCAATTGGTTTTTCTCTCGCCTTATTGTAGGCCTTTTGAATTTCAGTCTGTTTCAGTGCGTGTGCAATATGAAGCGCACTTGCATCGAAACGGCCATATTTGTAATCGGAATCATTCTGTGATGGCGAACTAACTTCGCGACTGCCATAACCATTTGGTGTCGATTGTCTTGAACCGAAGCTTCCTTTAAGAAAAAAAAGCAACAAGTTGTTAGTTTAGCACTAAATAACCAAATTAATCATTAATCATTTTAAATTATCTCCATAAAAACTAATTTTTTACTTGTTAATTAAAACAAAGTTGAAAATTAACGTGTGATTAATTAAAACTTAAACTTTGAAATGCTAGAAAACTCACCATCAAGTTCGGTGCGTGTACCACGGATTTGTTCATTAACAAATTTGTTTGTGCGTGGTGCGTTTAAAGCTTGTCTTATACCCACAGAAGTGTTATCCAAATGACCAGGTCCGCTCTTTGGTACATGTGAGTGGCAGTATACCTAAGAAATAAAAGACAAAATTAATATTTGACTTTCAAATATACAATTTTTTTTATTTACGAAACAGTTTTATTCAAAATAAAACGGCTAAAAATGTATTTATAATAATGATGCGTTTGCAAATTTTACTGAATTTGAAACCGGACAAAAATATGAATATAATAGTTTTAAAAACACAACGTAAGTAATTGGTTGTTTGGAATCCGTTTATTTTCCCAAAACATGTATTGAATTTGTTTTTACATAAAAGAATTGTTAGCTGTTGCTGTTTTCTTTATCTGTTGCAACTACAATTGGAGTTGGCAAAAAGCCAATCAATGTAGAATAATAAAATAAGAAGGAAAGAAAGTTATCATTCAGTTCATCTAATGACTTTGATGTTTGTTTATACTTCTTGTTCATTTATGTGGAAATTTGAAATAGTCATGTATGTGCGACTTAAAAATGGCCAATTTCTTTTGAACGTGTCTTGGAGTCCTCGCGTTTTACTTATTTTTCGAAAACACTTTCGAAAGTGAAAATATATACAGTATGCAAAACAACATATTCGTACACCCTTAGTAGAATAAGTTTTTACGCAATATCTTAAAATATATTGGGAACTATTCAGTAATTCATTATATTATATTTATTAAATAAAATTTTTATATTTTTATTTATATTCTAATCAAATAGCTTTGATTTTCAATATATTACAATAAATAATGTATTTTAATTATTTGTTTCTTTGAAAATTGAAAATTATTATGAATATGCATTTTGCATACTGTATGTGTTAACTGTCAAATGTATAAAAAAAAAATAAAAATAAAATGCCGGCTGCTTTTATATTGAGTGTTATAACATTAAAAAGAATTTATGTAAAAAACAACGTATCAGAAGATGCCAATTTGAAAGAAAGCAAAACACACCAAAGAGTAAAATAATCATTGCGATTTTTAAATTTAAAATTTTATAATAAAAAATAATTGAAAATTTAGTTTTCTTTGTCAGCATATTCATAAAAAACAAAATTTTAATTCTACAAACAATTTTTAGGCCTTGAGTATTTAGTTTTAATAAATAAGAGAAGTTCGCATACAAATCACTTTGGCAATGGTCTGTGATTTGAAATGAAAAAATTCTTTGCGATTGCGAACTCCAGCACACCAATTTTGAGACTTAAAATCGTAAACGCTAATTTCATGCGATAAGAGATTTCCATCACATGGGCGAATATCTCTGCTCTTTCTAAGAAATTTCGGGCAAAAGTTCTCTGCTTGATCTTCATTAGCCCCGCTAAAATACGCGTAGGAGCTGGCTAAAGACCCTTCAATAACCACTTTGAATTTTTTAAAAATTTCGGAAAAAGGCTCAGAAAACAAATTACCGCAAGTGATATCGCCGCAATTTGCCCCCAGCACTATTAAAACTAAAAATTAAAGTGTTAAAAAACAATCCCGAAATAATAAATTTAACTATATTAAATTGAATTAAGATTCTATAGGCTAACTGTTCGAAATTTTAATTTTAAGTCTTAGAAAGACATGATAAATATTCCAAGGAACAAAGGCAAGTCAACATCAGTTTTTGTTATTCAACTTACACAGCAGAGCAGAACAGCTGTTTTCGAAACTTAAGTATAAAATTCAAACCAAAATAGTTTCCCTTAGGTATGATGGAACAAAAAATTCAGAAAAATGGGACATGAAGAAAAATAATCAAACGGTAACACGGGTATTATAACAATAACATGTTAACATCAGGTTGATACAGTTCTCGTATTCTTTTTCACAATAAAATTTGTGTAAATAGGAACTGTTATCAAATTCAACTAAGCCACCTAATAAGTGGTGACAAACACAATACACATGAGCACTGATGATGAAAGGGTTGCGTCTTTCGAAAACAGCTGTTCTGCTCTGCTGTGTAAGTTGAATAAAACTGATGTTGACTTTCCTTTGTGCCTTGGAATATTTATCATGTCTTTCTGAGATTTAAAAACAAATTTCGAACAATTAGCCTATGAATCTTAATTCAATTTAATATAGCAATATAAATGTTCGTTAAAATTCTTACTACATAATAAATTTAACTATTTCTAACATTTAGTTGGCAAGATTTCCAACATTATCGTAGAACATTGACTGACGATCTTGCAATAGCACCAATAAGAAGCAGGAATAAAGTTGGGATTAACTCAAGACAACTACTTTGTTCTGAACATCAACGATTTTGTTTTATTAAGAAGATAATCTTGTGCCATTCGGGCTCAATATAATTGCGCACATGTGACCACAACAGATTGCACATGGATGCTGAAACATTTTTACAGAGCTCAAATACAAGGTTATAGCCTTATTTGGTCAATCAATTGCATTTGGTTTACGGGCATGGAAAAGTAGTTTGATATTACTTCAAACCGCTGAACCTAAAGGGGCCGCATCGCTTGGTCATGGGTCTTAATGATTGAAACTGTTACGTGAAATTATGCGTTTGCCAAATTGTTCTTGGAGAAATTTGATGACACAATAAATTAATTGATGGTTTTAAGATAAATTCAATCAAAACAGCGTACGTTTGCTTCCATACCATTGAAGAGAACAAGAATATTCCTGCTTGAACATTTATTTTCGTAGAAAATTGCTTATAATGTTTTCACACTGTCATGACCTTAATAAATTCTGGTTTTAACATTAAAACCAACTGTTGAAACCTGGCTTTACCATACAAAATGATGTTGTTAAAACCAACTTAAAACCACTTTCGAATTAGTTGAAAGTAGGTTTTACGGAATGCAACCTTGTTTTTGGCTTTGCTAAGATGAGTGCTGCCAAGTTATATATTGGAAACAGCTGGTATATTTTATGTTATTACACAAGCACATTTTTTTCTTCAGAATCCGCTTACGTTTTTTATATAATAACTTGATTTCCAAGAAGTTCTTCACTTTGTATAAGTAGTTCCTTAATTTTAAAATATTCTTCATTCACAAAATGTAAACTAATTTCTATTTTAGAACGCATTGAAAAACATTTTCTCTTTTCCTTCAAAAAAAAAACTTCGGTTGTACAGGTTGTCAATTAAGTATTGTAAAAATAGAGAACAAGTACAGCAAAGTACAAGTAATTTAATTGAACAGTCTTATTAAACAGCCTGTACGTTAAAACCACAACTTGCAGTCTGGACGCAAAATCAGCTGTTTTTTGTTTTAACCAGGCTTTAACTTTCAGTGTGAAAACACTATTAGGCTGTGAAAGACGATGCAAGTCTTATTCTTAAGACTGCTAGTTTATAGTCGAAAGAGGGAGAGACAGAGAGAGGGAGACGAGGGAAAAAGAAACGACTACACTCTATTATGTATGGTCGATACGTTTTGCTTTCGCATTCGTAACGCACACATGCATTCACACAACTATGCACAACATGCATTCAGTCAAAAGTAAGACTTGTATTGTGTGAACGTCCAAGATAGTTCAGAGAACAATAAACAAAAGTGTTATCAACAATTATTGATAAGACTTTTGTTTATTGTTCTTTCGTCGTCTGAATCTAAGGGCGCAATATTTTATTTGAAAATTATTATTATTATTTGTAGAGTACTTTACAAAGTAAATTTGCAAAGTATTGGTGCACAGTTGCCGACGGAGTGACTCAGACCATATGTCGGCGATGTTATTAACCCGTATTTTATCCGTCACTGTGACTGGCTGTACACGACCTGTGCCTTCACATAGGAAGTAGCAACGTAGTTAACCAAGGAAAATTCCTCAGAAGAACTCTAAGTCTATACAGTTATCTGAGGTGATGAAATTAACTGGTGAGAGTGAGACGCAAAACTCTCGAAAGAGAGTGAACAAACGATCAGTGGTCTGGTTGCACTTAAAAAATAATTGCCACGAGGCTTGATGTTGACTGACTCAGAGCTGTTTTGCGACTGAAAAATATTTTTCAAAGTAAATTTGCACAGATGCCCACGGGGTGACTTAGACCACACGCTGGCGGTATTTACACACCTAATTTTTATCCGTTATTATGCCTGACAGTACGCGACTTAAGTCTTGACGTAAGAAGTAGCAACGGAAGAACCGCAACTGACTCTGAAGCATTATGCCTGTATTAGTGAAAATTTTTTCGTTTGTGTGATCCTTGATCAGATATAAAATATTTAATTTTTGGCATTCTTGACGAGTGCTTTAGATGAATGCATAGTCTAAATGAGACTCCAAACAGAAAACACAATAAAAATGTGGGATGAAAAATGAGTTCTTTTTTTGCAATGAGTAGTCTCCTAAGAAAGACTTGATAAATAGTGTAGAGATTCTGTGTTACCAAAGTGCGTTAGTGACTTCCGTTGCGGTCGTGCAGCACAGATGGCATCAGCCGCTCAGGTCGCGCAACAGAATTCATGATAATTGTTTCAATAGCTATAGATTTTTTATATCTTGATTGTTTTACTAAAAATATGATACTTGTAATTAAAGTCGCCTCAGTAAATAGGCGCGGGTGCTTACGAGATGCGTGGTAGCATTAAAATATCGCACATCCGCAGCTGGCACGATTTAAATTTTCCACTCTTCTTCAAAAGTTATCACATTCATTGAAAATCATTTGCATAGAGAATTGAAAAATTGTATCCGAAATAAAATAAAATGAGTTCACTGGTAAATAAATATGTTAAAATGAATAATTAATTTATGAATAGTTTATTAATTTTTTTGCTGGCACCTCTGAAGTTACGCAAACGCTTTAAATGGTATCGATTTATAGCGAATAAAATTTGTTCAAATGGCCGCTGTAATTTTATTCATTTGCTGTGTTGTTGGTTGGTATGGTGGTTGCTTTTGTTTCTATTTTATTGTATTTAATTTTTCATTTTTGTATCCTACTGTTGTTGTTCGTTCTACTTAAGTAATGCAGCCGGTTAAGAGGTCTAATCAAACGTCAGCCTTATTTGGTTGACAGATATCGACACACATTCATTCAAGTGCTTTTTAAATATTTCACGTTAAAAGTAATTCACCTACATATTATGCAGTTGCGTTTGCTATTTCTATTTTCATTTCTAATAGATTATTCTTTTGTGTTTTTTTTTATTATTTTATTATTATAAATGAAATTTATTTGTTGATGGTTAAGCAATGTCTATATGCATTTCACTGGTGCTTTACCAAATCATCAGTAGAATTTTACCATAGTTTTGGAAAGTTAAAAACCTCTTATCTTATGCACATACTTTCGAAAACCATCTGAGAATTCATAATTTGTAAATTAGAAATTATTTTAAAAAATTACAGCAGAATAAGAATAGTAGGATTTGAAACTCATACAAAACCTACCCAAAAAATAAATTATATTCGATATGAATCAATTTTATTTTTCTATGCCTTTATACAATTAGAAATCAATTTGATAAAACGAAAAGTATTTTTAAGTCTACTGATGATTTGGTAAAGCACCAATGAAATGCGTATAGACATTGCTTAACCATCAACAAATAAATTTCATTTAAAATATAATTATGACAATATGGGCCATTATTACAACTTACAAATAGTTAACAATAGGATGCTATCTGGCAGATAAATTTTATTTGATTATTACAAGTTAAAATTAACCTTAATGGTAACTGATAAGCTAACAGGAGGTTGATCCTCATGATAACTTTCAAAGTTAACTTTAAGCAAATGAAGCTGCCATATTTTCTTCTGAAATTCTAACTTTTCAACCTAAAAATGGACAATAGACAACGTTTATTTTATTTAAATAATTTAGAGCATATTTTTCGCTTTCTTTCTTTCCGAATCAGTCGTATTATTTAGTTTCGACATTATTTTCAATAACACAATTTACGCAAACAACAAAAGCACTTAACACAAGTAGCGTTTTCAATTTAAGAAATAAACAAAAGTAAATCGTTGCCACTACGCTTTTTTAAAATTACTAATAGTAGTCGGTATCCACCGCAATGTTGCCACAATATATAAATTAAATTTTTTATTTTATCTGACAGTTGTAATAATGGAAAAACTTTAAAGGTCACTTTATCGTTCACGTTAGCTAATGTAAGGGTTAACTATTGGGAACTTTATCGTTAAGTTGTAATAATGGCCCTATGTTAAATAAAAAAATTTCATAATATTTTATTATTATTTTGTAGGTATACTCGTACTTCCATATTTAAATCTTTTTTTGTGTCCACATGGCAATAATTTAAATTATGTGTTGAATATTGCTTTTACGATAACTGAATAATTTACTTGAGTGTCCTTTTTTCCTTGTATTCTTCATAATGATCAATATTTAATTTGAAGTGTACCGTTGATTTGATGCAAGAGGCAAAGAACTGCAGGCGTATATATGTACATTAGAGCGACTCACCAAAAAAAGTGTTCGATGTAACCCCCTAAAAATCAACCTTGGACTTTTTTATGACGGCATTTAAAATATTTTGGGCCCAGTTTTAACCTCTCGTGAGCTGGACCATTTTCAAAAAGAGAATTTTTTTGTATGTTTTGTTAATTTGAGAATCTGTTTCCTTACCAACATATACAATATGTGTATCATACGAAAGGAATGATAAAAAAGGATATTCTGTAATTGAAATTCGTTCTAGTTCGCGTTTTGACAAAAATGGAATGGGGTGGTAAACCTTCATTTTAAATAGGGCAATATGGGTATCACATATTTTCTTTTGCCAAGTACATCATCTTCGTATGTAAATAATTTAGATTTTTGCAAATTAGATGCATTTTACACGGTGCTCTGGAATATATATAAATGCAATTTTGTGGTATTTCAAATATGATAGTGGATTTAGTTTCTAGATCATGTATGGATGAAAATAGGTCTAAAGAAAGAAAAAAAAAAAGAAACGATCCACGACTTTTTGGCGGCATATTTTTTTCGCAAATTAAAAACTTATTTAATTTTATTGCTTTTAGAAATAGACATTTTTCAAAATGGTCCAGCTCACGAGAGATCAAAGCTGTAGACGAAATATTTTAGATGTCATCATAAAATATACCAATGTTTATTTTGAGGGGGGTTCACCTTGCCGAATTTCGCTTCCATATAACTTGAGTCGCTCTAATATACATGATGCAAGGAGAACTTGTATACAGAAAATAATTATTTGTAAATACAATAATTAATTTTTTTGTCAATACAATGAAATTGAACGTAAAAGAATTTTCGTCAATACAGTTGTGAATATTGTAGGACGTTGACAAAAAATATTTTTTTATTTTTCCTTTTTTCTTTTCCTTGTTTTCCTTTATTAATATCTTCTATTCGACATATTGCCTCAATTACTTTATTAATTATTTTGTTCGTTCCTAGACATTAGGTTTAAATGCTGAAATGAAACATCTACATACGAGTACATAAGAGTGTATTAATCTGTGTATAAAAATTATTGATTTTGAGCGTTGCACATAACAAAAAACATAATTGACAAATTTTGTTAAAAAATTTAGTATTGTTTGTAACATGTACCACACAAATTGCCATATTAATGAATATAAATGTTTGAATTTAAATTAAATATTAAAATTTTTTTTTCTAAATTATGTATGAATTTTTATTAGTCGAACTTTCTTATGTAAATTGTTAATTTTATCAACGGGCTTAAGTTCGAATCTGCAAGACTGCAAACCATTTTTTATTATTTTATTAATAAATGAATTTCTTCAAATTCTATTTTATTAATTTATATTAAGATTCGAATATTAAGAATATTTTTCAATAATCATCAAACCAGCAGAACGGATCAGTACTGATTTCGAGGCCGCTACGCCATCTCATCAGCGTTCTTTGTTCAATTTTTCCACTTTTTGCAAGTGGTGCTAGTTAGTAGGAATATCAACTATTTAACCAATATTTTAACGAAAATTGAATATGAGAAGTTATCACATTCATATTTTTAAGTTATTACATTTTTGGTTAGTACGAAATTCCCCAACCCTGACGATTAATATTCCCAATATTCCATGTATCTCTTTCGCTTTTTCCAGAGCCATCGGCTGCTGATAACTAAAGCTTCTTTGTTATTTATGTTCAAGTAATTGAATTTAGTTGTCAATTTACAATGAACAAGTGCGCGTGCCTGTGGATTGTTTTAAATTATGTATGAATTTTTATTAGTCGAACTTTCTTATGTAAACTGTTAATTTTATCAACGGGCTTAAGTTCGAATCTGCAAGACTGCAGACCATTTTTTATTATTTTATTAATAAATGAATTTGTTCAAATTCATATTCAATTTTCGTTAAAATATTGGTTAAATAGTTGATATTCCTACTAACTAGCACCAATTGCAAAAAGTGGAAAAAATTTAACAAAGAACGCTGATGAGATGGCGTAGCGGCCTCGAAATCAGTACTGATCCGTTCTGCTGGTTTGATGATTATTGAAAAATATTCTTAATATTCCAATCTTAATATAAATTAATAAAATAGAATTTGAACAAATTCATTTATTAATAAAATAATAAAAAATGGTTTGCAGTCTTGCAGATTCGAACTTAAGCCCGTTGATAAAATTAACAATTTAAATTTTTTTTCGTTGCACTTTTTATATGTGTTAATTGAGACAATATCTTAAGTAAATTTCATTAAATTCTTCACATTCATCATTTGATTAAATTTTTGGAACTTCTTTCTACGATCTTTAAGTTATAGATATATTGTAGAGGCGGGTCGTAGTCGAAATAGAGTCAGATTTTGAAATACATTACGAGTATTTTGAACATAATTGTAAAATTTTTTTATTTTTTTCATTTAATGTTTTTCTTCTACGATACAAAGACTATATCGCACTCGTTCAACAATACTGTATTAACTCAAAACCTTCAAAGTTTTCGCGAGAGACAAAAGACTGTTTTCTTAACGCTTTATATTAAATTTATTGCTGTATTTAATACATTTTTAAATACCGATAAAGTAAATAAAGTTTTTAAAACTAAATAAATGCTAACTACCGCTAAAAAGTTTAAAATATATATTTTATTAAATTAAAAAAGTTTAAAATATATATGGGTATTTCCATGACTGCGCACGTGACAGTCGCACGTATTCAACATGAAGAAAATCAAACTAATGCCCAAATATGTTTTTCTTCATTTAGGTTTTTGGGAAGCAATGTTATAGCTCTTTATTTAGTGGAAAGCATGGGTGCTGTAAGAGTCGGGGTCCTGACATATTGGTTTGCATGACGTGACAAACAATTTAAGTGTTTTTTTCTACATATACTAAAGTGCAAAAACCAGCGAAATAAGCTAAAAACTTTTAAGTAACTTATTTGGATATTATTAAGGAATAGTTTAGCTTTGTTTTCATAACTGTTTTTTGATGATTTTATGTTTAGTTTTATTGATACAATCCATAATATGAAGCGTGATGTGACATTGCGCTACGTGACATTTTTTTCCTTATGATAAACTCGAATAATTTTTGATATAAATTGGTTTTAAAGTTTTAATTCATCGAAAATAAATGAAAAGTCAACTTCAGGTCAATGTTTGAAAAGGTACATAAGAATAAAAAATATAGTAACAAGTAAAAACGTTATACTCGACCGGTTCGAATCTTAAATACCCTCCAGGTTACGTCTCAGCTTCGTCATTAAAGCTCGTTTTAGACAATTTCAACTGCTGCTGTCGATATTTCTTTTTTACTTTGTCTGCTAATTTTTAGCTACACTCCGACGAAGCACAGAAAAGCACGTTACGATAGATTCGTGGCTAAAGTTAGCGGAAAGTAGCAAGGATATCCTTTAGGGGTTTCCTTTCTAAATTATATAATATGTTTGATTATCAAAGAAAAACTTAGTTTAATTTTGGCACTTCAATATTTCAAAATAAGTTTAAAATTTCCAGCACTGAAGCTGTCTTTTTGACTTTTCTGATTTCTAATACCAATGGATTTCTGTCAAAAACATCGAATATATAGAGAAGAAGAAAATATTTGTCTTACTTGGTTACTTTTATGTACCAAAAAAGTTTCCAACTCTGGAATCGTCTTTCTGATTTTGTTTGATTTTTAATTTACTACCAATTTAATTCTTCCTAAACTATTGACAAGGTTTAAATCTATCCATATCTATCTATATTGTACATACATATATATAAAAATGAATATTTGTATGGCTGTATGTCCTTTATAGAATAGTAAACTATGCATTTGATCATGTCATGATCTTTAGCAAAGTTGTTGCGCATGAGCCGACGGAGGTTTCTAAGTTGGTGCGACTAATTTTCGCCAGGTGGCGAAAAATTAGTCAAACTGAATTGAATCGTAAACTATGCATTTGATCATGTATTGATCGGACAAATATCAGATATTTTTGGATTCATCATTTTAGATTCATCATTTTATTAATAACACTTGGTATAACTCATTAAAAAAAAATAAATTGCATATTTGTGTAATATCTTTCCTTCAAATTTAGGTGCGCAGGGTACAGCTGGTATAAAAAAATCAATAATTTGTTTTAGCCAGTGACTTTTATATACCAAAAATAAGTTTAAACTTGCCAGCCTTTTATCCTTAGAGCCACTCTTGCTGTCACACGAACATGAATTCAAATAAAAGCCCCAAGTTCGGGCCTATTATTTTGTGAAGTAATTTATAGACTTATTGTTAATACGTACATAAATTTCTTTTTATGAATTATGCCTTTAGACATGAGGTTTGGAAATGATTTTGGAGACATTTGGACAGTTAAAAAATTTTCAAAGCATCTGCAGCAGGTAATTAACTGTTTTCGAATGTACCCATATCATGTTGCTTAATAAAGAAGCTGTACTGAATATCCAAAGACCGAATGGAAGTGACACCGTGGCTGGTCTCAAAATACCTAACTGTCAACACTTTCTTTTAAGTCACTTTTACAAGGGAACATTATTTTCTGACTGACAGAAGGAGAACAAGCGCTTTTGGTTGCTCTTACAAAATTGCTGTGTAAGGAATAAGAGGAGATATAACAATTTATTTGTTACTTTTCTTAAATTTCAGAACCCTTAATTTGAGGAAAGAAGCGTATACTCGTATATGTACCCCATATACACTCCGTATATAAATCAACCTCAAGCGGTATCAAAAGTATTGAGAGCACGGATTTTCTTAATTGTTTTAAGACCGGGTCTTTTAAGTACTAGATGCTTAATTTTAGCCATGTTCAATACCAAACCGGTATTGGTTTTGTTGATAATTATTTCTCGTTTCCCGCTAAGAAAATTTAAAATTTTCAAAAAAGTGTGAAGTTACTGGTTTTACATCGTTTTAAAAAAATTTAGTTTTCAGCAGAGCAGGTTAAAATCGATTGATGCGTTCGAGAGATTTCGGGAAAGAAAAAATTAAAAACAAAGTAATTTTTTAAGAAAACTAAAATTATATATCTGATCAATTAGTGTTCGAACCAAGCTAGTCGCGTTTCAAAAGATTACTTCAATGTTTGATTTCCTGTGAATTGGAACCGGTTCAGGCAGTCGATTTTTTTTTTAATTTGTCCTCCGATTCAAAATCTGTTTACGCTTTCGTTAGATATTGTTGGAAATCTACTTTATTATTTTTAACTTTAATATTTCTTTTTAATAATATCAACCTACGTTTGATATCTATGTAATGATGTTGTTCATATTTTTTCAAAGTTTAATATTGTCAATTTCAAACTCAAGCAATAAACATTAAATTCGTTTTTATTTTAAATATATTATTTCAAATACAATAGGTTATGGGCCCAGACCCAAACCTTGTGAAGAATTGAGTATTGAGTAACATATATTTGGAACGTGTAAGATGGCAATAGTTTCAGGAAGAATTCCATTGTTGAATGGAAAAAATTTTTCGACTTGGTTACCACAAATGGAGGCAGTTTTGCATAAAAATCGCTTATTACGTATGGTAAGAAATCAAGTAGCCAAGCCAGATGTAGTTAACATTGAAGAAAATGCAACAGTAGCAGAAAGAAAATTGTATGATAATTATATAAAGAAGCAGCGTGACTATGATGATGCTGATCAAGATGCACGTGCGGAAATAATTATTGCTTTAGACCCAGAAATTGTTCGAATGGTAAAAAATTTTAAGACATCTCATGAAATTTGGTTGTATCTCAAGGATACTTATGATCGCAAGTCCACAAGAAAGAAGGCTGAATTATACCGTAAATTGCTGAATTTCAAAATGATTGAACATCAGAATATTTCACAATATTTGGTGGAGTTCGATATTGCAGTTTCTGAACTTCGTGAAATGGTGAACGACTTAGATGAAGATTTCTTGAAGGTAATTTTACTAGATGGTTTACCAAGCAAATATAAAGCGGTAAAGGCTGCATTTGACACTGCCAATGAGTTTCCAACTTTAAATGTAATACGTTCAAGACTATTAGAAATTGGCGGCAAGCCAGAAGAAGTAAATATACAAGATAATGCTCTGAAGGTGTTTAAATTTCAAAGTGGTATCAAGAAAAAACATGGTAGTGGTTATAACATGGAAAATAAAGGTATGAAATTTCCTTTTAATTGTCACAATTGTGGAAAAAAGGGCCATATTGCTAAAAATTGTAAGGTGAAAATAAATAAAGCAAATGAAGCATATGAGTCGTCAGGTTTTGTTTTTTCAACAATAGTTTGTAACAGTTCTCTTGCTTCGTCTGAAGATAGTTACGTTTGGGTAGTTGATAGTGGAGCATCGTCCCACATGACAAGCATAAAGTCATTATTTATTACGATAGATGAAACTTTTAGAGGAACTGTCTGCTTAGCAAATGATAAGAAACTGGAAATTATGGGAATTGGAACAGCTCAAGTCAACGTCAAAGATCAAGGACGTATTAGTACTGTCAATCTCTTAGAAACCCTTTATATACCAAATTTGAAAAGCAATCTATTTTCAATTGGAAAAGCTACTGATAATGGTTGCCAAATTAAAATATTTTCTGACAAGATTGTTGTATATAAGAATCACAATATCTTAATTTCATCTCAGAAAAATCGTGGTATATATTGCTTTCATTCCATGCGAAATTGTAATGATGGTGTTATGCATGTAGAGAAATCTAAGAACATATTAGATGTGTGGCACAAACGTTTTGGTCATTTAAATCCTGTTGATTTAGCAAAACTTCAATCTCGAGAAATGGTGTTTGGTCTACCAAAATTTAAGACTAAGAAACTTGATTGTATCAGTTGTATTCGTGGTAAGCAGATTAGGCAAGCATTTCCAAAGAATAATAATAAAACATCTACCGAAGTGTTGCAGTTAATACACACGGACCTATGTGGGCCAATGAGAGTAGAATCTATTGGTAAACAATTATACTTCGCTAATTTTATTGACGACTTTACCAGAAAGGTATATGTTAATTTTTTGAAAAAGAAAAGCGAATATATAGATCTTTTTAAGGATTTTAAAAAACAAGTTGAATTGGAAACAGGCAGAAGGATCAAAACTGTAAGATCTGATAATGCTAAAGAATTGGCAAGTCATGAATTTGAAAGCTATTTAAAAGATTGCGGCATTGCACATCAGTTAAGTGTAGAATATACACCTGAGCAAAATGGCTTAGCAGAGCGAATGAACCGCACTCTAGTTGAAATGGCTAGAACAATCATGATAGAAGCAAAATTACCAGAATTTTTATGGACTGAGTTAATAATGACAGCATCTTATTTAAGAAATAGATCTCCGACTAAGGTCAATAACAACAAAACAGCTGAAGAATTATGGTCAGGAAAGAAACCCAGTATCAAACACTTGCGTCAAATAGGATGCAAAGCTTTCGTTTTAAATAAGAAACAAGGGAAATCTAAATGGGAGCCAAGGTCTTCAGAATTTGTACTTATAGGCTATTCTACAGATGGAAAAGCTTATAGTTTATGGAAACGTAATACAAGAGATATAATAAAAAGCCGTGATGTCAGATTTATGGAAGATGATTTTTCTGTTGACATACGCGAAATAGAAAACAAACAAATAGGTTTTTATGAATTCGATTGCAGTCGTACTGAAAGAAGTAATAATAGCTCAGACACAAGTAAATGCGATTCTGAAGAAGTCGATCATACCAATAAAAAAGAATCATTGTTACAACCTGAAAGCATATTGAACAAAGATAATTTGATTCAGATATTAACAGATGATGATGATGATGAAGATAAGGATGATGATGAAGATAATGATGATGATGGAGGTGTTAATGAAAATTTCAGTAGGAATGAACATTTAATATCAGAGCCTTCAATTAAAGAACGTCTTAGATCCTGGTCGATATTTAAGAATAGAGAAAAGGCTAATATTATAATTGGTGATAATAAAAATGATCCAAGAACTTATAAAGAAATGCTGAAATCAGAACATGTTAATGATTGGAAACTTGCAGCTGACGAAGAATACAAATCTATAATGAAAAACAATACTTGGCAATTAGTAGATTTACCTAAAAATAGAAAACCAATAGGCTGCAAATGGGTTTTTAAAACTAAGTATACACCTGATGGTGAAATTTATAAACGAAAAGCGCGCTTAGTAGCAAAAGGGTTTTCCCAGAAGTATGGTGTTGATTACAATACTACATTTGCGCCAGTTATAAGACAAACTTCATTGCGTTTAATATACGCACTTGCTGTTGAAAAAGACTTAAAATTGAGACAGCTGGATGTGTCTTCAGCATTTTTGAATGGAAACTTAGATGAAACAATTTATATGACACAACCCGAAGGATTTATAGATGAAAAGAACCAGAACAAAGTTTGTTTATTGCAAAAGTCGATATATGGTCTTAAACAAGCCAGTCGACAATGGTATAAAAGGATTGATTCCGTACTAAGGCAGTTTAATCTTAATAAATCAAAATATGATCAATGCATTTATTCATTGAACACATGCAACGACTCTGTAATCGTTGCGCTATATGTTGATGACATTATTATTGCAAGTAGTAATGAACAATTAACTAATAGTTTAGTAGCATTGCTATCAAAAAATTTTGAAATTCGTGACATGAATGATCCCAAACATTGCATAGGACTTGAAATAAGACAGAAAAACAGATCGTTAACAATATGTCAACCAGCTTATATTCAAAAATTAATTGATAACTATGGTCTAACAAATGCAAAATCTAATATGATACCAATGCAACCAAAAATAAATCTCGAAAAAGAACCTACAATTCCAGGGGAGGGAGAAAAAATAGATAAGACAAAATTTCAAGAAATTATAGGTTCTTTGCTACATCTAGCAATATTTAGTAGGCCAGATATATCTTGTAGTGTGAACAAACTTTCGCAGTTTTGTCAAGATCCAAGAAAACAACACTGGAATGCAGCTTTAGCAATTATTAGATATTTAAAAGCAACAAAAGAATACGTACTAATGTTTAGAAAAACTATTTTACCTTTAACTGGTTTTGCAGATGCCAATTGGGCTCAAGATTCTAATGATCGCAAATCTCAATCAGGATTTTGTTTTATTTTCGCAGGAGCGGCTATATCGTGGGAATCACGTAAACAGCGTGTTGTTGCAACATCCAGTGCTGAAGCTGAATACATGGCGTTAACAGAGTGTGCAAAAGAAGCTACATATGTATTTGCGATATGTATTAGAAGAACTTGGTTATGCTGTGAACGTTCCTACTACAATTATGTGTGACTCTCAAAGTGCTCAACATATGGCTAATTTTGGGAGTCATCATTCTAGAACTAAGCATATTCATTATCGCTACCACTTTATACGAGAAGCTATTGAAGATGGTACTGTTAAGCTAGAGTATTTGCCAACGGGCGAAATGATTGCTGATATGTTAACAAAACCAGTACCAAAACTTAAGCATCAAATCTGTATTAAAGGAATGGGGATGACATCAAAAAATAATTAAAGTTGAAGGGGCGTGTTGGAAATCTACTTTATTATTTTTAACTTTAATATTTCTTTTTAATAATATCAACCTACGTTTGATATCTATGTAATGATGTTGTTCATATTTTTTCAAAGTTTAATATTGTCAATTTCAAACTCAAGCAATAAACATTAAATTCGTTTTTATTTTAAATATATTATTTCAAATACAATAGATATCGGTAATGAAAAATTCGAAAAAGGTATTTTTTTAGTACTCCGAAATTACTGGTATATATGTGATCAATTAGTCGATTCTTTTATAGGCATCAAATAACTACATCGACCACCGCTTTCCACGTGGGAAGCGGCAGATTTATTCGAAGGTTATAGCGGTTATAAAATTAAAATAGTACAATTTTTAGCGGTTAAGACTAGCGGGAAGTTGCAGGGATGGCCTTTAGGGTCAACCATTTCTCATATTGTTTTAAAGCAATTAAACCTGTTAAAATAAATATTCTAATATGCAGGACAATCTTTCAGCTACTTTATTTGAATCTTTCAGCTACTTTGACTGACTTAGCAATGAGATTTATAGCTCCATCGCATTTAGAACCACTTCTTGTGTTCATTTAAGCTCTTTCTGATTTTCTTTTAAACTCTGATGATGTCGTCTCTTTTATTGGTGTTATGCCTTCGCTATTGAAACAGGTCACCAACTCTCAAGCAACTGTTGTTGCAACATCAAAAGAGTAAATTTTTTCAGCACTGTTTACATGGTGTTTAAAAATAAGCTATTGCCGCTAGAGGGATGTGGAGACACTTCCATTCGTTCAAGTAATTTTTAGAAAAGGGTATAAGCAGTTCATCTATTTTGAAAATTCAACATAATTTTGCATAAATAATTACTTGCATATTTGACTGAATTACTATAAAAATCAATTTTGACTTCATTGTTTTGCTTTAATTGCTTTATTTATTAGTAGAACACGAGACTATGAAGAGGAGGGTACTGAGTTCAACCCCGCGCTGAGTCATGAATATTGTGTTGAGTTCTTCTGATCAGCATTAGTGCATGGTTGTGTTAGTTGTTGCCAGCCTGTTTCAATGATGAAGGCATAGTCACTGTTCACTGAACATAATTGGCAGCGGCTGACACTATCAGCACCCTCCTTCGTCGGTTCTGTAGAAAAGATTAGCCGGCGAAATAAAAAGGTTGAAATAGCTACAAAAACTTCTCTATCTCCTCATCTTCATTCTTCATCTGTCCCCTCTATACTATCCCCTCCTTTCTAGTTCCTGCGAAATGCAATGCATATGTAGGGGTCATTCCCAGAGTGCTGGTCCGAGATAAAAAAATTCGTGTTATGATAACGAGAAACATTTGATAATTGGAAAGTCCCTTTTTGTAATTTACATAAAGAGAGTTTTTATTTTATAGAGTGAAACAATTTCAAATCATAATGAAACAAGGAAATATATTTATAACACCAATGAAACGGGCTTTATTGGAAAGAAAATTTTATGAAATTTATTATTAAATATGATTTCTGCCCAAGTGGCCGCCACGGCTGGCGCATAGAAGTCGCAATCTGGAAGAATTTTCTACAACTAAAAAAATCTTCAATAAAGTGGAAGGACACAACCCTCCATCCTCAATGCTTTTCTGTCCAGCGGTTACAGCTTCTTCGGTACGCGTTGTTCGGCGTCTCACGAGATGCACATTATCAGTAACAGTAAATGTGGCCCGAAAACGATCTATTGTTCTTCGAATTAGTCGCTTTGAGTGCACGATGAGTTTGACGAATAGAACAATTATTTTGATTAAAAATTTTAACAATTTGCACTCGTTGATCCGGTGTTGTGACACTCTAAAAACACGCTTTGAAAACGACTCGTTTTTTAAAAACCTAAATTGTTCGAAATTTGTTTTAAATCTCAGAGAGACATGATAAATATTCCGAGGCAACATCAGTTTTTAGTTATTCAACTTACACAGCAGAGCAGAACAGCTGTTTTCGAAAGCCACAACACTTTCATCATCAGTGCTCATGTGTATTGTATTTGTCACCACTTATTAGGTGGCTTAGTTGAATGCGATAACAGTTCTTATTTAAATAAATTTCATTAGGAAATTGAATACGAGAACTGTATCAACCCGATGTTAACATGTTATTGTGTTAATACCCGTGTTACCGTTTGATTATTTTCTTCATGTCCCATTTTCTGAATTTTTTGTTCCATCATACCTAAACCAAACTTTTTTGGTTTGAATTTTTTTTATACTTAAGTACATGTGAACGTTTTTCAGTTTTTATTGGTAGCACAAGCCACAGCTTAAATTTGTATGTAGTAAGCTTTTGTTTGTTTTTTCAAGAACATATACATTTATTCATAATTTAATAGCAACAGGTTTCGCAATAATCGCGAAAATAGCTTAACTGACATATTTTATAAAATTGGCTTCTTGATGCAGAACAGATCTACAGCATCCAACATGTCGTCTGGATATAAGAGTGGAAAATAATAATCACATTTCATTATAAGCTGTTAGAAATATGGTCGACAGCTACCTCAAACTGACCCCGTCATTTTTTTTTGCCAAATTTTGTAGCCTACCTCGAAACTACTTAATAACTAATTTAAAGTTTCTTACTATTATGGCTTCCTAGATATTAAGTTATTATTTAGTTTGTATGCGGAGAACACCTTCCCCAGGACCTATTTTTCACCTAACTCTTTATTCCGTCTTCAGGTTAAAACATAGCAAATTTGAAGCCCCTTACTGTCATGGCTTTCTAGATGGATATTTGAATATTATACCTTCCAAAAAGGAATTGGAGGGCATATTCATTTTGTCATTCCGTGTTTAACGCAGCGAAATCTCCCTCTAAGACCCCATAAAATATATTTATTCTTGATCAGTGGCGAAATCCAAGACGATCTAGTCATGTCCGTCCGTCCGTCACGATTCAGTCCAAACGAAAAGATCGATACCCTTGGAATTTGTTATAATAGCACAAGTCAAGTTCGTAAATGGGCTGAATCGGGCCAGTGGGAAAAAAGTTTCCCTAAGAAGAACTAAATCAACCTCTAAAAACCAACATGATTTTTAAAATTTTTTTTGTTGTAATTTTGTTAAGAAATTTATTTGATATATTTTTATGTCAAAACGTTAAACTTGGTGCCATAAAATCAGAAATTTTTTTTTATCCCGCTCCTTTAATGGGCGTTGTCGTTAGCTATTATATTCAAAAATAGTGTAAAAATTTAACAAATAGTATTACTTAATCCTATATTCCTATAGAATTAAATGTATAAGCCTTAATGACGAAGCTGAGATGTTACCTGGTCGTCCTCTGCCCTGCAACCCCCTGCCAATAAATAACCCTATGAAAAATATTTTTTCTACTTATTAACCCCAAATTTTACTTCTTAGTATTATATGGCAAAGGTGAGATATCTCCCTTATGGCCCCTCTCGGTGTGACTCCGACAAAAGAGAGTTTTTATTTCGTAAATATTTGGAAGGTGGTCGAAAATAGCGTTCTTACTTGTTATCAATTAGATTGTATGCCATTGAAACCCGCACTGTGCGTTGCTCGCATGTATCTCTCTCTTCGTGAATTTATTGAAGAATTTTTAATTATGTATTCATTTTGGCATTCTTGTTCACAAACTCAGTCTTATAAAATAGAACTCCTTAAACCACAAGCTAATGTTAGTTACCAAAAGACTATGAATTTGGATTTTACTCAGTGAATAGTGCTCTCACTTCTATAAATATTATATTAAGTTTTAGTCATAATATTAATAAAATTTTTCTAACGACATCAATGTTAGTAAAACTCACCTCCTTATCATCCTGTTTATGTTGATTGTTGTAGTATGTTTTTAGTGTTAATTTTGTGCCGCAGTGTACACATTTGAAACAGCCGGAATGGAAGAATGTAAAATCTTTTAAAGGGCCAACACGATCCACCTGATAAACAGTTTCATTACAGCGCAAACATGTTGATTCATAGAAATTTGGACGATACATTTTATTGATTAAAATGCGATTTAATTTTACACAAATATTGATTGGTTTTTTTTTCTTTGATTTTCTTAGAAAAAAAATAATTTAAAGATATTTCACTACCAAGACTTAGTTGCCTCTTTTGCTAAAGATTTTAATTGAGATAATTTGCTTTTGATTTTTATTATATTTTCCCAAAATATTTAAGCGGCTGCATGCAACAGAAGTTAATGAACATTTTGCCGTATTAAATAACAGAAAATCGTTTATATTTCTTATTTCCTCAAGGCTTAAATTTATTTACAATATTATATGCAATTAATTAAAGTCGGGTAATTTTTGTTGAATAAAAAACCGTTTTGGTTACTTTTACGATCAGTTGGCAAAGATGCCTGCTCACGTATGGATGAGTTTTCTTTTCTTCTACTTTTTCACGTTCAAACAATTTTCACTCAAAGGTGAATAATTTCTAATTTTTTTCTACTATGATTTCCAACGGTATGCCAGTTATTGCAACTTGCCAAAAATATGAAAAAAACATAAAGTGCTTTTTTCCACTTATTTTCGAAATTAAACAATTAGTGCGTGTTTTTTCGCGTGCACGTTTCTCCTTCAAAATTTACGCAGCTGCAGTGCATATTTTGGCATTCCACAAGTGCATTCACAATGTGCGTGAGTGCAAGTTATTTCACTTTTTTTGTTGTTTTTTCTAACATTATTTTAGACACAACAAAAATCATTGACTTCACTTCAGTTTCATGTTAAATGATCTGCAATTAAAGTAAAACAAAAACGACATAAAAATTAGTTGTTGGAAAAATATAAATCTAGATATATTTGTTTTTGCTTTTTTTTTTTGAACATGGTAATGAAATATTTAATTTATGTGTTAATATTTTTTTTGCTAAAAGTTAAATGTGTTTTAATTGCGTGTTTCGACACATCATAGTGTTGTAGATTTCAATTATGAAGGTATCGATTATGTCAGCAATCATAACGTCGTTTCAAATACGAGTTCACATGTGGTCACTGTTGTGGGAGGATTTTTATACAAGCTACACATACATACACACATAGTTTGCTAAAAATGCTAATTATCAGATATGAATTCAGTAAGTGGAAATCAGAGCAAATCGAGTTAAAACGACAAAATCAAACGCAAAATGCCACAAAAGTTACGTAGTCACAACAAAAGCATGACAAAAGTATCGTATGTTACAATCTTACATTTAAATCGTTAAATTGATCAGATTTTAGTTGGAGAGACAATTCGAGAAGAATGAGAACTAAAGTTATCCAATTCTCCATTACTACATATTTTAGGTTGGAATCAAATTAAATGAGAAGCGCACAAGTTTTGTATTTATTAGCAGTCATGCCGCAAAATGTTCCATCGCGTTCTCCGGACTCTTCACAAAACTATAAACTCCAAAATAATTTTCAAACTAAACATAGATAAGAAAAGCTGTTGAAAAAGTTTAGACAGAATGTAAACCATCAAATACACAGAGGGAAGAAGCGGTAGAAAGGTACCAAAATTGTTACTATTTGATGTCGCCAAGTCCTTTTGTGTTTACTTTGATAACGGTTAGTAGTGCTTTATAATTTTTAAACTACCGGGTGCAAACTGTCCGTGCTACTGGTGTGGTTATAAAAAGACGTTAAACTTTTCTTTAAAATGGTCAAGAATATGAGAATCCTGCATACTCTTCACCGGCGCACAGTGGACTATTTCGCGAGAAGGCGGTCAAAAATCTATAACTTTTGACTGGATTGGAATTTTGCTTCGCGGTTTTCTTTGTTTAGTAGGTGAGACTACAGGCCCTAAGTTAAGGTATAAACCATTAAAATCGATTACCTAGAAAATTAGTTATGATGGACTTAAGACGCATTTTAAGTTTTAGCTGTTTTTGGTACAAAAGTGAAGTTTTAAAACTTGTTATAAAAGTTTGTTTTACACACAATCTGATATTTTGCGTCACGTTTACCACTTATACTTATTAAGAATTTAAAATTTTGTCAGAAAGTGTCAAACTTTGGCCCCTGTGAAATTTTCAATACGAAAGGTCAAAGGATAGTTTTTTAAAAAATGTGAGTTAAAATTTATTTCATTAAGTAGCATAAACAATGCAAATAAATTTACTTTAGATAAAAAGGTTTTCATGAAGCAGACGTAGGTTTCTATTTAAGTTCAAAATGGACATTATTTGTAAACGTTATTGTCCTTATCAGTTTATTGTAATATTAATCAAGCTTGTGGTCGTTTTTTATAAAATTATATATCTTATAACTTTTATTCAATACTTCGTTAGCAGCTTGTTAACATCTTCAGGAAATACAAATTTTATAGAAAAAAGATTTTGAAACATGACATGAAAAATTATTCAAAATATTTGTTTTTCAGTGCTTTTTTGCTTGTTATGTTACCACATAACAAACAATAAAGCACTAATTTAATTGAGGCAATATGTCGAATAAACGATTTTAAAAATATTTGTTTTTCAAATACAATAACATATAAAACTATATAAAAAATTTTCAACCTTAACAATTTATAGTAAAAAAACTATTTTTCAACATTAACAATTTATAGTAAAACACAATTTTATTATAAATTTAAAATTGTTAATGTATGTATGTACATAAAATCTTAAAACGACAAAAACAACAATGTTTTGAAAAATTTGTATTATTTAAATAATTTTAGTAAATATTTCGTCTAAATAGCCTTGATTTTCATCTTGTAGAAGTAGTTTAGCTTCTACGTCTAATTCCATGTAGTTGGTTTTCCATTTTTGTCGAATATTGGACATAGAAGGATGTGATGTGCATAATAAAATAGTAATCAGATCTTCATTAGTTATCTTTGGAGAGTATTAAAACTGTATTTTGGCGAGGTCGTTCTGGCAAGGGCTGTAGGGGAGACATTTCACCTTTATCATGAAACTCTAAAAATAAATGTTTGGGATAATTAAATACAAGATTAAAATATAAAATTTTTTGATAGGGTCATTTAGGTGGCAAAGGGGCAGGAGAGGGTACGGCAGAGTAGTACCAGGTTACGCCTCAGCCTCGTCATTAAAGCTTAAAAATGTTATTTTTAAGGAATGTGGGCTTAAGTAAGACACTTTGTTAGATTTTTACTCTATATCTGCATATAAAGGGGGCGAGGCTCAAAAATAAACTTTTTTAATTTTATGGCTCCAAGTTTAACGCGTTCGACCTTCTTTAATATAAAAATATATCATTTGTTTAAAATAATTGCAAAAAAACTGTAAAAATTATGTTGTTTTTTGAGGTTGGTTTAGTTCTTCTTAGGGGAACTTTTTTCCCTCTTGCCCGCTTTAACCCATTTCCGAACTTGACCTGTGCTATCCTTCAAGATATCTTTATACAAAATTTCAAGAGTCTGGCTCTTTTCGGTTGGACTGAATCGTGATTTCCACAGACGGACGGATGGACATGCTCAGATCGTATTAGATTTCATCACTGATCAAGATTATATATACTTTATGGGGTCTCAGATAGATATTTCGCTGCGTTACAAACGCAATGACAAAGTGAATATATCCTCCATATTCATTTTTGGAGGGTATAAAAATACTTCAAACGTGAGCATAACAGAAAACATATATTTTACTCAAAAAATACTTGACCTTGTATCAGAAAAATTGCTCTGGTGCTCACGGTCGTATCGTGCCGGGTATACAATGGGGTATGAGAGTGTAGAGGAGAGTTTGGACTATAAGATAGTACTAGTCTCTTTACGAACTTTAGAAGTTATACTCTATTAAGTGGGAGAATTTAGGAAAATTTGGATCTTAAAAAAAATTAATATAATAATAATTTCTAAAAGTTATAAATAAATTGAATTAAGATTTATAGACTAATTAAGCTGTGGCTTGAGCTAACAATAAAAACTGAAAAACGTTCACATGTACTTAAGTATAAAAAAAATTCAAACCAAAAAAGTTTGGTTTAGGTATGATGGAACAAAAAATTCAGAAAATGGGACTTGAAGAAAATAATCAAACGGTAACACGGGTATTAAAACAATGATGTGTTAACGTCGGGTTGATACAGTTCTCGTATACAATTTCCTAATGAAAATTATTTAAATAAGAACTGTTATCGCATTCAACTAAGCCACCTAATAAGTGGTGACAAACACAATAAACATGAGCACTGATGATGAAAGTGTTGTGGCTTTCGAAAACAGCTGTTCTGCTCTGCTGTGTAAGTTGAATAACTAAATACTGATGTTGACTTTCCTTTGTGCCTTGGAATATTTATTATGTCTTTCTGAATCTAAAACAAAACATTTTCAAACAATTAGCCTATAAATCTTAATTCAATTTAATATAAATTTTTATTCTGAAACAACATTACTGTGTTAAATTTTAGGTCAGTTTCTTTTTGAAAAGTTCCGCATGATTGTGTGAGGAGTTGGTGTTACGCCAAAGTCGTTTGTTGTACAAGATTAAAGAACCACACGAGGAGTTTTCTTTAATCTACTACGAAAGACGCCTGAGGCATTATTTTTATTTATTAAGTTTATTTATTCTTATGGAATTTTCATCACTTATATCTATTACACTTCTTTTTAAATTCTTAACAGTGTTAATGATAATAACCCTTTTCGGATGTTCCTTATTTCAAAGAATCTTTCACTATTTCAGTGGTGAAATTATTATCTGACTTCAGATTATAAAGGAATTTTTTGATTATTATTGTTTTTAAATACTTTTTATCAATAATACGAGATTTGAGAAATCTTATAGACAATTCTTTCCTATACTTTTATTCCAATTTTCCTTAAATTCAAAATAAATAGAGTAATTATAAAAATTAAGTTCGGGATGTTACAAAATCAATTTTTGAATATATTGTTAGTTCTTTGGAAAACATTTAATCACTTATTTAAGTTAAATTTTTTTAAACAAAATTAAGAAATTTTTTAGAACAGGTCCGAATTTCCGCATACGATATCAAACGAATTTTGAATTTATATACATACAAACGCTGATCGAATTCTTAAGTCAGCTTCCAATCAAATGCCGACTGAAGAAAATTTAAATTGTAAAAAATTTGTGTGTGAAAAAGTTCAGCGTATACCCAAATCGCGTGGGTAACGATTTTAAAGGCTTCTAAAAATTTGACTAAAATAAACTAAATTCATTGCAATACCTTTTTGGGATACCCAAATTGCCATTCAGGCTGCATGCAGGTCTATTAAGAGAGAAGGAAAATCATATTAAAACAAGTCAAATCCATTTGTTACATTAATTTGCCGCATTGCATCGCTTTTCAATATATTATCAAATAATCTCAATTTGAAGAATTTTTGTTAAAAACAAAGTACAATTTTTGCGAAAGCAAATAGTTGCCATTGAAACAGAAACATTTTAAGTTTTTCATAAAAAACCACATTCATTTCCAGTTCGTATTTTACAATTCAGTTGCTCACTTTTACATTTAATTTCCACCATTAAAGTTTGAAAATACTTAAAATAATATGCATTTCTAATATTTCTAATGTTGGCTGTATTTTAATTATCAGACTTAAAAATTGATTATCTTCTGCATTAATAATCATGAAAATATCTTCGTTTGAAGTGACAACGATACTACAGACTTTGACAGTCGGATGAAATGGATTTTTGACGTCACAGTTGTTAAAACTCTTTCCAATGAAAGTTTATTTTAATTGAAAATACAAAACTCTCTTTATGTAAAAAGATCATATATTTAAAAAGAAAGTAGCAGCCACAGAAATATTAGTAAAATTAATAAAGTTCTAATGTAGGATGGCTTTAACACAAAAATCCTACAAAATTGTAGTTTATTCGTTTTTCAAATGAAGTGAATTTTTTAATTGGTTAACTATTTACTGTTACAGAAATAAAAAACAAACAAAAAAAAAAGAAAATAGAGAACATGTAAAAACGTTATATTCGACTGGGTCGAATCTTAAATACCCTCCAAATATTTAGTACGTAAATTTAAAATGTTTAAATTGGTGGGACAGAGTTCCTTTAAGACATCTCTGTACCACTAAGGGGGCGGGGTCCAAAAATAGACTATATCATGTTTTCCACAGACGAATGTATGGGCATTCCTAGATCGTTTCAGACTTCATCAGTGATCAAAAATATATAAACTTTATGGGTTCCAACTATTTTTGAAGGGTATTAAAACTGTATTTTGTCGAGGTCTCTCTGGCAAGGCATTTCACCTTTGCCACAAAACTTCAAAAATAAATGTTCGGAATAATTATATGTAAAATTTATTAAATTTTTTTTTTGATAGGGTTATTTAGGGGGCAAAGAGGGAGGAGGGGGTAAGGCAGAGGAGTAAAAGGTTACGTCTCAGCTTCGTCATTAAAGCTTAAAACTGTTATATTTAAGGAATGTAGACTTAAGTAAGACACTTTGTTAGATTTTTACTCTATATCTGCATATAAAGGGGGAGAGGCTCAAAAATAAATTTTTTTAATTTTATGGCTCCAAGTTTAACGCATTCGACCTTCTTTAATATAAAAATATATCATTTGCTTAAAATAATTGCAAAAAAACTGTAAAAATTATGTTGTTTTTAAGAGGCTGGTTTAGTTATTCTTAGGGGAACTTTTTTCCCTCTTGCCCGGTTTGGCCCATCTTCGAACTTAGCATGTGCTATCCTTCAAGATATATTTATACCAAGTTTCCAGAGTCTTGATCTTTTCGTTTGGACCGAATCGTGATTTCCACAGACGGATGGACGGACATGCTCAGATCGTCTTAGATTTCATCACTGATCAAGAATATATGTATGTATATACTACTATATGGTATCTCAGATGGATATTTCGCTGCGTTACAAATGGAATGACAAAGTGAATATACCCTACAATTCTCTTTTGGAGGGTATAAAAATTATCTTAATTATCACATAAACATACGCTTTTAAATAACAACTAGAAAATGTATGTATTGGAAGACTTTTTTGAAAATATGTAGTTAATGTTTGTATTGCAAAAATAGTGGCTACGAAAATAGAGTTCACGCTCGCTCACCAAAATGATGTGCTTTCAGTGGGCCTCTGATATATGTTTGGACACATATGAGTTTCTTTGGAAATTGCTAAGAACAGCTAAATTTGGAGTTTTGGTCATTTAGTATCCTTAAAGCAGAGCGACCATAAATCATAATTGATGGCCTGGTCTTCATATAAAATGCAGCATAATTTTCCGTTGCGCAAGCGAAGTTTACAAAAATTTTGAAAATGAAAATGAAAATGGACATTAATTTATTGTATACGTACCATCTTTAAAACTATGTCAACATATTTTACTACAACTTTATGCATTTTTGATTAAAGTAAAATTATGAGGCACCTTCAAGTTTTTGTAAATTTGCGTTCATGTGGTTTAGATCTTTAATGGTAACTAATTAAAATTTACTTTTGTGATTTACTTCTTTGCTTTTGATTAGTTAAAAGACTCAAGTCAAATGCACTGTGAAAAAACGGCACTAAGTTGTGTGCTATCAAGTTCTTTGTTTTTTATTCATTAAATAAACTATTAATTTTTTCGCCAATCAACAAACCATTAAATTTTCATTAAAAATTGCTTCGAATTTAATGTTTTGTAGGATTTTTTTGTCTGCAACAACGCCTATTAATCATGTTTATTATTTAGACTATTGACAAGACAATGCCAGTAAGTGTTTGGTACAAGACTTGCTATGAAACTAAAATGAAACTAAATTTAATAACAAAAACACACGCCAAGCATTCATTCAATCAGACAGGCATTGTAACACCAGCTAATAAAACTGCAGCTATAGGCTGCATCAACAGCAACAACATTAAAGCAAAATTGCCAGCAATTTAATAACAAACCATGTGAACGAATGCAATGAACTTAAAACAAGTGTAAGAAGAAAAAGGTGTAGAAAAAAGTAAATATATGAGCAGCATTTACAAATTTGGCTGAAGTTGTTATTTTTATATTTTAGGGGCTTAAGTTTCTTTTTTTATTTTATATTTTTATTTGGTTGCGAGATACTCGTCCAAAACAGCTGCACAGAAAATTCCCCAGCAATAGATAAATTCACACAATTGAAAAGGAAAACAAAATGCAAACAACAACTGCCTCCTTCCACAGCCACAAGCAAAAGCAACAACTGCAGCAACAACAGAAAAAAATTACAACAAAAGACTATAAACTATTAAATAAAACTCTGCAGTCGTGGTGGATTTGTTTGTTTCTTTCAGCCGGTCCGTCTGTATGTCTGGCTGACTGACTGACTGTCTGTCCATTTGCTGGTGTATCTGGCATTCCTTCGTTCGTTAACTAAACAAATTTGGCAGAAATGATGGAATGGTTATGTGAGTTAGAAAATGACTGCATCTTGGCAGAGGTCAATGGCAATGGTGTCATCATCATTTACAAGCAACGAAACAAAATGCCTTTTCATGGCCAATACTTCCAAGACACCATCAACCAGCCTTCATCAACATCAGCAGCAGCAGCACCAACATGACCATAACAGTAACAAACAACGGCAATTTCAGTTGCCCTCTCCTTCATCAACTGGTTTTCATTTTTTGTTAATAAAAGTTTTCTACTTGTTTATTTGTTTAATAAAATCTTAAAGATCATAATTTGAAATTGTTGATCTTATGACTCTTATTTAAGCACACACACATACAAACACATATATTCGCCCTGAAGAAAACCCGGGAACGAGTACCCCAAGTCACCACTTTTGTCTACTGTTTGCCGACTGTTTGGCGAAATTGTCAATAAAGCGTCTTCATTCTTACATTTTTTGCCTTTGATGAGTCTGAAATTAGATTTGGGTTTAATATTAAAAAAACTACTTTTACGAATTAGTGCCTTTGAGCCTAATTTTTTTTAAGAACTCTAAAAGTTAACAAACTATGCATTTTCATTATCGACATCGATTTCAAATATACTAGTTCATCACTAGTATTAGTAGTGGATTTTCAATGGCAAGCACATGGTTAATGTCTATAGTAAATAGCATTGTCTGGGCTATTATAAGTCACTAGTACTGGTGACTGTGTCATTCGGAAGTCAGCACAGTTCCATTCTTGAGATTTCCTGCAGGGCACATACATATACAAACACACACATGCAAGCACCGATTATTTCTAGTCATTGAAAGTTTTCCTTGTTTTTTTTCAATTTTCTTTCGAATTGGTGGTCGGTCATATGTCAACAAACCGAACGATATCAAGATTTGGACAGCCAACGACGGTAGTTTTTATTCAGGTTAAATGAAAGAAAATAATTATACCCGCGATTGGTATTTGGTGTAACAGTGCGTTACAGCGTGTACGGATTTGCATCAAGTTTAGTATTTCTTTTGAAAAGCTGAGAGGCAGGCAAAATATGAGAGAGACGACAAAACGTTTTTATTGCATCAATATTTTATAATGATTTAAAATTAGCTTTTGGAAAAGTGCTTACATTAAATATTAAAAACAAAAGATTACAAACATTTCATTAAAGACATTAAAAACATAATTACATGCCTTTTTCAAGCATTTTGTTTGAAATAAATTAATTATGGACGGATGGAAATGTTTTGAAAGTTTCTGGAGTTTTCTTGTGCAATAGCCCATATGCTTTCAACAAATCATAAAACATTTAGTGATGGTTGTTCATTTGAAAAATGACTTTCCCTTGACTGAAACAAAACCGATATATGATTTATTTTCAATTAATTTTTTAATTGAAACTCTTGCTTTGATAATGATAATTTGCTTAATTATTTTATTAAGGCATTTGCAATTGCAGTTTGTTTGAGGTAAAATCTTTGCCGAGATCGTAGCTTATAATTTTTATTCTGTTGGTTTGTGTTTGTGGCCTTGATGTAAAGTCTGTCGACCACAACAACGAAACACAGGGTGCTGTTGGCTGAAGTGGGTGCTGTTGGCTGAAGTAGTAGAACACGAGACTATGAAGCGGAGGGTCGTGAGTTCGAGCCCCCGCTGAGTCATGAAATATTGTGTTGAATTCTTCTGATCAGCATTAGTGCGTGGTTGTGTTATTTGTTGCCAGCCTGTTTCAATGATGAAGGCATAGTCACTGGTCACTGAACATAATTGGCAGCGACTGACTCTATCATGTACTAAAAAGCAGAGTCACAGCACCCACCTTCGTCGGCCTTGTAGCAAAAATTAGCCGGCGAAGTAAAAAGGTTGAAATAGCTACAAAAACAACTGTCTATCTTCTCATCTTTCCTAATCTGTCCCCTCAATACTATCCCCTCGTTTTCAGTTCCGGCGCAATGCATTGCATATATAGGGGTCATCCCCTGAGTGCTGGTCCAAGATAAAAATAAATAAAAAATCTACATTCGATGTACTTTTTCATAAAACTAAATAGATAAAATAATATAACACTTCAAACACACACATCCACCTTCAAATTAATAGGTGCGAATTTCAAAGCAAAAGAAAATTGCAGGGCACATGAAACTTCTCGTCAACAAAATCAACAATTGCTGCAGGAAAAGTTGGACTTGGATAAAAAGTATTAGAAACAGTTGTATCTTACGAATACTGAAAAGAGACAATATTAATTCTATTGCTGGGCAACTGTTAATCGGTTGAATAAAATAACACTTTTTTCTGAGATATGACTTCCGCTGGTATCATTTAAGTCGACATTAATAAATTTTGTATAAATATTTTGGCACTTCTGTGGTAGACCGTGGTAATTTAGTGGCACGATTTGGCCTGAGTTACTACTGTTGAGCATTAAGCGAATTATGAGAGTTCATTTGATATTATGTAGCAAAATAACATTATTTTCAACTTTTTCCTTATACTAATTATAATAGTATTTTAAATTCCCATATTCACATGACATCACAGTTCATCCGATAGTCTTGTCTGTTTCGCCAAATAAAATAAACAACAATAATTTACATTTGCTGAATGAAATGTAATGAATAAAGATTTCTACATGACGTTTTTTAACAACAAAATTTTCTTATTTCTCACCTTATGACGGATGTTCAAAATAATAAAAACTTTCAAAAACAAATAAAATGTGATTTATATGAACTAGAGATGGTCATAACTCAAGTGAGTTGGCTTGATAATCACGTAAGCGTGTATGAACGTGACTATAAAAATTTAGTTGTGAATAAGCATGTCATGCTGATTGCCGTGATTGAAGTGCCTTGATTCATAAACTCGATATTACACACATACATACACACTTTCATATCGCACTTGCGCAAGAAGAGGATAACAAGTTGACATTTAAACATTTTCAATAGACGCTAAAAATAATTTGTCAGTACATTTCAAGTGGATTTGAAAATTATGGTAAAAAAAATTCCTTCAGAAAATGTATGTTCTTACCTTGTTCTATAACTGCAAACTATCACACTATTTCTAAGGGATCTCTTTAAATAGTGTGAACTATTAATTTATAAAAATTTGAATCGAATTTAAAATAAAAACAAGTTTTATCAACAGCTATTAAATTCACGAGCTCAAACGCTTAGACGACAGCAGGCTACCAACTACAAAAGTAGAATATATGCGTTTATATGAGAATGATTATTTTCCGGGCTAAACGAATTTCTATCTTCATAGACGGCAATAAATAAATTAATGCTGAAAGTACAATAAAAAATCTGCAATACATAAGCGTTCGTAACAATTTTTGAGTCGGGGGCCTGCTGGATAATTCGATTTGAAAGAAAATGCTTTCGAACTAATATGTTTCGAACCGTTTTCTATTCGAATCGAAATACGCAGTAAACCCCTTCCGACGAAGAATATTAAAATTAAATAAAAAATGAATAACAATTTAAGACATAAAACGATTTTGTAATTTTTTCGGCGATTGTTCTTAGCCCCGGACTTATGAGGTTCAAAACTGTTATTTATTTTTATTGGTTCTAACTGCTAGAAAATATGGGTATCATTTCAAATTGCTCTAAAATACCCATTCTGATTGATATGCAATTGAAATGTTTTTCTAACTTTTCATGCAAAAGTGGCATTATTTGAAAAAGTTCCCCATGTACATATGAAAGCTAAAGCATCGTTAGAGAACCTTGAAAGCTTTAGTTTGGTGTATATTTAATAGCCGTTATCGATGAAATACTTGAGTTATGGCGCTTTACAAATAATATATAGAAAATAAATTAGTTATGAAATTTTTATTTGACATATTGCTGTCACAATACAATTTTAAATGAAATTTATTTGTTGGTGGTCAAGCGATGTCTATATGCATTTCATTGGTTAAAGTCTACTGATGATTTGGTAAAGCACCAATGAAATGCATATAGACAATTCTTAAAAATAAATGTCATTGAAAATAAATTAGTTAATACACTAGTGTACTAATTTTAGAAAATAGATTAAGAAAAGTATGGCAGCACTATCAAATGGTAAGAGAATTACCGACATTTCCAAAATAAACACGACGACTTGCAGCATATAAACAAACGATGAAAAGCACATGGTAGTGATAATTTAAACAGACCTGGGGGCAAATTACGGCATTCGATATCGATCGAAAATTCCATTTAAATTGTAATTGAATCCCGTAATTTGGCCCCTGGTAGGGGATTTAAGTTGGATTTAAATCAGATGTGCGAAAATAAATTTTGTATTTGAATAGACCTTAAGTTTAAATACCATTTAATTTTGAAGTCAAAAACTGGGGGTAAGGCCCTAATTTTGAACATCGGTTTGTGCTAATGAAATTTATGGGACAGCAAAAACATATTTCTGAAACATTTAAAAATTTGTTTTTGTTTTGTGCACAATCTGTTCGTCGAACAAAAGCTCAGAAATCCATGCGTTGCTTTACCTTTTAAAATGCTTAAAATTTTTATGAAAAATTTAACAAATAGAGTAAAAATCTTTGAAATTTTGTTTTTCTGTATTTAGTATATGTTTACTAACGAAGAGTGATTTACACAACCAGCGCCTAATTTTCAAATTAACATAACAAAAAATAACATCTCAAGGTACAAATATGAATTAAAAAATCAATAATTAAACTCTCTTTTCATAATATTCAATGAATTTTATTATTAATAATATTTACTTTTAAATTTATCTTTATAAATATAAAGCACCCTTTAACAATAAGAGCAATTTTGTTAATCCAAACAACACAAATTACATTATATTCAGGATTTATAAATAAACCCCCTTATTCATAAAAATTATGAGAGTCTAATAACAGCGTAATAAAGCAAAATTTCATATAAAATTTACTCTATTACACTCTTATAAGCCTCTCATAATTTTTATGAATAATGGGGAAAAGCTTTTGATTTTTTTACATTTTATTCCTAGTATTTCTTGGAGGAATATTAATTTTATTTATTTACGTTACTTTCTTAGCATCTAATAAAATATTTTCCTTTTCAGTTAAATTAATAATAATAAATTCATTCATTTCTTTAATAATAATAAATTTTTTAATAGTATTTTATACTTTAAATAAAAATTTTTTACCACAATCCAAAAATATAGGAATTAAATCAGCTTTTAATATTAACAATTATATTACAGAAAATTCATTATCTTTAAAGAAGTTATATAATTATCCTAATAATTTTTTAACAATTTAATTAATAAATTATTTATTAGTTACTCTAATTGCGGTTTAGTAGATTAATTTAGTTACTAATTATTCAAGGCACCATTACGATCTATATTTAGTAAATGAATAAATTTTACGAACAAAACTCCAATTTTATAAATTATTAATGGAGTCTTACCCCCAGTTTTTGACTTCTTATTTAAGTACAAAATTAGTTCATTTTTCCATAAACTTAAGTTGTGTTTAAATACACTTTCAGTTTTCCAGTCTAAAATTAATTTTGGTATTTAATTGTGATCAGGGATGGAAAAGGGTTATTTTGATTTTGTACCAATTAACTAAATAATATGTACTTTTCATACCATGACGGTACCATTTTTTTATATTTCTATAAATAGAAATTCAAAAACTTCTCTACACAAGTATACAGCAAAAAAATATTATATACATTCAAATCTAGGAATCAGTTGATTAAATTTTATTCAAAAAGTCATACAATTTAAAATAATAAATTTTCTGGTAGTTTAAAATTTAGGCAACGAGACATTGATTGAGAACTTTTTCGGTATTTGGAAATCAATTATTATACCCCTTTTCAACGTAATTGTTTTTGAATCAAATATAAGGCAGCCTAACGATGAAAAATGTTTCTGTTGCGAAAAATTATAGCAAATAATTGTAAGTCCGTTACTTAAATGAGCCATAATTTAGCAGAAATATGGGACATAAGAGACTATTTTAAAAGATTCGGGTCTAAAGAACCATTTTCTCTCGAAAGAACAATCATTTTCAAAAAGAAACGACAAAATAAATATATAGAACAAGCAGATGAATAAGAAACGATCCGAAAATTTCATGAAGTCCTGACTTGAATACTGTATGTAATAAAAATTTGAGACAAAATCTTTGACTATGTAACCGTATAACTCACAGAAATATTTTATGTTTATTAACTGATTCACTGAGAAATTAACAAAAATTTTCAAGCATAAAACGTTTTTATGAACTAGGTGTAAGCTTTTGATTGAGATATTTAAATTGTACCAAATTAGTCGTGGTAGTACCACTGTACCAACAAAGTCTAATTGTACCAAAAAAAGTACAATTGTATCATGTTTTCCATCCGTGATTGTGATAAACTGCCTTCTTACCGACGCACAGTGGGGCCCGCCGCTACTAGCACCACTTGCAAAAGTGGAAAAAATTGAACAAAGAACGCTGATGAGATGGCGTAGCGGCCTCGAAATCAGTACTGATCCGTTCTGCTGGTTTGATGATTATTGAAAAATATTCTTAATATTCCAATCTTAATATAAATTAATAAAATAGAATTTGAACAAATTCATTTATTAATAAAGATAATAAAAAAAATGGTTTGCAGTCTTGCAGATTCGAACTTATGCCCGTTGTTAAAATTAACAATTAATAAAGATATTTAAAAGTTCTAAAAACCATTTGAAAGAAGATCCTTCAAGCTACAATATATATGTTACCAAGATATTTCCAATAGTTAAAAATCACTTCAATTTTAAATCCTTTAGTTTCAAAGTAAGTGCTCCCGAATTTTGATAGACACGGTAATAACTTTTGACCTCTTTAGTCGCAAAATTCATATCTTTTGAAGTAATGATATTTTTAAAATTTAAAAAACATTTCAAACACAACTTCAAATGATATTGCCATAAGGAAGTCTAGAAAAAAATACGACTGTAATTAGAGTATTATTATATTTTTAATTTTTTTTTTAAATACACATTCTTGAAATATTTTTAATATTAATGCCATATAATATGTAACGATATCAAGTTATTTAATATCTTTTGTTCACAGTAGTATAATTATTTTTTGTTAGTTAGTTTTCTTCAAAATAGTCAATAACATTGGGGAGCGATATCTAATAGACTTAATATATCAGAGCTATAATTACGTTCTTGTAAATCCTTTTCAGATCTTACATGTCTTCGTGATGAAATTAGTGGATCTGATGAGGCGGCCATTAATTAATTTTCAAGCAAACGAAGTGAATTGTGGTTTTAACATCCTCTTCGTGGTATCCTGATAAATTGTGTAATTTTTGAAGAATACCCATTCAAAACACACTTTCAGTATGTGAGTTTCTGAATAACTCGAAAAATTCCGAATTTTGAAATGACATTATAGCACTTTAGAGTAAAATTATATAATTTAACGATCAATGCTTTTAAAAAGTAAAAACTTAGCGGTTTAATTTATACCCAAAAATAAAAGAGGTTCAAAACCCAAATATAAAAATGTTTCAATCTACCTGCTGTGTGCAACAGAAATCCAGGCCTCAACTATCTGTAGTGTAAAACTGCAGTTTCAATTTTACTCAGTATAAAAAAGTTTTAAAACTACCTGCCTATTTTTATAATGCGAACAACGTTGCCGTTTTGTTTAAGTTTAATCAAAATTGGTTACTTTTTTCAACAAAAATATCCCTTTATTTTTAATTTTCAAAACTGGAATTACCATACAATTTTTTAGCAAAATAAACCATCAATAAATTTCATTTTTATTTTCCATCTGCAGAATAAAAGACAAAAATTAAACTACATATGTACATATTTACATATGTAAGTACCTGAAAATTTTTGTTATTTTTTTTCTTATTTGGTTGTTTTTTCAACACTCTTGGTTATAAAAATATACTGGTTATAGAAACGCTGAATGCGAATTTAAATTTAAATAAACAAATTGTTATGGTTATGCCTACCTGATTCACAGAGTAAAGTTTTGCTTATTATTCATACGGGACGATGGCTTTTTAGCATGAATTTTCTAGAATTTATTGTCGAACGGGATACAAAGGCGCTGATAGGGTTAGCAACATAAAAGAGAATTGAAGAAAAATGCAGTGGAAAAAGTCATCGTGTAAACCTCGTATGAACGAGAGAAATTAAATTATGTAACAAATACGTGCTGCAGATAAAAAAAACAGAATTATTGCCGTTTTCACTATGAGATTGCAACAGTTTTCCTCTTATATCAAGAAAAGCGGCAACTTCTGGTGGCAAAGTTTAGTTAAATTATTTAAAGCATTGTGTAGCAAATATGCTCCAAAAATTTCGGCGAGATCATTTTTAGGAAATCACCTATTTTGGGGCTTCCTAAAAAACTGCCGACTTTAAGCAGCTCCACCAGCTAAAATTTTCAACCAATTAAGAAAAACGTTTTTCAACTGGCATCAGTAAGAAGTTCTTTGTACGATGTAATCATTCATTTTACAAAATTTTTTCATCAAATTTTGTTTTTTGGAAAAGGCGCCACTGTGCGACGTTTTGTTTCAATGAAGAGCTGCTTTACCAATTTTCAAGTTGTTGAATTTAAACAAACTATGAAAAACACATGGCAGTAGGAAAAACTTAAATTGAATTTAAATGTACAATATTGGACATTTAAATCGTATTTAATTTTGAAGTGAACAACAAAATTTTGTTTTTAAATAGACTTTAAGTTTAAATAGTACTTAATTTTGAAGTTAAAAACTGGGCATTCGTAGATTACCTGCTCCTATTAATATTTCGGATTTATTTTTAAAATGTTGCGATGTATAGGTAGATATAGAATAAGCGTTTTATTATTATGAATATGAAAGCGGCACCACTTATATCAGCTGTTTGCGATATAATTGCCACATTCGTATGGCTCGTGGATAAAGAAAAAGAAATTTAAAATGACAAGTCACTGCAGTAACTTCAATCAGGTATGCATATTTTGTAAGATGCTAAATATTTATTAAGTTGTCGCGATTAATAATTTTCATTGAAATGGTTTTAGAAATAAACTCAATCAATATATATTATAATAGAATAATATAATTATTTTTACTTGACGAAAAGCAAAACGCAAAAATCACCGTTCATTTGAATAAAATAATCATCCATGGCACAGATATTAATGTAATTAGATGGTTGCTTTTATCATATTAAAAATGAAAACTGTTTCGCTTTTCGTATTCTCAAGAACTAATAAATGAAATTAGTTCCATCTCAGAACGAAACAGAAGTCTGTGACACGCCTGAATACTTTTTAGTTGGTATTTAGTTGTCTCTGAAATATCACGTAAATGATCTCTACGTGATTTTTAAGATGAAGGAGTAAACTGGATAAGTTGCTATTTTTGCGGTGGATAGATGTTAATGTTGTTAGTTAATTTATTGCAAGAGGTGAACTGAACAAATATGAAGGTGCTTCGTAAATGATTTACAAAATTAAAAAAAAAACATTAAACATGATATGCACATATTTATATTAGACATATTTATATAATTTGATTTAACTCCAAATTAATGACTGAGTGGGTGTGGGTGGCATCGCTTACATGTGCATTTTTGTATTTTGATTTTAATCTTGGGCCTAATGAGCTGTTTCTAATAGTTAAGGTTGTAAACTTACACACACACACACTCAGATATGTGTGCCTGTGTGTGATAAAAGTGCGTGGTATGAAAACATTTATTTAATTTTGGTCATTCATTTTCGACGGTGGCTAATTTTTTAAGCAAATCTAGTTGGTGTTTTCTTGTTGTATTTTGTTTAGCATTTTGCTTACATAAATGGCGTTCTTTGTTTAATTAGTTAATCTAAACGAGTTTCTGTTTCGTATTTAAGTGACATCATAACTTTATTTGATCATTGATAGAAACTATGACATATGAGTTGAGAATGGTCACAAATATTTCAACGGCGGGCTTGACTATTGAAGATCTGATTGACTATTCATGAGTAATCATGAGCAATTAAAACAACAAAATGGTAGAACTTTGTAATATCATAATTTAAGATTTGGGGCGTCTATTTGGCGATTGTCTTCAGCAGCTGGAAAGCAACCGTATATTATAGGATATGCCAAATATGTTTTCAAGGATCACAAGAACCATCTTCAACAGGAAGAGGTTACTTTCCGCGAAAACATGTTTCTGAACTGTTGTTGAGCATAATCATAAGTAAATTCTATACAGTTGTTTGGTGAAATAGGCACCGATGACTTCAGCCGAAAACACACTGCGGCATTTTATCTCATCCCAATCAACCACAATAGTGTGTTTTAGTGGCAACATTTGCAAAAATTGGGCTCCAGAATGAAAATTTTCAAATGACAGCACAAAAACGATGTTACAAAATGTCATAAAGCGATTTAGACTTTAGTCGTAAAACAGATACAAATGAGGAAAAATTAATTAATTATCTTAATTTTCAAATTTCTTTAACTTTTGAATGGATCAGGCGATGTCCACGTTATAAGCAATGATTGATGTAGTTCTTCGAGCCTTATAAAATAATCGAGAACTCTAATTAATCACAATTGAATTTTTTGTTCACGAAATCTTACGAGCACATAAGCCTGGTTGGTGGTGCTTTATATGGTTTTTAAGTGTTTAAGAGCTGATTAGTTTTTGGAATCGATCGGTAAAGCCGTTTAACAGTTATTCTAAAAAAAACCTATTTAGCATTTTTTCTTAGTTTTTTTGATATTTCTTGAAATACGCCGGTCCGAACCGATGCCAATTCACAGGAAATCTAAGTTTGAAAAAACCATTTCACATGCGACTAGTTGGTTCGATTTGGTTCATCCGTTCAAGAGTTATAAGCGGATCACATGGTTACATCTGTTGAAAACTCGATATATTCAAAATAGAGTGAAACCAGTAACGCGATTTCTTAAAAATTTTAAATTTTCTTAGGAGAAAGCTAAAAATAATAATACACAAGTGAGGAAATTTCCGTTAAGAAATAAAATAAATGATTCTGCTACTCTATATGTAAGTTTGAGCAAATGATTGAATTAAAAACCCAAGAATTAAATTTTGTTCAGAAGTCAATTTTTAAATACTCTTATTTTATAACTCCACTCGGGTATATTTCCCTCTAGCAATGCATTTTTAAAATACAATACAAAAACTGAAAATATCGAGTTCGGAAACAAACTTTTTTCAGAATGTTCGGTGTTGAGTTTTGCTACGATGGGTCAGACAGTGACCTGACAACAGGAGAAACTGTTAATAATAACACAAACAATTTGTTAAAAGAATTAACTGAAACAATTAGAAGTGCTAAAATTGTTTAAAATTTAATACAAGCTTCTAATATCGTAATGGAGGATTTTATATGTTTAGAGAGATTAAAAAAAGGACTAGGAATTCGGTTATCGGTTGCCATCGACTTCTCCAACATCTATGAAAAGTGAAAGGAGTCTCATAGAATTTAAATAAAAGTGTCGCCTAAATCTTAAAGACTTGAGCCAAATTGTTTTTCTAAAAGATTATTTTCTGAAACCTTCTTAAGCTACTGAAATAATTAATAAAATGTTGTCACAGTTTATATTTTAATTAATTCGTAATATGTAAATTGTATTACATATTTATGAGTTGTTTTTTGTTTGGCCGTTTTACTAATAAATTCCAAATAATACATAATTTATACAATATTATTTATTGAAGTTAATTCATTTATAAGAAAAACGTTGTTAATAGGTCAATAAAAACGTTAAACGATTATAAACCGAGTAACTAAATCCTGGATTAATTAATCGAGGATTAACCGATTAAACTAAAAACCAATTAAATGCATATCATACTATATACATACATGCATATAGGAGCTTCTTTCGAGCTACAGACGTGGCGTTCAAACAGATGCATTATTTATGTCTAAGTATTGTTTGGGCTGCATTCAAACGACCAAGGAGATACACCCTACTCAAATTGATCAATTAAAATATACGTAAATCAAGAAACAAAAAGCTATTATGTAGAAACAAAAGATTTAAGGCACACGCTTTTCAATAGCTTCCAGAGCACTTAATAAATTTGCACTTTCACAATGTAAATCATTTAACACGGGCAAATCTAAATTTATATAACAATTTAAAAACTATTAACACTCGTACCATGAAATCTTTTATTCCGATGATATAATATTGCATCGAAGCTAAATTATTAAGTAACATTTAACTTCTTTTCCATGAAACATTTTCGTTCCAATGTCCATTTAACCACCTGAATAAAATAAAAAGCAACTTTCTGGTCTTAAAAATAATATACCACAGCAGCAAATAGAAATGAGAGGCTTTCCATTTCAGGTTTCTCTTTCTTACACAAACTTTATTAATTATCTCTCATTCAATTATTATTGTTTTCTTTCATATCTTATTTTCATAATTAAGTTGTTATTAATAATAATGATGTAATACCCACATTAAAGTAGAAAAATGTTGTAACTTTATAAATTTATAAATTAAATACTAATGAAAACCCATTTCAAAAAGGCAATAAAAATTCATTTATAGCAATTTGCATATCAATCGATAGCGAGCCAAACATATTTCATATTTATAAAAGTTTCATTCAATCGATCCCCGAATCAAGTAGAGGTCTTAAAGCAAGAATCGTAGCAGAGAGAAGAGGAAACACTTTCATAAATTAAATACATGTGAGTTTTAAGAAAATCCAATTTGAGAATTTGTTTATTTTCTTCACTTAATAAATCGCCCATGCGTTTTTAATAACTCATTTTTACCGCTGCTATTTGGAAAGTTAGTGATTAGTTGTGAGTTGATTAATTTATTGGCGACTTCGCAATTCGATGACGCGCATAATCGTCAATAATGCTCCTTGCATGATCACTAATGGAAATAGTGCAGAATATAGCAGCAAAAAAGGAAAATTCTGAAACGTTTTTGCAAAAAGCTGTCTTCTGGTATTTTTCTCGAACATAAAGGGCCTTTCATTAAGCACTCCCTGTCTTTAGATTTAAATAAAACAAAGTGTGTGTGAGATATAATGGAATCATTCCAGAAATTCAAATTGCATCACGGGTTCTCTGGTAAAGCAGGTTGAAATTGGTCGATGGCAAGATCGCACGATCTCTGTGGCGAGTTCACATCACTATCACGTGAGATGACCATGACTTCAAATCGCTCCTGCAGAATATTCAATATATCATGGGCTGTGTGGCACGTGCCGCCATCCTACTGAAACCACATATCGTTGGCGTCTACAGCATTCAATTCAGGCCAAAAGTACTAGGTAATCATCGGCTTATAGCGAAATATGCTCCGATGACGCCGTCAGTCCAAAAAACACACCAAACAGTGACTTCTTCGGAAACCATTGTACGCTCGTGGATCTCATTATCCCCAGACTGAATAAATGATTACTAACTTGGTAGGCGTACGAGATGGCCATCATCAACTGTCAAAGCTCGAAGGCCCCTATTGGCAGACTCTTTTTTTAGGAGTAGGACACCAGCACTCAGAGGATGACCGCTACACATGCAATGCATTGGAACTGGGAAGATAGGTTTTGAGAAGGAGGACAAAGGGAGTAGTGTCTGTGGATATTCGATTTGTACCTTTTCAAATTATAAGTGGTACGGAGGACATCTGTTGGTAGGTGGTCCCACATACGGACTCTTCAGTGAAAAAACGTACTCTCTCTGTAATATGTAGTGCAATTCGCTGGAATATCGACCACAAATGCATGCGCTCTTGATCAACAAGTTCCCTGATTTTACCAGAGCACATCCCATAATAATTAAATTAGCGATAAAACAACGGAACGCACCCAACAATGAGACGGCGGTCAAGAGAGTCGATAAAGTTGCCTACCCTACTGTCTCCGATGAGTCTCATCGCCCTCTCCTATACGTGGTCGAGTAACTTCAAAATATACTTTGAAGCACCGGCCCACACATGAGAATTGAATTCCATTTTCGGTCGGATGTAAGTGGGGTAAAAGTGAATAGATCAGATGGGGTGAATTATCTCTTTCACCGTCTTAAGAAGCCAAGGCACTTGAATGCTTCTTTAGCGACTTGAAAGATATGATCCCTCCATCTGACAGCACACTGCATTTTTATGCATAAAACATCAATAGCCCTGACGTCTTAACAATTACACCACCCATAGAAACAGATGAAGCAGAATCACTGGGTCTTATGGGCGTTAAAATCGACCCTGTTTGCTTGACCCCATTCAGATATTTTTATGAGGTCATTATTTAATGCGTTATTCATGCTCTGCCTCTTTGTTTCGATTTCAGAGAATATGTATGCGATAGGCTGCTATCAGCTGCGAAGACGTGGAGAGGACATGAAGTTTGAGGTGCGAAATCATTGAGGAAAATTAGAAATAGAGCAGGGAAAGAACGGATTCATGAAGATGAAATTATTTGCCAACCAATAATTTCTGTAATCTTCTGCAGGAATAACAGAATAGTTAATAGTGAGCATTTGGTTTTATTTGTAAGCACACAATTTTTATTTTATTTATTTACTCAAATCCAGTACAACATTAAGGGGACACAGTTTTGTTAAGATGTCAGTAATTTGAGCTGCAGGCTATTTACATTCTGACAGCCTTATGCAAAAAAAATTCATTTGTTAAAAATATTTCCATACAAAAGATTTTTTCAAGGAATATTATTAAAGTAAACCCATTTTTACTTTAAACTCAAGTTAAGTGATTATTTTTCGACCTCAAAAATCTCTGTTAATGTAGTGCAAAAGGATTAAATTGTGTATTAGATTACGACATGAAGTTTTAGCTCTTGAATGAGGCGTTGTTTCTTTTCAAATGTTGAAAATTATCGTTAATTTATACAAACGAATCGAAATTCCCAATAAAATAAATAGAAAACTATAGGGGAATGTAAAGAAATAAAAAAATTAATTAGTGATACGGATTAAATAAGAAACTCGTTCGTTATTCAAGTACTTTTTTGCTTTGAACTTCAAATTTTCTTTACGTAATATATTTTCCTTGTTTTAGCCAAATGAATATTTATAGGCTTAAAAACTGTGTACTTTTACACCATTTCTAGGAAATCACTTATTTTACCTAATTTAAGTTTATTTAAAAATCGTTTATTCGGCATATAGTCTTAATTAAACTTGTGCTTTTTGTTTGTTATATGGCCAAGTATGTACTTGACCACATAACAAACAAAAAGCACTAATTTAATTCAGACTATATGTCGAATAAACGATTTTGAAAACGTTTTGTGTAGATTTTGTTTTTCATTGTGCCTTTTTTATATACTTTTGTTTGCCAACGGCAGACTAATTGTATGAAGGTGGAAAAACAAAATAGATTTATATCGAATAAAATTTGTTTGTTGTGTTTTCTTGAATTTCAAATCCTATGGTTTTGCTCGTGTAATTCTCAATTCATTTTTGGGAGTTTATGTATAAGCTGAGAGGTTTTGTTATTTTGGAAGTAGGTTAAAGTCTACTGATGATTTGGTGTAAGAACCAATGAAATGCAGGCATATAGACACACTTGACCACATAACAAACGAAAAGCATTAATTTAAGTTTATTTATTTTATAAATATTTTTATATAGTGTTTAATTTTTCCTGAATGCACAATACGAAAAAAATAATCAAAACAATTTGAAAAACTTAGTGATGTTTGTCAAAGTATTCAACGTACGTCAAAAGCTGAAAGCTGGCCAACTTTGGTATTTTGCGTTAAGGCAGAAGTATTGAGTGTGACAATTCAAATAAGAAAGTATGCATCTCAACCCAGTTGCCAATTAAAAAGGCGATGGATAACGTATGCTGGATTCAATGTGTCTCAGCCTTTAAAGTACCTGGTAACTAACGCTCATTTGAAAACTCAAGTAGATTTTTTTTTTGCATAAGGCCTTCGGATTTAAAAGAAAGTCAGATTTATGTACTAAGATTCGTAATTTTAATTCCCATAGACATGATAAATATTCCAAGCAAAAATGCAACATCAACATAAATTTACTGGCAATTACCGAACTTATACAGCAGAACAGAACAGCTGTTTTCGAAAGCCACTACACCATCATCATCAGTACTCACTGTGCAATTTTGTTGATGTTATTTTTGAAAGTAGAGACAGTACGTTTTATCGCATTCGTCTCTGAGTCTCGCAGTACATTCAGTAGCATACTGCAGAGGAACAATTCTTAGAACTCATATCTACGCAGATGATTTATAAATACAATCAGACATCATCTGCGTACAAATGGATTTTGAAGTGAAAACGTATTTTATTAAAGGCCGGTGGCTACGATTCAAAGTTAGAGCTCTCCTCTTGGGTGAACGGAAGATTAAGCATTTTTCAAATGCGCAAATTGCGAATAATTTGCAAGATAAAATGCTCAAGGCCGTGTTGAAGTTCTACAGAAGTGGCAAATTATGAACTCAACATAGGATAAGTATTAAACTTTAATCGTGCAAAAAATATATTGAAACTACAATAAATGTTTGCATCTTAAGTCTTTTGTTTTATTACGAGTACTAGCATTTGTATCACTTTTACTATTTTGTAGCACTTTACATGTGAAAAGTCAGACATTCGAACAATTTCGTATACATATATGTATTTGTAATTTGAGTTTCTTTATTATATCTCAACAATACCGATTTCCACAAACCATGAATACAAAAAAATGTTTCTGCTGAAATTAGAAAATGTGTAGAAATGTAAACTGTATATTTCCACTGATCTTATTGTATTTAAGAAGCCGGTCTGCTAGTCAGGGTGTGTATTAATTTCTATCTAAAACTAATGTGATATTAGAACAAAGGAAAAAAACGTTCCAGTCATTGCTCAAGTTATGTCAGCAATTACACTGATTTTCTAATTATAATACAGACTTGGAACGCACGTACATATTTACGATAATATCATGACAATTATAAGTCTAAAGCTCTTGCTTTTCAGTGCAAACAAATCTTTATCACCAACTTATAGATTTTTCATGGCGGAAACTATTTAAGATATTAAATAGAACCGATGTTCAGCTAGAAACTGCCACACAAAAAGTACATGATTAAGGGGTATTTAATGATTCACTCTGAATACTCGATTGTCTTCCATACAAAACAGAATTATTTTTCAGCGCACATACACACACACACACGAGCTCATGTAGGTATGTATGTACTTAGCAATTATTTCAATTTTTTTGGTTTGAAAGTTTTAAGTGTAAGAATGAACGATTTGTTTTTGATGTGTTCGTTTTGTAGCAGTAACTCATCTAATAATTGTGATTAAAAATCAGTGTTGACAATTTAGTCAGTTTTCAAAACGTTTTATTTCAGCAACTCGTATAAAAATGCCAATTTAAATATTTTTCGAACTTGTTTACTCTGAAGAAATAAATGTTCAATAGATACTTTTCGCACACAATAAATTAATGACTGAAACTAACACACACAGCACTGACGAATATAAGCAATATGATTGATTTGTCAGGTTTGACTGGTATATTTAGCAAAAATGATTACAGATACCCTGTCAGGTCCTCTACCTACTTACAGATGAAAGTTGTGGACCTTAAATTATTTATTAAATGAATTATTTTATTTATTTATTTTTTAATAAGATACACAGCCCGCGAAGCGATTTGCTTGTCTGCGGAAAACCTCCTGAGTCTCCGGCTAGCAGGCTAGCATTGCTAATAATCTTTACCGGTGATCAAAATCGTATGTGCAAAAAAGCATTCATCAGGTTTTTCAAAGTGGCTTTAGGAAAGTGATAGAAACTTTGTTATTGGCAATGATGCATATTTCAGTCAGCACTGTCAGTCATATGATATTTTTTTCTCCTAAAAGCAAATTGAATGCCATCAATACGTTTCTAAGTTCTATGTGTGACACGTGCCATACAGCGTACAAGATATGAAATTACTAGTAAATTGAGCAGTTCACAAGAGATACTTAAGGGAGCTGGAACTTTTTAGATGGCGCTAATATTGAAACGATTAGCCTTGAAGCTGTAAAATTTAATTCAGGTTGTCTACAATTATCACTTGCAAAATAAGCAAGAGAAATAAGACAATGCATCTCCTTAAATTTAAAAAAAAGTTTTGGTTGATGTTCTTGTTCGGTGTTGCTTAGCTGCAACACCTGCTATGATCTATATTCATCCCAGTTGCAGTGTCCTTGTTTAATGATAATAGAAATTAATTAATTTTAATTTACTGCGAATTTTTTTTTAATCGAAGGTCGATTAATTCGACTAACATAAACAAACGCCGCGATACGGGCCTTCTAATTTAGCCTCTATTTCCACCCCTCACTCTCAGAATCGACCTAACTTTTGCTAACGTGAATTTGTTCCACAGTGTGTGTAATCGAACGATCTGAACAATTAAATCTAATTAATCTAAATAACAATATATGGGCCACGAGATAAAAATTTAGAATTTGCCAAGAGTGTGTTTCAGTCGTTCTCATTTTCTATATTTCTTATAAAAACACACAAAGTTAAAAACATTTCGCAAATTAAAATATAATAAGAAAAATTCAATAGTTTATGGTTTAGTCTAATTTGGTACAATCACTTAAAAAAAATCAAGTGAACGTTGAAATTTGGCAACAAATAATAAACTTAATTAACCATAAAGCAATACAACAAAAATTTTAAAATTTGTATTAATTTTTTTGTTTGAGTTAGAGATGAAAACGTGATTAACACAATGCGACGATGCCTAAGTGGGTCAATAGGGTTGGCTATCCTACCGTCCCCAATGAGTTTCTTCGCCCTCTCCTGTATGCGGCCGAGTAACTTCAAAATGGACTTAGAAGCACCGGACCATACATGAGAGTTGTATTCTATTTTCTGTCGGATATAAGTGGTGTAAATAATAGTGAGGAGATGAGTATATATGGATGTTGCAACATATGGTTAAAGCAACATTTAAAAAACTTTATGGAAATGCAAAAGGCTGTCCTTATAAGGGCACCTACATCAGTGAAGGAAACAGAACGTATGCTTTTGTCGATGATTCCACGTGGGTTCCAACGCATGCTGAGAATGTCTAACCGATAATAATAACTATAATAATAATAATAACACAACAGGACTTGCAATAAGTGAGTACTTTGAAAACAAAAACATTATCGCTGACGACCAGAAAGGATGTCGACCTGGAACATAACCATAATTGATAGCAAATTAGCCAAGCAATAAAGAATTACAAAAATATATGGCAAAAATGTGTCGATCACAAGAAAACATTTGACTCAGTCCCACACTCATGGCTAATGAAAGAAAATAATATCTATAAAATGTATACCACTCTGATAAGATGCATGGCACGCAACAACAACATTTGTTGTTGCGATTCTGCGAAACTAAATTACATATACGAAAAGGTGTCATAACTATTGTGTCACGGCCAATAAAATTACTACCCAATATGGCTATAAATTTCATCAGAACGGATGTAATTTCTCATTGTTTCTACATGAATGACTCCAAAATCTATTCAAGTACGAAACAAAAAAGAGCAATGTTTTCGAAAAATATCAGGATGGAATGAAATACTACAAGTAATTGGTAATCAAAGAACATCAGAATAGAACACGAGAAACAGGAAGAAGAAAATAATAAAAATTCATGAGAAGCATTAATATTTTTTTGGGGGTAGGACCAGCGCTCAGGGAATGACACCTACATATGCAATGCATTGCGCCGGAACTGGAAAGGAGGGGATAGTATTGAGGGGTTAAATGAGGAAAGATGAGAGGATAGAGAATTTTCTGTACCAATTTGAACCTTTTTACTTCGCCAGCTAATTTTTTGCTACAAGCCCGACGAAGCAGAGTGCTGTTCCTCTGCTCGTTGGTGCATGATAGTGTCAATCGCTATCAGTTGTGTTCAGTGATCAGTGATGTGGCTTCGTCACAAAAACAAGCCGATAGCAATTAACAAAACCATGCACGAATGCTGATCAGAAAAGTGCGGCTCCATAATCATGACTGAGCGCGGGCTTGAACTCAGCACCCCCGTTTCATAGTCTCGTGTTAACTACTTCAGGCAACAGCACAGTCATAGCATAGCAGAAGCCGTACCTCTATTTGCGTATATGTTTGGTATCATTTCTTGGCCGAATACAGAATTAAATAATGTCGACATGAAGATTCGAATTACGCTAACGAAATCACTATCCGGGAGCATCATTAGAACGGGTAAGCATTCCAAGAAAATTAGGAAGAATAGGGATTATATATTTATTTGATAATACATAATCATCATTTAGTAAAGTTAAAGTATTTTAAGACAATAGTTTCATTATCCCCTCCCTACAGAGGACTCAAAAGTGACGCTGACAACCTCATTCCACTAAATTTGAAGAACAAAAAGAATAATATTCAAATAATAACAAAGACTGGAAATAGAAACTACTGTATGGAAAACGAGGGCGGGTCAATAAGTCCGTGACTTTTTGAATGAAACACATTTTTTCTTGCAAAACAAAAATATATTTTTCAACATAATCTCCTTTTAACCCAATACACTTAGTTCGAGGTCCTTAAAATAGGCATTTGTTTGATCAATAATTTCATCGCTGGAGCTAAATCTCTTTCCACCGAGCCATTTCTTTAGGTTTGGAAATAGGAAGTAGTCAACAGAGGCTAAATCCGGAGAATATGGTGGATGAGGTACCAATTCGTAGCCCAATTCATAGAGTTTTGCTATTGAGACTGCACACGTGTGCACCCATGCATTATCTTGATGAAAACGAACCTTTTGCTTGGCCATATGGGGTCGTTTTCTATTTAAGTCCTCATTGAATCCGTCTAATAAGTTGGCATAATATTCGCCGTTTACAGTTTTTTCCTTTTGAAGGTAATCGATGTAGATTATTCCGCGTGCATCCTAAAAACCTGTTGCCATTATCTTATTGGCCAACAAACTTACCTTGGCCTTCTTCGGAGCAGGTTCACCCGGAATTAGACTGCTGCTTGGTCTCCGGAGTACATTAATAGATCCATGTTTTATCACACACATTGGGATTGCGGTTACACAACTCCAAACAATCCTTTGAAGTTGTCACACTTTTACGTTTATGGTCAATTGAGCGCAAGCGCGGCACACATCTTGCAGACATTTTTCTTAAATTCAGCTCATCATTTAAAATCGAAAACACACTGTCATATGAAATGCCTATGGCATCAACAATCTCACGCACTTCTACTCCTCGATCGGCCAACACCATATCGTGGTATTGACCTCTATTGACTGTCCAGAACGTTCACCGTCATTTTTACTTGGGGGACCACAACGAAAGTCAGTAATCCAGTTTTTAGTATATATCGAGATTTTCCTTGGTTTGGTTGACGGTTTTTTTCGCAAAAAATTATGTTTAATGAGCACTCGAAATTCACTTTCTTCTATTTTTAGAAAAATACACGAGGTTGTATGTTTTGAACAGCAGTTAAACGCAAAATAAATAACGACACTTGCTCAAAATTTGACAGTAATGTTTAACAGCTGGTACTTGATGGGAACAGTGTTGCATTTCATATAAGTACGAGTGAAGTTCGAAAAGTCACGGACTTATTGATCCGCCTTCGTATAATCAATTAAGGTGCTGTTGGCCTAAAGTTTCGAGTTCGAGTCCGCTCTCAGTCATGAATATAGTGTCGAATTTTTCTGATCAGCATTATTGAATTGTTGTATTAGATTCTCTCAACCTCTGAATGCCGGTGCATTTAAAAACAAGTAGAAGTGCAATATTCGGCTGTGCCGAATCTTATATACCCTTCACCGACGTGCGGCTGGAGTCTATGCACACATTCATTCCAACCGTGGAACCATCTTTTCGATCTTTCCGATTTTAAATACTAATTTATTTCTTTCTAAAATAGAATGCACACTTTGTTACCAATGAAAGATATTGGTGTAATTTAGTTAATTTAATATACAATAAAAAAATTAATTTTTAAAACTCTGAAGCTGCCTTTTTGGCTTTTCTTATTTTTAATAATAAAGAACTTCTTTAAAAAATATCATATATGTTTAAGTTATAAAACAAAATTGATTTCAATTGTCCAACTTTGGTCGTCTTTTCAATATTTTTTTTTGGATTTTTAGTACCAATTTTATTCTCCCTGAAGTGTCAAATAGGTTTAATTTACCACAAACCAAAATTAGAAACCAAAAAAAATTGTCGATTGTCGAACCCTGAACTTTTTTTTTTGGTTTCTAATACCAATTTGATGATTGCTGGACAATAAAAAAAATGTTGATTGTCCAATTCTGCAACTGAACTTTTAATTTTTTTGGTTTTTAATTCCGACCTAAAATAGGTTTAATTCGCAAAAAAAAAGAAAAAAGCTGGCAACTTATTTGGTAACTTTTGTGTAGCAAAAAAATGTATGTTGCCAAGCCCTGGAATTGAATTTTTTTATATTTAATACTAGGTTAATTCTTTCTTAAATATAAAATAGGTTTAATTCACAAAGAAAATAAAACTAGGAGCTCATTTGGTTACTTTTGTGTACTAAAGCAAAATTCGATTTTCGAACCCTGAAATCGAATTTATGTTTTTTTCTGTATTTGAATACACAAAAAAAAAAACAAATGTTAGTGACTTATTTGGTTACTTTTGTGTACTAAAAACAACTCGATTTTCGAAACCTGGAGTCAAACTTTTAGGTTTTTTTCATTCTTAATATGAATTTAATTGTTACCAGAGTATAAAATAGGTTTAATTAACAAAAAATTATTCGTTTTTGCTAGTTAACTTTTTGGGCAGATATAGGTGTAAGCTTCCCAGTTCTGGAACCCTACTTCGGTTTTCAATACCACTCTTTTACATTTTAATCCTCATCTTTCTTCATCTGTCCCCTCAATACTATCCCCACCTTTCTAGTTCCGGCGCAATGCACTGCATATGTAGGGGTCATCCCCTCAGTGCTGGTCCAAGATAAAGAAACAACATAAGCGGTCGTCATGCTTCGTCGTGAAGTACTATTGTAGAGCTGGTACATAATTTACTAAATTAACAACCCAAAACGGCATTAGATTTAGTGAACATAGTAAGTCCATTTATTTAAAACAAAGAAACAGCTGATAGATTTGGCGCCACATTGTTTTTTTTCCTATTGATAAAATTAATTTCTAAAGGAATTAAAGTTAAATAATGAATGTCACAAAAAAATTGAAAATTCCAAGCAAGTGACCAAAAGAAGTGAATAGGTTGCTGGAATATCTGCTTTTGATTGATTGTAGCGGCAAAAATATGTAAACAAAAGTCAGCTGTGAAATTTGATCTGCATAAGTGGATGCTGCGAAAGATCAGTTTTGTTTAAATAATTAAAAATATAAATTTTTTGATATGATAAAATATTCAGGATGGACAAAAAAAATTTAAACACACATTCTTGCCCAGTATATTAAGAATGCACACGCTCTATTCAGGGTACATATCTTGCCAATAGTAATAGGCTCTATGGAAGCAATACCCAAAGAGTTAACGATCGTGAGTCTTATACCGGGTACGTCAGTTCCAGCATAAGCTGAGAATGTATAATTCTATAACAATGGGCAATCATGGCGTTATTCACGCCATTTACGTGAACGCTAACCCTCTTTAATACACTCAAGTAATTTTTGTTGAATAAATGAATATTTTCGTTGTGTGCGGATAGTGGAGCTAAAAATCTTGCCTCTTTTAAATGACCTTGCAATTTTAGATTTTTTGTTGCACGAAAATATAAATAATAAATAAAAATGGAAATTAAAACCTTTTATATTTAAAGCCATTTTAATAGTGATTAACAAAAGAAACCATAATTAACGAAATAAAAAGAAATAGCTTGAGCTTTTTTGGACAGGTGGTGTACGAGTAAAAGCAAGTACTTGAGAGCATTTCCTATAGACAGCAGTCGGTGCGAGTGTTAGACAGTACCTGGTGTTAACGTTTCGTTGCGTTTCGTTTAACTGGTCATAAGAAGGCGTTGAGTACTTTAATTTTAATGTTTCAAAATAAAAATGCAATCTAAAAATTTCACTTCCGTTTTCAATTCAATCTACTGCAAATGTTTGCCATGTTTCTGTTACTTGTTAGTGTCGATTTAAAACTATTCACAAATGCAATTCAATTAATACAATTCACTTTTCATATATTTTTGTTGTTTAACGCAAAAGTATTTCCTCAGTCAAGTTATTATTAATAACAGAGCCACAATTTGCAACAAAAAAATAAATTAAAATCTTTTACTTTCATTTTTAATAGTTAAACTTAATTTCAAATCCATTCGAACATTTCTTTCATGGGGATTTGCATCTTGGAGATTTGAAATGGAATTTAAAATGAAATATAAAACAAATTTATATTTAATGAATGTAAATTTCAGTGTACAAAAAAAGGAAAAAAAAGTTGGAAGAATTTACACATTTATTTGTTGATTTTTATTGCCAACAAAAAAAAAAACACTCTCATTTGTCATTTTGATTGAGCATTTCAATGTCTGACATTTAATGTGATCGCAATGTTAATGATGATCATCGTCAACGTCATCGTAAACTCTAACATCAGTGCTGTAATGGCAGCCATCTATTCAGCAGAGTGTCTCTGAACAGAAGACGAGTGTACAGATGAGAATATAGTATTTTAAATACTTTTTATGTCTGAAACATGACAAATTGAAGCGAAACTCTTTAATATTCCATCTATAAGTGAGACCATTATTTGAACCACATGTTTTGCATTGATTCCGTACAAATTTATCTGAAAGCATTTTAAAGCTGATGGATGACACAATTAAACTGTACCATCGTTTATCATGCTCTATTTAAAAATTATATTATTTTCATTGACATCTGAATTAATTAGAGTATGCACCGCAAACCCTTTGTACAATAATATGAGAAATTCTCAATTAGTTTTTGAAAGTTTGTGCACAAGCTAAAAGGTTCTGTAGCTTTTTGGAATTACGTTGAAGTTTACATATTACATTCAAAATGTTAAATCTCTTATAAAATATGCCAATAGAAGTACACATACTCGTAAGTTACCTTATATTCATTTTCAGGAAGAGAAAACAAAGTATCTGGCAAGCGTAGCTCGCATCAAGTCAATTTATATTTACAAATATAATGGAATCATCTGATGGTCAACAGTCGACTACTGGACACTACAGATGCTTCTCATGTAGTCATCCCCAGGATTTATGCTTATACCCGTGAGGCCCGTGCCTAGGGCGGAATAATTTGGAGCATGGCACAGTTTTCACAACTCCGAAATTTTTGGAAACCAAACTTAGAAATTTTGTAAAGGAAATATTTTTACATCAAATACTTGCGATTATTAACTCACTCACAATACTGGACATTAGAATGACTTGAAGATCCCGCTAAGTGCATTCGCTGTGGCAACGAAGTTTCTTCGAAATTTTTTATTTGAAAAAACCGTTGCATGTTCGCAATATTTTGGCCAAATACAACACCGTAATCATGCCATAGTATTCAGCGGATTTGATCCCTGCACCATTTCCCTGTTCCCAAGTTTGAGGAGAGATTGAAGATAAATCGCTGAGAGCTCAACGATAAACTAAAAAGTGCAAAACAGAGCTGCTTCGAGGATTAAAAAAAAACTCAGGTACTCTGAGTTCTAGGGCGTCAGCATACCTAAATCCGACACTGCTACTACTTAAAAAACACCGAAATATGAATTGGATCCGGTTCGGGCTAGTAATTTCGAGATATATCAAAAAAACTGAAATTTGTTTCCAAAAATGTTGTTTTAGAATCAATTCCAAGTCTAATCAGCTCTTGACAATCGACAACTACGTCGACAGCCATCAACAGGGTGAAAATCGGTTCACGCGTTTGTGAGATATCATGAACGAAAAATTGGAAAAATAAGTGAATTTTTTAAAACACTTCGAAATTATACATGTGATGAACTAGTGTTTTCGGTATCGAAGAACTACATCAATCACGGCTTACCACGTGGGAATCGGCTGAGCCATTCAAAAGTTATAGAAGTTTTAATATTAAAATAATAGAATTGTTAGCGGTTAAAATTAGAGGAATGTTGCAGAGATGGCCTTCCGAGTGAACCGTTTTCCATATTTTCTTTGGTAAAAGTAAAACACTTGGATTTTTGGAAGTGAAGCTAGTCTCAGACCTACATCACGATAAAATTTGACATCTCTACATTGAGAAAGAAAAGAAGATTTCGCATTTTAGATTTTTTTAAAATGATTTTCTGAACATATTTTTCCCCCATTTTGGTATGAATACATTTGAGTAAAAAACTTTTTGTCAGTCATAAAATGCTTTTAGTAATTGTCTGTAGATGCTTTTTTATTTAAATTATTATTGTACCTAAAGCCGTGTGTAAAAAAGGAATGAGAGAAACAGTGTTTTTATTTGTATATGCATCTGCGTTCCGAGTGACGTTATTTAACGGAGCAATAAGTACATGAACCTGTTTGAAACATATTTTAAAATGATTAAAACACAAATTATATTTAAAAACACACAAAACCTGGCCTGGAGGTACTCAGTTTTTTACTATATATTGTTACCAGAATCCTCTTTGGGGCTTCGAGATTAGAATTGAACAAGTGTATACTGGATTAGAACGGGTGGTTCCAAATAGTACAGGAAATCTAACGCTAACAACGTTGACGGGGAATTGCAAACTTTAGTTACAAAATAAGTCCTCTAAAAGCTCTATCTATATTTGTAAAGCTGGTTATTATGAAAAGGTTTGTTATTTTCAGATAAATTAAATACTCTGAAGTAATAAATGGCAAAAATGTTTTTTATATATATTCTTGGGTGATGGGAGACTGGGCAGGAGAGCGTCTCAAAAAAAAGTTCGCCGTACAACACCGAACATAAAGCATTGTTCCAAGGTGGTTTCGAAAAAAAATTTTTTTTGCCGAAAATAGGGGTCGCCAAAATACATTTTTCATTATATCTTCTACATATATACTCGGATCTCAAATAGTGATATGTCGATGTTTTTGTCTTGAGGAGGCCAGCGTTTTGCTTTAATAGTCATTGGCCTCAAATATACCGTTCTTGTATTTACCCACCAGATGTTAGTTCCTACCATCCTAATGTTCCAAAAAATCATTAAAATTTGATCAGGAAGTTTTTCAATAATTCCAACAGAACCATTAAAAAAAATATATATATATAAATATATATTTTTATATATATATATATATATATATATATATATATATATATATATATATATATTTATTTATTTATTTATTTTTTTTGCCGAACGTAGGGGTAACCTTTTTATCATATCTTCGATATTTACAGCTTCTTGATCCGTCAATTGCCAACGACGTACAACAGGTCCTTCGTCCGTCTATAGAAAATAACGCGTACTTTTTCCATCCCGAGAATGTTTTGTTATCGATGATGGATAACAGACCAAGAGCCGCTAATGCGTTCAGATGGCTATGCTAAGATTTGAAGCAACGGTATGCATTCGTCAAATGTTCAGTCCACACGTTTATAATAGCATAAACTTCGAGAGTGACTCATATTTCATGATCAATTGGGCCAAATTTGTATTGACAGAGCCGCCATGCATTATTTCTAAACTCGAGAGATGTCAAAAAATGGCCAACTTGGATCATTTCAAAATATGATTGATTAAAATTTTTTTGATTTAATATTATTTTTTTTAATCCTTTTTGTATATATAAGTTAGGATAATATGGGTAAGTTCTATTTGGGATATGATGGGTAGATACGATGACTACTGAAGAAAAAAAAAGACGAGAGAAAAACATCGATATATCACACTTTAAGATCCGACTATAAATATCGACGATATGACAAAAAAATTAAAAATGTTAACCCCAACTTCGACAAAAAAATATATATATCCTTTTTTTAATACTTCTGTGGGAATTATTGAAAAACTTCCTTTGCGAAAATTTAATGATTTTTTGCGAGCTTTAATTTTCTGATATTAGAGTGGAACATTAGGATGGTAGGAACTGAGATATTCTATTGAAGCAAAACATTGACCTCCTGGAGACAAAAACATCGATGTATCTACTCTTTGAGATCCGACTGAAAATGTAGAATATATAACGAAAAATGTATTTTGGTTACCCCTACTTTCGGCAAAAAAATAAAATTTTTTTCGAAACCGCCTTGCAACAATGCTTTATATTCGGTGGTGTACGGCGAACTTTTTTTTTTTTGCCTGCAAGACGAGACGCTATACTGGTCAGGCATTAGGCAAACAACTTCTCCTCGAAACAAGATAAGCTTTATAATGAATATATGTTGGAAATTAAAAAATTTTTACGATGTGCTTAAGTTTATAATCTTCGGCCGACGCACAGTGGGGCCAAATGTAATTTTTTCACGAATTTATTAATATCTCAACAACAACAATAGCGAGGATCACAACATTTTGCATGGATAGCTCTGAAACCAATGCGCATACTTCCGCAAAAATTTTAGAGATATAGGAGGGGTAGTCAAATACCTCCATATAAAATAATTATTAATCGTGTTACATCTATAGAACTAAATTCATGCATGTTATTGGTAAAAATAACTACCATATTGTATTACCATCATTACATCAACTAGTGACGGGAGCGTGACTAAAAAATAACTTTCCCAGCACCTGCCACTAAAATACTTCAAATAGGAATAATTTAAGAACGGAGTTTCAACGATTTTTTTAACTTAGTTAGAAAAAAAAAATTTTAAAAAATTAAAAACAAAAATATTTTAAGGGCTTAATTATTATTCATCGTCAAGATTAGTCTCATCATCATCGAAGCTTTCATTAAAATCATAAACATCATTAGCATCTCCATCATCATGTCTAATTAAGTCCCTAGCCTCATCGGTATGTGCCTTCTTTTTGGCCACTTACGTATGCTAGAAATAACAGGATCAGAGCTTACCAAAAGATAATTTGTAAGATCTTCATTCGAAGAAATTCCCGAGATTTTCTTAAATCCTTATTTGCAGCTTCTTGCGCTTCTTCTGATAGTTGGTCAATAGTTAAAATAGCCTGATTAATAAGTTCTGGTCCGTGGATAAAATACTTATCCAAGGTAGCAGAGGTCGCAATGGGGTTTTTTGTTGGTAAACTTAGCGCGTTAAGCTGTTACTAATTACCACATAACTTCTGAGGCGCACCGAGGCGCAACGTATTTTTTTTAATAAATCGAATATTTTTGCACTTCCAATATTAAAATTAAAAGAAAACACTGCAGCAAATAATTTAAATTTAAATTGAAGCAAAACATATTGATATGTACCTGGAGTTGGTGACTGGAGGAGTTGGTGACTAATAAGATTTATAAATTTTTTGAAATTATTCCTTGTAAACAGTGTTTACTTGCGTAACTTTTTTATACCCTTCGCAAAAAACTGAAAGGGTATGTATAGGTTTGTTATTCCGTGTGAAATTTCTTCGATATTAATATGGGACCCCATAAAGAATGTATATATGTATCTGGATCCTTATGAATAGCGATGACGATTGAGCGATGTCCGTCTCTCCGTCTGTCTTTACGTGAAATCCTTTTTCCCAACCCCCAGAAGAGCTAGAGACTTCGTTCTTGGACTTTTGGATTGGAAATGAACTTAAATAGAGTGGATTGAAATTCAGAAAAATCCGAAATACGGTTCCAGAGCTGGGAAGCTTACACATGTTTCTCGACGTATAATTAATACCAAAAACCAATTTTTTTTTTGTTGTTTGTAAATTAAACGTATTTCATGCTTTGGGAAGTCTCAATTGTCTATTTTCCAGGGATGAGAAAATAATTTTTTTTGCACATTCAGTATTTTGTAGTATGTACATGTCATAACAAAATGCTTAAACATTTTAAGTGTTTCTTAAATATAACCTCTTCATACATCATGAAGATTTCCATTGGTCAAAAAAAATTTTTTTTTTATTAAAATTTCACTTCCAGGGTTGGGAAATTGAAAGTTTTTCACACATGCAATGTATTGTAGTACATGAAAGTGATCAAAATGGTTGCAAATTTTAAGTTTTTCTTAAATAAAATGACTGCATACCTAATGAACACTAGCATTGGTAAAAGGAAAGAAAAAAAGAAGATTTCGCTTCCATTGATGGGAAATTGAAATTATTTTTATACATAAAAGTAACCAAAAAGCCAACTAACGTTGGTTTTTTTTTACCAATTAAAACTATTTTTATATTTTTATTGCTTAAATAGTTGATATTCCTACTAACTAGCACCACTTGCAAAAGTGGAAAAATTGAACAAAGAACGCTGATGAGATGGCGTAGCGGCCTCGAAATCAATACTGATCCGTTCTGCTGGTTTGATGATTATTGAAAAATATTCTTAATATTCCAATCTTAATATAAATTAATAAAATAGAATTTGAACAAATTCATTTATTAATAAAATAATAAAAAAAATGGTTTGCAGTCTTGCAGATTCGAACTTAAGCCCGTTGATAAAATTAACAATTTACATAAGAAAGTTCGACTAATAAAAATTCATACATATTTTTATATTAAATTGAATTAAGATTTATAGGCTAATTGTTCGAAATTAGTTTTTAAATCTCAGAAAGACATGATAAATATTCCAAGGCCAAAGGACAGTCAACATCAGTTCTATTCAACTTACACAGCAGAACAGAACAGCTGTTTTCGAAAGCCGCAACACCTTCATCATCAGTGATCATATGTATTGTGCTTATCACCACTTATTAGGTGGCTTAGTTGAATGTGATAACAGTTCCTATTTACACAAATTTTATTGTAAAAAAGAATCCGAGAACTGTATCAACCTGATGTTAACATGTTATTGTTTAATACCCGTGTTACCGTTTGATTATTTTTCTTCATGTCCCATTTTTCTGAATTTTTTGTTCCATCAAAAAACTATTTTTTAATTCAAGAAAAACAAAATTGGTATCAAATATCAAAATTTCGATTCCAGCGTTGGATAACTGCAATATTTTGTGGTACATGGAAGTGACCAAATTGGTTAAAAAGTTTTTGTTTTTCTTAAATAAAACTATTTCATGCCGCATTAGTAAGAGTTGTATTGGTAAAAAAACAACAACAAAAAATAAAATTTCGTTTCCAGGGTTGGACAAATGAAATATTTTATGGTACATGAAAGTGATCAAAAAGTTTCAAAATTTTAATTTTTTTGTCAAGTAAAACTGCGTTACACCTCACTAAGAACTGCATTGTTAAAAAAATTAAAATTCGCTTCCAGAGTTGGAAAATCGATATATTTCTGGTACATAGAAGTACCACATAAATTCCAAATTTTGTATTTTTAGTGAATTAAATCTATTTTATACTTCAGGTATTAAAAAATTCGGCCCCAGGGTTGGAAAATCGAAATTTTTTGGTACATAAAAGAACCCACATAAATTCCATATTTTGTTTTTTTAGTGTGTTAAATTGGAATTAAAAAACCAGAAAAATTTAAAATCCAAATTCAAGGTTGGAATATCGACATTTTCTGATTCATTAACCATATAATTTTTTTGATTTGTATGATTAATTATACCTACTTTATATATCAGGAAGAAATAAATTGGTATTAAAAACTAAAACAATCTAAAAGACTTTTCTACGGTTGGACAAGTAGAACTTTTAAATATAAAAGTAACTGATAACATAATTTTGATTTTTTAATTAAACCTACTTTCTGTTTTAGCAAGAAAGAAAAAAAGAAGAATTACATACATCTGTGAAGTGTATTGGGCTGGGCCGAATATAGCCCTATTACTTGTTTTATTTTCTTCTTAATTTTCGGTACTTGATTTTTTTTTTAATCAATCCGCAAAATTAGTTCCTTTGGACCGCTTTTTGCTACGTTGAAGGTTACATTTGCTAAGCAAAAGTATGGGAAAGCTTTAAAAAACATTGAATTTTCCCCCATCGTCCGATTTTCTACTTTTCATGTTTTGATAGCCCATGACCATAACACATATTTTTGCACTACAAGTGGAATGTTCATAGGCACTACCCGCTTTCCTATTTCTGGCACAATGCACGCAGGAGTGTGGGTCCTAATTAAAAAAAGTTTAATTGAACTACGTGCACAAAATGACATTTTGCATGCAATGTAATGCAGAAAAGCAATGCCCAGATTGATTGGCAGAAATCCCCATGTGCGTTAGTCTGGCAAGACTGTCAGCCGATAAGTATTTGTCATCTGAAGTGTCATTCATGTAGTGAAAATTTATATTAAAACTTGCTAGCAATGTAGTGGTGGAAACGTGGTCACTTTTCGATCATTATGGTGTGATAATAGTGCTTGGATGCTATTTATAGCTTTAAATATCATAGTTATTCGCCGCACTGTACGGAGAATAGAAAAGAAAATAAAAGTTCGCAAATAAATTATTTTTTCTATTTTAAACAAAAATCTACGAGTATTTGTATAACAAATGATTATTATTTATTTAGATGCCTGTTGTTTTAAACATGTTTTATATACTACATTTGTTTTTGTCTCATTCGCTTTTTCTTTTCTTTTATTTTTGAAATTTAATTTCACCTTTTTTCTATCTCTCTAGTGTTTATTGTCTTTTGGAGTGAATTGAATATTAAGTTGAACATAATTCCCTTTGTGGCATTAATCTCGTTTATCGCAGTGATTTCCATTTAACTCAAAGAATTTTAAATGAAAATGTTTAAACGCCAGCTAATTAAGTTGGAATATGCAAACAAATATTTTGTAATATGTTTTATTAAAAACGACTAACACAACGAACAATACGCCACATAATTTAAAATTTGACATTTGATACCTTTTTTAGATTTATTATAAAAGGTTTCCAAAAATAAATTGACTCCCTGTTATTAATTAATGTAGAAAATAAAATCAATATTTCTTGTTTTTAATATAAATTGCAGAAAGAAATTTTTGTTGTTACGGGTATATAAAAAGTAGATCAATATATCTGCATACACCTAAACCTCTTTCAACGCTTAAAATATTGCATATTTCAAAGTTAATATTTTTGATGATTGCTAATGAAAAATTTCACCACAATTGAGAAAAAGGCTATATATTTATGTGTGCATAAGCTTAAACAAAACTCCCAAACTACACCTGCGAAGGAAAAAATCACATTTGGAACCTTTGGGGTGGAAATTTTATTACAAATTACATAGACAATTTTTTCAAAATAAATAATATTTTATGCTTATTTGGCAAATTTCTATGCAAAGTTGGACAAAATATGCAGTTTACGAATTGCAAAATATTAAAACATATTAAAACTGTGACACTGTTTAATTTCCCAGCCGAGGTATCTCAATCTGTCCAGGCTCGTCAAAGATCTGCTTCCTTTGCAATATGGCCACCACTGTAGTCCAATTCGTTTACTTAGGTTTCGTGATCTAAACGAGGCAAAGCGAATATTCTTCCCTTTCAGCAAAGGGTGTTAGTTAGAAGGAGGTGTTATGGTGTTATCTCTAATAACTCGTGCAGCCAACTAAATTACCTATATAGGGATTAGGCCAACTTAATAGAGTAGTTTCAGGTGATATAAATGCTTTACTATAGTACTAACGATATAAATGTTTCGGATATCGCTCGCTAAAATGTGGGTGCTGTTGGCTGAAGTAATAGAATACTAGACTATGAAGTGGAGGGTTCTGAGTTCAACCCCGCGCTGAGTCATGAAATATTGTGTTGAATTCTTCTGATCAGCTTTAGTGCATGGTTTTGTTAGTTGTTGCCAGCCTGGTTTAATGATGAAGGCATAGCACTGCTCACTGAACATAATTGGCAACGACTGATACTGTCATGTACTTAAAGCAGAGGAACAGCACCCTCCTTCGCCGGCCCTATAGCAAAAAATTAGCCGGCTAAGTAAAAAGGTTGAAATAGCTACAAAAACATTGTCTATATTCTCATCTTTCCTCATCTGTCCCCTTAATACTATTCCCCGTTTTCAGTTCCGGCGCAATGCATTGCATATGTTGGGGTCATTCCCTGAGTGCTAGTCCAGGACACTAACAAATAATAACAAATAAAAAAAAGTTCTTCAGACATCCTTTAATTACCATAAAATAATAATACTGTACTATAGTACGAACGATATAAGTTCTTCGGATATCGTTCGGCAAACTACTTTATAACAATGCGGACGATAAAAATTCTTCGGATATCGTTCGGTTATCTAATACAATATAATAATCCGAACGATATAAATGCTTCTGATATCGTTCGGCAAGTTAAGATAATATAATAACACGAATGGTATAAATTCTTCGGATATCGTTCGGCTAAATAATAGTTCGGATATCCTTCGTCTAACTACGGTAAGAATAATGATTCTGATGATATAAATTCTTCGGATATCGTTCGGCTTAATAATAATTCCGACGATATAAATTCTTCGGATATCACTCGGCTAGTTACGGTAAAAATAATAGTTCGGACGATATAAATTCTCCGGATATCGTTTGGCTAAATAATAATTCGGATGATATAAATTCTTCGGATATCGTTGGGCTAACTACGATAAAAATATTTCGATAATCGGATATCGTTCGGCTAACTACGGTAAGAATAACAATTCGGACGATATAAATTCTTCGGATATCCTTCGGCTAACTAGGATAGAAATAATACTTCGGACGATATAAATTCTTCGGATATCGTTCGGCTAAATAATAATTCGGATGATATAAATCTGGATCACTTATGCAAATTAAAATATTAAACAAATGAGAAGTCTCTATTTGCAAGCTAACACAATGCATTGTGTGATACTTGTTTGTTGTTTTGTTTATGCAAATTGTGTATTAAGGGTGTGTGTATGTATATATACGGTGTGTGCATGAATGTTGTTTTATATGCGATGCGGTGTGTGTATGTATTTTATACAGTGTGTTGGGTTAGAGCATAATTGTAACGTCACGTTAAAAATTAAGAAACTTTCATGTTCCCCAGTTAAGGAGAGATATTTTGAATGCAATTATTCTTTGCATATTTTAATATATTTTGTTTAGTTTTTGTATATAAGATACTGTAATATAATGGAATGATTATTGCCATTAAAAATTTTCAAATGGAACACTTTTCATAATATAACGAATATGTGTTCTGTTTTCTAAATGTTGAAATTCTTGATGATTTATCAGTTATAAGTCGAGTAAACCGAACAAAATTTCATATTCAAAAGACCAGATAACGAATACTTTTGACAAAAAATTCTTTTTAAATACTTTTGATTTTTGTTGACAAAATTTTAATTATAAATTAATAATTATATAATAGAATTAAAAATTTGCTTTTAAATGTGAATAAATTGAAATTGTTCTTGTTTGCAATTTATTGCATGAACTACGCGGCACGAGTATTCACGATGTATAAGAACTGATTGAAAATCTCACCACATAGAAAAAATTGTTATCATACAATTTTCAACGAAAAGTTTGTTTGAAATAAGGTATTCTGTTTGTACATTGATCCAATTAAATTTTTTTCGAATTTTATTGGTTACATAAACACTCTTTATATCACCCCTAAATTCTTATGTATATCTTCTTTTTTCTAAATTCAGATTTTGTTACGAAACTAATTGAATACCTATATTAAAAGAATGTTTTTTGTGTTTTTGTTTGTTTTTCTATTTCATATAAATATTTGTAAACACTAACCCCGGTATTCATAAAATTTAAAATGAGTTTGAAATGTATTTTAATCAAATTTTTTCATACAAAATTTTCTTAAAACAGATTTCAAATACGTTTTATTTTATTATGAATATGGGGGAGAAATTTTATTAATTCAGCAACTGCATTAAAATACGAGTATAAAACTTCTACTCATCCTTAAAAAGCTTTTTTCTACAACGTACTTTTTCTTAAATGGCACTGTTTTCTAAAAGCTACTTCTTTTAAAAATGTACCTTCTTGACTTTTTATACCCTTCACAAAAAAGTGAGAGGGTATATATAGGTTTGTCATTCCGTGTGTAATTTCTTCGATATTGACATGGGACCCCATAAAGTATATATATTCTGGATCCTTATGAATAGCGATGACGATTGGGCGATGTCCGTCTGTCCGTCCGTCTGTACGTGCTACAGACGTTCTTGAACCGTTGGATTGGAAATGAACTTAAATAGAGTGCTATTGAAATTCAGAAAGATCCAAAGTATGGTTCCAGAGCTGGGAAGCTTGCACCTAATTCTCGACGCAAAATTTATACCAAAAATCAATTATTTTTGTTAATGTTTGTAAATTAAACTTATTTCGTGCTTTGGGAAGCCTCAATGGTCTATTAAAAACTAAAAAAATAAAAAAAATTTTCCAGGGATGGGAAACAAACATTTTTTTTCGGTCTATTCCATATATACATGTTGTAACTAAAATTGTAAAAAATTTCAAGTTTTTCTTTAACAAAACCTCTTTATACGTCATGAAAATTTGCATTGACCAAAACAAATTTTTGAATTCAAGTTTTGCTTCCAGGGGTGGGAAATTGCATATTTTTTATACGTGAAAGTAATCAAACAGACAACTGATGTTGTTGTTGTTTATTTTTGCTAACTAAAACTGTCTTATAACTTAGGAAGAACAAAATTGGTATCAAAAATTCAAAAATAAAATTTCGAATCCAGGGATGGGCAAGTGCAATATTTAATAGTACATGAAAGTGACCAAAATGGTTAAAAATTTTAAATTTTTCTTAAAAAAAATTACTTTATACCTCATGAAGCGTTGCACTGGTAAAAAAAAACAAAAAATTAAAATTTCCCTTCCAGGGTTGGGAAAATGAAAGTTTTTTTTTGGTACATGCAATATTTTGTGGTACATGTAAAACGCAAAATGGATGCAAAATTTTAGTTTTTCTAGAACAAAACTACTTTATACCTCATATAGATTTGCATTGATAAAAAATTTTAAAAATTAAAATTTCGCTTCCAGGGCCGGGAAATTTAAATTTTTTTATACATCAAAGTAACCAAAAAGGCAATTGACGTTGTTTTTTTTTTTTTTGCTAAAACTATTTTATATTTTAGAAAGAACAAAATTGGTATCAAAAATGTAAAAAAAATAAAAGTTTCGAATCCAGGGTTGGACAAGTGCAATATTTTATAGTTCATGAAGATGACCAAAATTATTCAAAATTGTAAATTTTTCTTAAATAATACTACTTTATACCTCATGAAAAGTTTCATTGGTAAAAAAACAATAAAAAATAAAGTTTCAATTCTAGGGTTGGAAAGTTTAAAGTTTTTTTTGTACATGCAATATATTGTAGTACATGAAAGTGACCACAATGGTTGCAAATTTTAAGTTTTTCTTAAATAAAACGACTTTGTACCTAATAAAGACTAGGATTGGTAAAAAAAATTAAAATTTCGCTTCCAGGGCTGGGAAATTTAAATATTTTTTATGCATAAATGTAACCAAAAAGGCAACTAAAGTCGGTTGTTTACTAATTAAAACTATTTTTTAGTTCAGTAAAAACAAAATTGGTATCAAAAATTAAAAAAAAATCAAAATTTAGATTCCAGAGGTGGATAACTGCAATATTTTGTACCACATAAAAGTGACCAAAATGGTTACAAATATTTAGTTTTTCGTAAATAAAACTATTATCATGCCTCATTAAGAGTTTCATTGGTAAAAAAAATTTAAATTGCGTTTCCAGGGTTGGGAAATTGAAATATTTATTCTGCATAAATGTAACCAAAAAGGCAATTGACGTTGTTTTTTTTTTGCTAATTAAAACTGTTTTATATTTCAGCAAGAAGAAAATTGGTATTAAAACCTTAAAAAATCAAAATTTCGTCTCCAGGGTTAGACAAATGAAATATTTTATGGTACATGAAGGTGAAAAAAAAGTTTAAAAATTTTAATTTTCTTGACAAGTTATGTTACACCTCACTAACAATTGCATTGGTAAAAACTAAAAATTCGGTTCCAGGGTTAGAAAATCGAAATTTTCTGATTCATTATTTTTGATTTTTATGATGAATTATACCTACTTTATATATCAGGAAGAAATAAATTGGTATTAAAAACTAAAAAAATCTAAAAGACGATTCTACGGTTGAACAATTAGAACTTTTTGAGGTACATGAAACGGATTTTTTCGTTTTGTTTGTAAATTAAACATATTTAATATTTCTGAAAGACGTTGAGAGGTATTAGAAGTAGCTTCCTAGCCGAAAAATTTTAACGAAAAGAATTACATCTGTGAAGGGTATTTAAGATTCGGCACAGCCGAATATAGCATTTTTACTTGTTTATTAATAAGATACTTTTTCGTAAATGGCGCACTTATTTAAGACGTATTTGTTCATAAGAGTAACTTTTTTTAAAACTCGCTTTTTAGGAAATACTTTTTTCTAATCTTTTTTGACAAGGTACTTTATCTTCAAACTAGCTTTTTCACAAAAAGCTTTTCTTCATAAAAGTTAGTTTGACGTAAAAGGTACTTTTCTTCAACAAACTTTCTTTTTTCAAAAGTGCTTTCCTTCAAAAAATTAATTTTTTTAAAACGGATTTATGTTTATGAAAAACTTTTTCTAAAAAAATTTATCTTAAATATAGTTTTTTTAAATGTTTTTTCCTTATAAATAAATTTTTGTAATAAATATTTGTTCTTGTTGGTGTACATTTTCTAAGGAAGTGAATTTTCTTAAGAGGTAATTTTTTACAATTACTTATTTTAAACATTTTTTTTCAGCCTTTTTCATACAAAATGCTGTTTTATGGTCGCTTTTTGTGAAACTTTTTTACATTCAAAAAGTTTTCAATAAATGCAATCTCTGCGCGATCTTAAATATTAAGTTTAAATTAAAAAACAAAAGATATACATTTTCAGCTTTAATAAAAACTTTAAAATTACCTAATATGTTGGAAGAACCACGACTAACATCTGGTCGGAGAAAAGCGACAATTGGCTATTCACAAACCTTTTCTATGAAGTAAAGTTGCAATTGAAGCATGACAGAAATGAGTGATTCCATGAAACAATTCATAAGACCGACAGGTGCGCCATTTTTCTATTACTGCAATCACTACCTGTTGATAAGGCCATTCTAAATAATTACGATGAAATGCTTAATATATAACAATCGCTCTGTTATTTTATTTGCACAGCTAATTAATAACTTTTTCTGACAGTAGTTCAAAGAAGTGTCAAAAATTGGCTTGAGATCTCTTGAATATTGCGATGGCGCTTCCCTCTACCCACTGGCAATTGAAACTCTTTTTGTTAATTTGAATAATAAGAAACTATCATTCCATAGATTTCATTTAGATTATTTTAAAGTGTTTTTAACAAATTATTTAATTTGTCTGACACCCACCATTTCTTTTAACTACGTTTTTTTTTTGTCCAAATTAGATTATCTTGTGGCGGTGATCATAAGTGTTTTACAATTGCTGTCGAACATATTAATGTTATTGTGTAATTGATTTCAAAAGATTGATAACATTTGACTATTATTTAATAGGATTTTTTAAATAATTTCACATGAATAAAGATGATTGTCGTATTGTTAAAATTAATGGGATCCCTATTAAAGCATGAAATCAAATATGGGACTGCCTTTGCAGACAATTCTGAAAGAAAGTGGCCATTGTGCAGTGTTAATAGAGTTAATTAGGAAAAGCTTTTAGCACATGATCTAGAAATATTTTAAACACACTTTCGAATAAAGCAAATCATACACTTCAAAATACATTTTAATGTGTACGAAATTTACGCAAAAGAAACTACTTCTTGAATATATCACACAAGTTCTAGCAACAAATCATTTCTTATGCATATTGACATTAAGCTGTTCTCTTATTCTAGAAAAAATCTCATATTTCTTAGAAAAATTTCACTTTATTGAATGGAAAATTTCACTTTTTTCCGTTAAGCATTTATACTCGTATTAATGGAATTAAGTTTTAAAGAAAATTTTCCAATTTTGTGTTCTAATTAACCACAAGAATTTATGCGTAATTAAAAGTGTCTGTAACCGAAACGCATCATACTTTTCTTATCATCTTTTTAGCGGCCCGAAAAAGGTGCACCACGGGCAAAACTGGAAAATGTTTGTAAAAAAGCTGTTTACAAGCGGGCTAAACATAAATTGTGGCCACCAAAAAAGGAACATCTCCAAATAAAGCCGTATTCAGCATTTCAAACTGGATTTAGAAATTATAGCGGCGAAAAATGTTGTTTTTTGTTTTTTGTTTGTTTTAGTAGTGGTTTTGATTTCGAATCGCTGTGGTTTAGTTAAATGCGGTTTTATTATGATTGAATTACAAAAGATAAATCATAGTAAAATAAATGAGACACAAATGCATTTCATTTGGAGTGCTTAGTTTCCTTCACTTGTTTGTTATCGCACTGCTATAGAATAAATAATTACCACTAGCATACAATGATGGTCAGATTGAAAAGTTTTCCTGCAGCTTTAATGTTTAATCGGCTGTATGAGGACTCTGTTAGATGTATTTGTCAATTGTGTTAAAGAATGTTATATTTTTAAATTTTATAAATAAAAATTGTTATAAATCACACTTGGGAAATATGCTGTTTGCTATGTTCGAATTCACAAAACACTATGGGTTTTTGGAGTTCCTGGCTGATCACAAATGGATAAGAAATTAAATTAAATACGGTTTATGCAAATCGTAATTGTGTTAAGGCAAGTACAAAGCACTTGCGAGCGGCATTCTGAACTGTGCGGTTATTCCAAATGTTACTGGATGCATGACTTTTCCATGATCGTGTACGTAACATTCAGATGGTTAAATTAGCGATCGATAGTTAATGAATTGGAATGCATTGTAGCCACTGTTCAACAATTTTAAAACCAATTTTAGCCAATCATTTGACGAATCACATTGGATCCGTAAAAGTGCTTGATCGATTTTCCTTTGTATGCAGCAACAGAACTGTTCCATTTCCAATAGAATGTATTTCCAATAGAATGTATTTCCAATAGAATGTATTAATAAGCCAAGTTATCAAGTTAACAGAGAGATATGATATTTTAACCATCAAGAACTTCGTCTTCTTTTTGAACTAAATACTTGTGATGGCCGAGACATTTTGATAAAAACTTGGCCTTAGATTTACATAAATATTTTTGTGCTGATTTATTGCCATCTTGTAAATTTTTGGTGGGCCAATTGGATATCTGTAAATCTGTTTAAATATTATTGTTATTAATATTATTATTTGAAGAATTTGCAAAGTGTCGGTGCACATATGCCGACCGGGTTCGTGTGACTTACTGTATGCCTTCCACGCTGTTAACCACGGGAAATTCGTATCTGATGCGTATAAATTAATTAGTGGGAATGAGTTGCAAAACTCTCTACAGTACTAAAAGGTTAATCGCCTTAAATGATCATTGCACCTACGAAATAGTCGCCAACGAGGCTTGATGTTGACTGACTCAGAACTGCTTTGCGACTGATGTTTTATATAGTAACTGACTCTTAAACCATAAACAATTTTAAGTTTGCTTTTATTTTTTTAAAGTTTTTTGTGCTATCGGTCGTTAGCTTGTGACATCATTAAACAGGCCAAGATGGTGTTTCGGGACTTCGTGCTTTGCTTGTAATGCTACTATTTTCCGGGCCATTTTCTGTCATTTATCATGCATTTCTGCTTCTTGCTATGAAGTAGAGCAAATAAATCTGAGCACTGAAAAGTATGGCTGTAACTGTTTTCTCTTGCTTGAGATCAAAATTGATAAAAAGGTCACTAGACAAATATTTAAACCTAGCAAATGCATCATATCCTTGATGCATTATTATTTGTCAAGAACTCACATATTTCTTTTTATATCATAAGCATAAATGTCACATGGCTATCTTTCTCCTTTTTTAATATTTTTGTTGGGACATGGATGTCGTAAATAAATTTTGCTAGTCTTACTACAGAAGTACTTAACACGAGACTACTAAGCGGAAGGCCCTGAGTTTGAGTTCGCAGTAGCGCATCGTTGTATTAGTCGCTGTCAGCCTGTTTCAGTAACGAGGGCATAGCGTCAATGAACCTAAGTGGCAGAGATTGACACTATCATGTACTGAGGAGCATGGGCCGTATAAAAAAAAATTTGCCGTTGAAGTAAAAGGTTAAAATAGCTACAAAAAATTCTGTCTTCTCATCTTGCTTCATCTGTTCTCGCACTGCACATGTAGCTGACATCCTACTTTTAAAAAATTTCCCAATTTCAGATTATTTTTATTATATGTTCTCCAAAACTTCTTTGTGGACTAAATGCCACTTCTCTGTTGTAGTAGAACTAAGCAATAATATTGATGTTTCAAAATGCATTGTTATTTTAATTTTCACATTCATATTATTTTAGAAAATCTCTTTAAAGTATTGGATTACATAACAACACGATATCGCTTACTATTGGTTAAAATAAATTTTGGAATTTCTGTTTGGTTGAGTGCAAGAACTCATATTTTTATTGCGTTATTGTAGTTTTACTAATAAAGGCTACAAATAATAAGTAATTATAGTTTATGTATTTTTATTTACTGGAATTAACCCTGGAATATCATACTTCGTCGTTTCGACCACTCATGTTTACTTTTTGTATATCTCTTCCTCTATTTGTATATATCTATACCTGATTTTTCGTATAGCAGTAGCCGCTGATATGGCCTTGATGTGCACGCAGTTATAGCCCTCTACGTATTGGGCAAGTTTTATTTTTCTGCATATGTATCATCGAAACCACGGGTTATACAAAATAGAATCTTCTTATTCATTTGTAAATCATAGACTGACACTATTGAAAATAAGTTCATTTAATTACTTAATATGTTAATTTGCAAATTCAAACAAATTTAATCGATCATGTAAACTATTTTTATAAATTCCCATGTCATGTTTTAAAAAATCAACCAGATGAAGTAGAGCGTTGAAACGCGCTTTTATGTCAAATTAATAAAAACAAAATAATTTATGTTAACTTTTTTATTAACATACAAAAGAAATAATTGAAAGAAATAAGTTTCATTTATTTAGTTGTTGCCGGTCTTCTTTTATTAACTTTCGAATATCGTCGTCGTCGATTCGACGAACTATGATGTTTACGCCACAAAAATATGTATGATATTCCAGGGTTAATTAATTAATAAAAATTTTTATTAAATCAATTAAGGTTTATAGGCTAATTGTTCGAAATTTTTTTAAATTTTAAAATATTTCAAGGCATAAAGGAAAGTCAAGTCCGTTTTTAATTATTCAGCTTACATAGCAGAGCAGAACAGGTGTTTTCGAAAGCGGCAACACGGTTGCTAAATAAAAGTTTTTTCATAATCGGTTTGATACAGTTCTCGTATGCAATTTCCTAACAAAATTTGTATAAATAAAAACTGTTATCATATTCAACTAAGTTCAATTTAATACTGAGTTCAATTTAATACAACAATCAATATGAATGTTCGATAAAAATAGTTACATAACATTTTTATTGTTTCTTGTTTTTTATCTACCGATTTATGAATATGGGCATTTCCAGAAAAAAGTCCACCTTGATCGAAAAATTAAAATTTAACAAACAGATATTTTCCTAATGTATTATAAAGGAGAAACTTCTAAAATAAATTAAATTTAGGAGCTTAAAGCTTTCTTTTGTTGGGATGGTGTAATACTGAGCTACGAGTTTGAAGTTCTCGTTTTTGTAAGTGTTTCTTAACTTCAAGGGCATTTTCTCTTTATAATTAACATTCCTAAAATCAATTTCATAATAATACTCTTATTGCAAAACTGTTGCTACAAAAATATTTACTCATAAAACAAAAGCAAAAAATATATTTAGTATATCGTATTTTTTATATAATTTTCTAATATTTATGTGTTTTTCGTATTTTTTTAACAAAATAAATATCAAGTGGAAATTTTAGTAACGTAACGCCAGTAACGTAACGCCAGATCTTTTTTCCCTCAAAGAACAAAAGGAAAAAAAAATTTCCATTTAATAACTTGGAAAATTAATGTATATAAGTCCAAGTTCTACCAAAAAAGTTTTGATTAAAAAGACTTGGTCAAAATTCGCAGAGTTAAACAATTTTGTTATCAAAGTCAAATCGCACTTCCTTTTTTTGTAACGTAACGCCAGGTAATTTTTTTGAGTATATCCTGAAATCCTTAGGCTCGATTATTTGCATTGTTTTTACTGAATATAGAGCTATCCAATCTCTTCTCGAATGTGAGAAAAATACTTTTTTAAATTATGGTTTTTAAAGTTTTTTTCAACATATCGTCGTACAAAAGTAACGTAACGCCAAAATGGAAATGCCCATATGCAAAAAACAAAAAAAAACTTCCTTAGCAAGAATTTGTTAAATGACAATTATCAGATATTTTAGCCTTCTTTGCAAATTAAATAACCCACACCATAGTGCATTTATAAAAATATCCAATGTTGTGATTATTAGAAGAAAAAAAAACTTGTTCTATTCAATAGTTATGCTGCTTTTCGATACAACTTTTTGACTTCAGCTTTTATAAATAAATAAAAATAACGACTGATGTCATTTTATGTGCATTTAAATGCAAACAGTTGAACCTAAATACTCGCACAGAACTGAAAAACAAATGACATAGAACAAGGTTTAATACATATTTAATATCAATTATAATAATATTGTGTTGAACTTCCAAGGGACCTGGAGGAATCGTGTAAGAAATCAAACAAAAAGACTTAAGACACAAACCCGTTGCACATGAGTGAAAATAAAACTTTTCGATTTGAACTTTAATTTCATTTGTATCAGATGTGTCACAAATTTACCGATTGATCTCTTTTGTTCGCCTGCAAAGTTGTTTTTAACTGTGAAATTTGTATTGATGACAGCTTTTCTAATTCCATAAATTGCAAACTCAGGAGGAACTCATGTGGAAAACATGTTAATGAGCAAGAAATTATTTTTAATCGTTTCGGTGTCTAAAATTCAGATAATTTTTACTTATATTTCTAACAACATGGATTTAATAATTTGGGGTTTGCGTTTGTATCTTTTATAAGCCACGTTCTCATTTATCATAAACGCACAGAGAAAAATGAAAGCTCTTGAAAGGAAATCCGAAAAACACAATGTAGATATTTTGCGTACACTAACAAGACAACCTGACTTTTAGTGTAAATAAACACAAAAATAAAATAAAAAACGGACAGCGGCAACAACAGCGCCAGCAAAACTTACCAAACCACTCAATTTCTAATTCTGCATGCCATTGAAATTGAGCTTTCAGTTTTCTGTGTAGCCATCCTAAATCATTGTGTATTTGGCAAATACGTTGCCTTTGGTTTCGCCTATATCACACAAGAATTCAAAGTGATTGTAAACTTTTTGTAAACAAATAGTACATTTGTCTAAGGTATTTTTGTATTCGATGCTTTGCAACTAGACCCGGTCGCTCAAAAAATTCTTTCAATCCGGTTTTAATTTATTGTTTGGGTTTTTAATTCAACATTTTTCTAGATGTTTAATGGATTCTATTGTAGGTTTAAAATTTTTTTCTTTTTTTGCACACCGTTTTGTTAACCCTCAGTTGACAGTTTGATGTTGTATCAGTTTATTTAAGAAAATAATTGGCGCAGATCTCAGGGAGGCCTTGAAAACTATTAGGGTATTCTTGGTTTTGTTAGTGTCTCTGATTGGCTTCACCGGGTATAATCTTTAGGGGACACCTGAGTCACTAAACGCGTAAAGACCTGTTCAAAATGCTTTAACTTAGTTTTACTTAGAAAATGCACAAAACAGGTTTAAAATAAACATTTTTTTAAGTATTCAAAAAGCTGAAAATTGTAAACAGCAGAATTTATTGAAACACATTATTTGGCATGAAATCGTTTGCGCTGAACTATAGCTTTGTTGTTATTTATGGTCTATTTATTAAAATTGGGGATTGCTAAACAAAATTTGTAGTTCTGGCCTCCCCTTGTATTCTTGACACACACTTTATTTTTAGTAATTTTAGTGAGACCTTTTCGTGTCAATTATTATTGTCCTCTTTTATAGGGTGATTCATAAAAATCATTATATTATTCTATTGATCGCCCTGCACAAAATATCACGATTTTTAATTTTTTTTTTTGCAAAGGCTAAAAACTTCATGTAATTTTCAGAACATCGATTTTGGAATCTACAAAAAATGAAAACAGAAAACATAATGAAGATTGTGTCATAATAAATTTTATTAAGCCTGCAATGAGGGAGCAATTAACGAGTTGTTAATTTAAATTTTAAAAGCATGAAACTAACTTTACTATTTTTCTTTAAGTACAATGAAGTATTTATTATGTTTTAATCTGTAAATTGGAATCAAAATCAGCTCACATGCAATTTATTTTCAGCTGCCAATTTTGTCTTTACAGAATTATTTCAAAAGTACAGGATTTACTTAAGCAAAATACCTTTTATAGAAAATCTCGCTTTAGAGGAACGAAATTTCTGCTGACGACAGTATTTACGTGTAACATGTTACTGTCAAACATGTTCTGTTTTGTCTATTATTTGAGAACGATTCGACTTGCAAACGAACGCTTGCAGATTATTGAATTCGATTATCGAAATTCATTCTCGATTAGGAAAGTGCATCGTGGACTTCTTATCTTCTTCGACGAAGCTCATTTCTGATTGAATGGTTAATATGTGAACAGCCAAAAATGCCTTATTTGATATAAAGAGCCGGCAGAAGCATTAAAAGGCTGCAAATGCATTCCGAAAAATGTGGATTATAGGCCAGTGACATAATTTTTCAAAAACGACGGAGGCAGGAATGTTATCGTGAGTGGCGAGCGCTGCCCTGACATGATTTTTTACCCAAAATAGGAGAGCTGAACAACACGGTTTTCCATGCCATACAGCACGCGAAGCAATGGCTCGATTGAAAGGGGAGAGCGGTGTACAGTTTATTTCACGTCTGGAGAATTGGCTGTCTAGATCAATTTTTATGAGGCCATGTTAAGACTATTTTTTGTGAGTCTATGCTAAGGCTCATATCTATAGGTACAAGCCCTCAACGGTTGACGCACTGGAAGCCAATATTGAAGAATTTATTCATGAGATACCGGCCAATATGTTGCAGAAATTGCACTCAGCGTTTGAACAATTTAATTCGTCGCCAAAGTCAACAAATAATAAAATCATCTTTAAACATTGAATTATAAGGATCGTTCATAATAAAATTGGTCTTTTTCCATTGCCAAAGCAAAGTATGCTTCTTTCGCCGTATTTATAAAATGTAATTAAAGAGCGCTCTAAATTTGCATGAACACTATGTGTTAACACGGCAATTAAATTTTATTAAATATTATTTTTTGAATATTTATATTTAGGGGGCAAATTATGGATCGAAATTTGTATTAAAATTTTATGGAAATTTCGTTCGATATCGAATGCGCTAATCCGAACCCTGGTCTTAAAACCCGAAGTTATACTTCATTTATGACTAGGAATATGAGCAAGGGATTTTTAGCTTTTATTATTTCTTACTTTTGCAATAGGTAATTCTTTCTGAATACTATTTAAACGAATTGTTTCATTACTTATTTCAATTTGATGTGAAACAGAAAGTAAATTGTACAAATTCTTTTTCATTATCTATTACAAGTGTTCAGCTTAATTGTGAAGATAATGTTTTTGTAAGCCAGTGTTTTATACAAAATAAATTTTATAATATGCTACGCTTTTACAATTCAGTTTAAAATTATTTTCTATTCTTCTGTCCTCTTTTCAAAAGTGCTTCATTTATAAGAGTAACTAAATAGAAATTGTCATTATTTTGTAATTAATTTTGTTGTTCTAATTTTCTTTGACGTGCAGGTAAAACAAGTCAGCCTCAACACCTTGTCACTTGAATAACTTTAGTTTTAACTCCCTTTCTCGAAGCGACTTGAACAACTACAGTGAACTATTTCACCAACAATAGCAAAAGTATAACCTCAAAAGGTTAATTAACACACAGATAAATTTATATTATATACGAGTTCATATATAAATACTTTACTATGAACGAACTTTACTACAAAATCGCGCGCACACACACACACACACACACACACACACAAGCACATGCATACGAATTAAGTTCAAGTGAAATACAAGCAAAAAATGTATCTGAAAGTAAGTAAAATAATGCTATGGGAATGGCCATTAACAAAGAACAGTACTTGTGAATATCTCCGATCGCACGACAAAACCGCCTAAGTCTGCTTTTACTTATTTGATTTATTTATTCCACTTTGGGTAATTTTTCGTTGCCTAAAAAATCTTGCATGACTTTTTCCGGAATGGAGAATTCAGACATTAAATGAATGTTATTTCCTAAAGATCGATTTCACTTTACATATATTTAGCCTAATTTATAAACAAATTTCGACTCATACAAAGCCTATACAATGAATTTTGTTATAAATTAGGCCCACTTTTTTGATAATTTTCAATTCTCTTAACGGAAAAATAAAAATTTTCGTTCTTGAGTCCAACTTGGTGAGTAGTAACCTTTTCCTTGCTTTAAGTTTTAAGAGCAATTTCAATCAGTAAAACTCCATTTTTTCTGCACATTTCTCTGGCTGTAAACAACCAGCGATGGAGTTGGACTTGAAAACAATAGAAAAGTGAATATGAAAAGAAACCGTCTTCTTGAGTACAAATATTTATACAACATAAACAGAAAAGCTAAAACAACAATTAAGAAATAAAAATGTATGTGAAAATTTTTCAGAAACGATAATTAAAAATTTACAAATCAAAATAAGAAGTTAAGAAAAGAACAAACAAAAAGCCTTCACACTCGCTAAGATGAATGTCTAGATTTATGATGAATCTAAGCTTAAGTATGTATTTACAAACGGAATACTTTCTTGTAGCCGTATATACAATACATAAGCACACAGATATGTACGGTATACATATGTACATATATGTATGCAAGTAGGTATGTGTGTTTACACTACAAGTACATTTATGCTCATACATATATTTAGTATTAGAAGTATCGTATCAGTAGCCGAAGTGTTGGTAAGTAGTTTTATTTTTATGGCAACATACACTTCAGTCAGACGTGCTCAAAGCCATACGGGCGTACATGCATACTTACATACGAGCATAATCAAACAGCATGGAGATAAATTTTAACTTTCTTTTGCACTCCTTTGGTCACAGAGAAAGAGCTGAGAAAAGTAAAAAGTTAAGATAATAAAACGGGTATCATCATCGCAAAAAATTGTGCACAACCTCTGCAGTAAAGTATGGACCAAGCAGAGCATTAAAAGAATTCAAACACAATAGGGGACAATAGTATTCATATTGTTGCTGTTAAAGTCCATGCTAAGCTTTCCGTTCAAGAATACAAGTCAGTTCTAGAGTTTAAAATAGAAATTGAATAACGAACGCCAATGAGATTATGTAGCGACCTTGAAGGCAGTACTAATTTATTCTGCCGAACATAAGTTTACTGTTGCAGCTCAATAGCATGTTTAGTTTCTTTGTGAGAGTCATAAAAGTTAAAAGTGTTTTGCGTGTTCGACGACTTCGAAAAAAGAACCAAAGAGTTGGAATGAAATATTCTGTAAAAATGCTGTTTAGAGCTAAAAGTATTTGAAATTTCCACACTGTGTTACAGAGACCCCCCGGGGTGCAGTTGGGAGCTTAGTTATAATGTCAGACCTCGTTTCAGCACAGATCCAGGACAAGGGCTATGCAGTTTTTACAGACGTGGCTTTTGCTGCTAACCCACAAAACTAATATGTTTCCTGCCCAATCCCCGGAAATAACAGTGCAACAGGAGGGTATAGAAGAAATTTAAAAGTAGTAGGTTCACCTCTGCTGAAAAGTACATCGTCCTAGTACGATCCCTGCAAGTAGGATTTCCGTCCGCTCCAAAACACATTCGAAGACATGCATGGAAATTTGGGAGAGACTTGTTTCTACATAGTCTGTTCTAAGGAAGAAGGTTTAAGGCCTCTTACGGCACCTAGGCGTCAATAGAGACCTGGAAACTTATACTGGTTTTGCTCCCGGTGATTACACAGTTTTCTCAAACATAACTTTTGCTGGTAACCCATAAAACTTATAAGTACCTGGCTAGTTACCGAATAGGACGCGGGACAGGTCCCAGTAGGAAACTTAGCTGGACTCTTGTAAGGAGATCCAAAGTAGTAGGGGGTTCGCCTGTCTGCCACATACGCAAGTTTGAAATAAGAAAATAGGCACAAGGACGCCTAGATTTTAGTTAAAATCTGTCCAATCCCTAAATAACAGTGGAACGGATGTGTTTATAAGAATCTAAAAGAAGTAGGGTCGCCTACGAGTCTGAGTAATGGTGATTTCTTTTCTGAAAAAAAATGTAACATTTTATCACTGTTTTCCTAAGAAACTACAACTGGAGGTTGTGGCTTATGGTTTATACCAATTACTGGAAGATTTGTCAGATAAGAAGTGATGACCGATCTTTACGGTTGGGCTTCGGTCCGGCTGATGGCAGCAAAATCTATGTGTTGTTGTAAATCAACAAATGGGGTTCTATTGGGATACATTCGTGTCTCATAGATCTTCTAGATAGGATCGATCACTTTAGCAAGGCGTTAGGGCATGGAACATTACCCTACCATGTGCTAGAAATGGCCACCTGGGTGCTCCAAGGGTCGCTTAGGTGAGGCCCCTGAGGTGCATGGGAGTGGTGGTGAACAATCAATTTCCCACTATGTTGAGAACATCGTGGGATGAGGTCCTCTGGACAGGTGCTGACGAAAAACTTTATACATAGTTGTCTTACAGTGCCTCTTTTTTGAGTTACAAAAATGTTTACAAATAGTACAGGCTTTTCAAAGAACGTCGCGAAGATGAGACTGATGGCGCTTTTTCTGTACGCTCCACCACATCAATACTCGGTAGAGCAATTGTTATGTAAAATCTTTTAATGACTATGAGAAAAGTGGTTGGAATATCGGTTGGCTCATGACATAATCTTTTTTTTGGTAAATTTCGGGCAGGAAGCGTTCGGTAGTCAGGTTCTTTCGAAAATGGTTGAATTTTGACCTAAAAACATCGCATTAGAAACGCGCAGGAATTGTTGCATAACAACAATGGTGATCCACATTTGCTTATAAGAATCAAAGAATATAGCGTTTTGCAACGAACAAGAGCGTAAGAACCGTATCGCTGAGGGATAACATAGCAAGGAATGCATATCAGAACTATTTCGGATATTGAAAACAAATGCTGGCACAAGAGCGTTATATCTGAGGAGGACTGCTTTGATGTGGACAAAAGAGAAGTTGATGAATAAATCAATTATTTTTGAGAGAAAAAAGAGATCTTATGCATAGCCATTTTAGTACATAATTTGCATTCATAGCAAAACAGTTCTCATTGAGCGGTCCATACGCGGTAAAATATTATTTGACTTATTATTCATCATATTACTATTAACGCCCAGCATGGAAAAAGTGCCACAACCCTTTGAGATAATACGTGGAACAACTCATCACACTCCACAGTAAAGAACAATGTTGCCAGCACATTACACAATATAATGTAATAGAGTTTGGAAGTGGACTATGTTAAATGATAAAGCGAGAAAATAAAAAAATTGATGATTATTAAGAACTTGTTTCAAGTTTGAAACTATAGGGCTAATTAAAAAATATTGTATGCTTATTTGACGATGTTTTTACAAAAATGTTTCAATAATAAAATTATAGGCATAAAAAATTCTTATGAATTAGACCTTATATATCTGATGATCTGCATTAGCCCCACTTAAATGTACATACATTCATTTTGAATTTTTTAAATTATTTTGGGAAAAAAGAATCAGCGCTTTTACAATTGAATATTATATCATTATTTTGATAATTGTTTTTCTTTTAACTGATATGGGCAATCATGAGATGACCCCGGTTGTTGAGAAGGCAGATTGAATAATAAATAAGTGTGAACCGTAATCAGTTCTGTTCAGTAGCCGATGCTTGCCAATATATTTTGCGAACTTCTCATATGATCTACTCATTCGCGTTGTTATTCTACAATATGAAAAATTGCCCCCCTATATTGCAAGTGTTTTGTCACTTCAGATTTCAAAATTTTATTTATTATTCAAAACTAATGTTTGGTATACGAACATAAGAAACTACTTAATGTCATGAAACCGACTTTGGTTCATAGTAAGTATAATCTGTTCCAAGCCCAAAAGCTTTATTAAACTGCCAATACATATATTGGCCTCTAACTTCCGACGAATATTTTCATCACCCATGATCATACGTGATAATGCATCATCATAACGACTCCAAAACCAATATTGTACAAGCTTACACATGATTACATGTCATCACTAATAAAACTCCTGTAGTGCTATTCAGTAACTTTTATTACTATAATCGTATCGATAAACAGAATAAAGCGAAAATTTGCTGACTTTTCTATTTTCCATGGCCCAACCATCAGGTCATCTCACTATTACAGCAACACAAAAACCAAGGGGCATATTGATTGTGTGAACATTTTCCTTCTTGCCAAATAAATTAAGTGATTAAGATTTCGCACCAGTACTTTATACAATAACAAAAACCAGCATTGCAAACAAACATCGGCAAACAACTTTCGACACAATGGAAAATTTTTAACGGGCACAGCACAACCCTGTAAAGAACCATCAGGAGTAGTGAGATAATCTGTTCGTTTGGCCATGGTTACTCTGTAAGGCTTAGAACTATATTCGATATCGGTTGAAATCAGCGGAATTCGTTTGTTGTCGCCAACATGACATCAAACATTTGCCTGAGATTTTCCTTCGTGGCACGACTTCCCTTGCCAGCAAGGATAATTTAAAGTAAAATATTTATGTGTATTTCATTTACTTTTTTCAAAATTATTAAAAAGATTTTGTTTTTTCACTGCTTATTGTGCTTTTCGATTTAATGAAGAAGTTAGTGAATCACATTAAAGTTCAGTTAAATCCATTTAGACATGTAAACAGTATATGAGTATGCATAAACTATAAAACTATATTCTGTATACTTTTCAGCTAAGATCACATTAACTTACCTGGTCCGCTGTACGTTGGATCTGAAATAAGAGAATGAATTGTAATTGATTATTTTGCTTTCTTGGCACAGAAAACCAATTTACACAAGCAGTATGCAACATTTAATGTAATAATTTGAAAATAAAGATAATTCAAAGGTTTTAATGACACAAAATAAATGTAAATACAACACATACGCATTTAAGCACTTACATACATACATATATGTATGTAAGTATATATTTGTTTCCACTATCACTATTTGTTCTTGTTACGCGTGTTTGTAATTACATTTCGGTTTAACAACGAGCAACTGCATAAGCGTGACTTATTAGGAACAGTGCGTGATTCAGGCAATTCTCAGGCACTCACGAATTAACTTTCTCTTGTTGAAAACAAGCCTTTTTCCATTCCCATAACTATGAACCCAGCGAACATGTGGTTTTTAAACGAATAATCAAATTCCGGTGTTCATGGAATATATGTATATGCAATCTTTGTAGTTTTAATAATTTAAAAGAAAATGAAAATAATGGCTCATATTCACAGTCAAAACGATGTACACTTTATGCTAGGAACACAACTAGGACGAACGACGAATTTCGTTTAGTACGACGAATTCGTTGGTAAAAATTCGCTCTATAAATTCGTCGTATGAAACACAATAACGACGAATAAATTAAAATAATGAACAAAACAATTGTAAATTTTGTTAAAAATCTTTGTAATCCTCTGATGCCAGATTCTTTAGACATTCAATAATTAACCAGGTGGTGTCCATTTTTTTCCATAACAAATTCCTTTTTGTAATTGTTTTCTGAAAATTTTTTCTGTAAATAAATTATTCTTTTCATTTAACAGCTGATGGGGTGACCATATGAAAAAGTAGGATATAGGAAGAAAGAATATATTATAAAAAGTGTTCAAAATTAATAAAAAGTCGTCCGATTGATAAATTTTTGTGAATTGGTGAATGCATTTTTAGTATGTACTGAAAATTTTCGTGCTAGATGCAACAATACAGTAGTGAATTATGTTTTCCCACAAAAAACCAGTTTGAGTATATGAAACCTGGGCACCTCATATTGATTTGTTCGTCGCTCGCTGACGAAACAATTAGAAACAAACCTATTTCAACTTTCGCTGAGTATGACGAATTTCGTCCAACGCCACGATTGTGTGCATTTTCATATACGCCAATGTGTTTTATTTTTGGCGACGAATATTCGCGACCAAAAATTCGTCGTTCGTCGCAGTTGTGTTCCTAGCATTACTCGTAAGAGCCCACTAAAAACACATCTTCCAAAGAAGCCAATAAGATCCTGCGCTTGTGATCTGAAAGAAGTGAAAATCTAGATCCTGTTGTTTTATTTATTGCAAGAAATTCTTTTTTTAACGACTTGTCATTAAATCCGAAGTCATGTTCCTGGTGTTAAGTAAATCTAATTTTTACATGTCATTTTTAAGAAGTGCAAAAGAAATAATCTTTCGTTGGTTTTATGGAGTTAGAAAAAGTTGCTTACTGCGATCCAAATAATTATTAATAATTTATATTTATCAAATCTTTCTTTTCATCACTATTTTTTTTTAAATCAATTAAATTTTTTATTACGATATTAAATTCAATTAAGATTGAGAGCTATTGTTTGAAAATTTGTTTTAGAAGGACACGATAAATATTCCAAGGCATAAAGGAAAGTCAACATCAGTTTTAATGATCCAACCTACATAACAGAGCAGAGCAGGTGTTTTCGTAAACCGCTATACTTTCATCAGCAGTACTAACGTGTATTTTATGTTTATCAAAACTTATTCAGTGGCTTAGTTGAATATGATAAAAGTTGTTCTTAATACAAATTTTATTTGAAAATTGCATACGAGAATTATATCAAACCGGTGGTTACACACTTTTAATCCCCGTGTTTCAGTTTGATTATTTTCTTCATGTCCTATTTTCTGAATATTTTGTTCCATTGTATTGCATGTTATAATTAAAAACTTTTTTTACAAAAAACTTCCAATTTTGACCAAGTTAAATAACTTCTTAATCAATAATCTAGACATTGTTAATAATCCCTTTCCGATAAGTCGAAAATATACACTTACCCGCTTATTCATAAAAATTATGAGAGTCTAATAACAGCGTAATAAAACAAAATTTCATATGAAATTTGCTCTATTACACTCTTATAAGGCTCTCATAATTTTTATGAATAAGGGGGTTATTGAGTAGTTCACCAAAACGTACTTCCAATTTTTTTCGCTAGAAGTTTAAAGTCGGTATTATATATGAAAAACTGGTTTTGAACTCTTAAAGCAGACGTTGTTGATAACCATGAATATGAGCCAATTCAGTTAATTAAAGTTTGGTGAGTTCGTCTATTACATAGATGAAGTAAAAAAAAAATTATTTGGCAAAAAATTTTATTATTACACCTAAAGTTAAAACCAGCTTTAAAAAAAACAGTCTTAAAGAGAACACTTTGAACTTACACTTACAAGATTAATTAACTCAGTCTTCAACTAAATAAATTTCTTCTTTAAAAATAAGTGTATTGTGGCACTGAAGTTAAGTTCCAAAAATCGTAACCACTAAATACTAATGAAAACTTTTTTAATGCAGACAAGTGATTATTGAATTAAAAATTTTCAAACCGGAACTGTAACGGTTACAACTTTTATTTTAAAAGCTACATTATAATCACTGTTTCCTCAGTTTTACTTCTCACTTCGAAAATAAACGCCATGTTCTGAGTTTTTTTATTCTTCGGAAAATAAAAGTTATTTCTTGATTTTTATTTATTCCTCACAAAATAAAAGCTATTTCTTGATTGACCTTATGGATTTAATAGCTTGTGTTTGGACGTCTCTTAACAACTATTCTTCGTCATGTTCTTCATCATCGAATGACTTTAATTTTCTGAGGAATAAATAAGATTCAAGGAATATCTTTCATTTTCTGAGGAATAAGTACAACTGAATAGAATGTTGTGAATTAGATTTTAGTATCAATTATTTTCACACGCAACTAAAATAATATGTAACATTATTTAAGTACAAAAAGGAAATCAAATTATGGTGATACATACAAAAATTCAGAGAATAGGACATGAAGAAAATAATCATCATAGGGACTTAAAGTGTGTCATCATCGTTTTGATGCAGTTCTCGCCTACTATTTCATGATAAAAATTAAATAGATAAAAACTATTATCACATTCAACTCAGCAACCAAACAAGTGGTGATAAGCAAACATACTCATCACTACTACTAGTGGTGAAAGTGCAGCGGTTTTCGTACACAACTGTTCCGGTCTATTGTGCAATGCTACAAACTAGACTAGGGTCGAACTCGTTCATCAGTTCGTTTTTGACAAGAACGTATAATCAAATCCATTTATAATACATTGGTTCGACCCAAGTCTACTAGATACCCATATACATTAAAATAAAATTAAACTAATTTCTATATTCATAAGCGACGATAAGCAGATAAGTGCTGCCAACCCAATAAAAAATCGTATATAAATAAAAGCTTAAAGCTTTTTTATACTGATCAAGAATATTAAAATGTTGAAAACTTATATTGCAATAGGTAATAGCACTTTCAAAAGTAAAAATTATTGCGTAAAAATTTTCAAATGTGTAAAAATTTTCATAATGCTTCAGAACTTTAATTTTTTATTGGTTATAACTCCTAGAATATAAAACAGATATAAACGATGAAATTGCTCTGATATGGCTTCCCATTGTTACATAACCTTTTAAAATCTCTTGGCCCATTACGAGTGACAGGTAATTTAAAAATTCTGAGTAAGATTTTTACGTAAAAATGCAATTATTTTAAAAAGTGTCTGATGCAACGACAATTAATCGTGTATATAGTCTTGCAGAGAATTTTCCAAGATTTAATTTGCATATACTTGATAGCCTTTATCTATGGAATACGTGAGTTATGGTACTTTAAAAATGATATATAAAACCCATATACGCTTTCTCAAAGTACCATAACAGAAGAGAGCATCACAAGACACATTCATGTGCTAAAAATTCAACAACAATAAAGAGTTGTGTTTAGATGAATTAGTTTGCTTTTAAATTATTTAGAATAAGCGATTTTATTTTTATATCTGAAAGTGGCATCACTGGAATCAGCTGTTTACGATGAAGCTGCCGCGTTCAAAATAATTATATGGCTGGCTACATGGTGTCATTTTCTAGCCAGCGCAATTTGTAGTTGCGTGGATTTGTTGGCTGATGGCTTTAAGCATCATAAACCAATACACGCCATCTTCTTGCCTTCACTCGTACAGCTTTCGAAGTGAAATTGGTAATTTTCAGCAGAAAGAACAGATATGATTGCCACAGTTTATTTTTATATTTGAATCTATTTTTATATTCGAACTTATTTTTATATTTGAAGTCAGCTGTTTACGATGTAGCTGAAGAGTTTTGTAGTTGTGTAGCTCTCTGTTGGCTGCTGTCGTCTAAGTGTTTGTTACTCTAAGCATCATAAACCATCTAAGCCATCTTCTTTGCTTCGGTCCTACAGGTTTCTAAGTATGTAAATGAAACTCAAATTTGTAATATTCAAATTCTGGGTTATATACAAAAATATATATTTAATTATTTTACTTTGATGGGGAATTGGCGAGATGCTGAGAAATTTCAAAATTTATGTACGTATTTGAGTCTGTTAAAAAGAGAAATATTTGCTTAGCAGCAATTACTTCCTTTAATACCCTGTCCGTTTAAACCATTTTTTTTCGTTGACTTCAGCAATTGCTGGTTGCAGTAAAATGTAGTTATAATAAATAATTTTCTACGTGTGTATGTAAATGCATATGTATAAAAACAGAGTAAAAATTCACATGAATGCACGGGTGTTATGAGAAATTTCACATACTTAACGACAGCAGAGCCTGGCAGCGGAGCAGCAAAAGTAGCAGTAACACAACAGTCAGTCAGTCAGTGTTCATAGTTGATTTCTTAAAATTTCAAAACAACAACAGCAACAAAAATGTAATAATAAATAAATAAAACTGCTTGTATGTAAATACAGATGTATTAAACAGACGAAAATATAACAACAAAACGTAGAAGAAAATAATAGTGGCTGCAACATCAGGCAGCAGATTCAGTTAATACAAGTATGAATACGATAAACAAAAAAAAAGCTGAATAAAAGTATTAATGGTTGGTTCTTTAGTTGGCTCTGCGACCGATACCGATACTCGTACATACGGGAGGGAATGTTCAAAATGTAGACACTTGCTGCAAGACACTGGGAGATAAAATTTTCTTTTCTTTTTCTTCTTCTTTTTTCCCAATAAAACAACTTACTTGTATGGAACTTGTTTGATTTGTGGATTACAACTACTCGTACTTTTCTTTCTTTTCTTTTCTTTTTTTTTGGCTATAAATTTCTTTTTTCAAATCTAGTGAAAAGAAGACTCAAACGAATTTATAATAAATTATTTTTAAAAAAGTTTCTCACAACAAATACATTTGCTCGTATATATATATGTATGTGTGTATAATAGTAAATATAATTATATTATTATCTTAAGTCTCTGACTTTATTCACTAGAACTTCTGTACTCTCACAAAACACAACTTTTACTCGTAAACTTATTTTAGAACTAGAATTAAAAAGCGTAATTAACCGCAAATTGTTTAATTTTTTTTAAATTGTTGTTGTTTTGTATTTGTTTGGATCTTTATACACCAAATTACAATTTGTATAAATATTTATTATGTATCTTTTGATTTAAATGATTTGGCAATTATAACATTAACCAACTTTTTATTTCTGTGTTTCGAATATTTTTATCCGCTTTTAAGTTGACTCGATGGCAACGTTCGACTCGCAACTGTTGTTGTTGAATTGGCAACATATTGGTCAGGCCGGTTCGTTAACAAAATTCAGAGATACTATTGTTTAAAAACTCATATATAAATAGCTGCATAGGGCCAAAAATGGTTATGCTCTCACTCGCCTATAGAAAAACAATTCCAATTGCAGTTCGGTTTTGTTTTAGTGAATCTAGACTTTGCTCATGCAGTTGCCAGATGAGGAGAAACCTTGAAATCTTTTAGTTCGTCAGTCGACCTACACCTAATCAGCTTTCTCATTGTCAATTAAATATAAATTGAGTTTCACTCGTTTTGTTAACCGAAAGATAATCGGATATTAGCTGCACGACGGCCAGGATATTCAATAAAATTTACTGTCAAAACAAATATATTAAAATAAATAAAACAGAAAATCAAAAGACAAATATTTTAGCTTCTATTTTGATAATTTCTCTCCGAACAATGCGATACAAAACGGTATTTTTAGAGGGTAAGTATACGTATACGAATAAGTATTCGAATTTTATATCACAACCTTCTATTTTGTGAAATTCCACATCCAGAGATCTCAAAATAAGTCCGAAATTTCAATCATAAGTTCAGAATTTTTTACTTCTTTGAAAGCCATCCTAAAAGGTGTGTCAGAAAAAATATACTTTTAAAATTTTGTATTAAATTTTTTCTGTGCAGGTGGCAACTGAAGGTGTGACATATGCTTATTGTGATTATTAACAATAGAGCAACGCGTTCAAAGTGTAAAGGAACATGTCCCTCTGAATGGCAAAACTGTCGAATTCAGGCCTCATAAAATCCCCAAGCAATCCAAGAGAATCAAATACACCCACATCCAGTATTTCCATATATATTTTCTTAAACTGCAAACTAGAATTTAAAAATCTTGTTTTTCGTAGTCACGAAATACTTAAAAAATAAATATATGTTGCCCACAACGGAAAAAGGTATATTTTATTTTATACGGAGCATGTCTTCTTTACATTCTATAAAAAAAAGTCACAACTTCAAAATTATTTAAAAATATTTATTTTATTTTAAAAATGGAAACTCCTTGTTCCATACTTTATAAAGTTGTCGTTTGAGTCAATCTGAAGATGTCTAATCATTAAACATTATAAGTGATATTAATCACACAGTCTTGGCAATGACAATAGAAATTGATAAGAATTAATAGTCTCCCAGAATTCCTAAAAGAACAGACAGAAATCGTTAATGCAGTGTTGACTCATGGAAGTAATCGAAAATAGTAGATGCATTTTTTATTGTTTTCACGATAAAGAAAATTGCGAGTACAATCTTTACTACTTTACCGTAGCGCAGCTATTTGAAGCAAAGCAAATGCTTTAAGCCCATCATAGAAATACATATATTTTGTACGATTATATTGCATTTAACTCCCACATTCGTGCTGTGCTATCACATGAAGTCGCTCTGGCAGCATTCAAATTCATTTGTATTAACAACAAATTTTGTACCGATAGTAAAGTACAAACATGTATGAAGCTCATTTTGGAAGTGTTTGTTGGACACAAGGTGAGATCATCTAACGCTCAAAAACCCCTCAAACACAGAGGAAAGCAGACGTGTTTTTAATAAATATATTTACGAAAGTAGTTTTTATTAACTGACTTGTGTGTATGTCCCACATACACACATTCACTTGTTTTAGTCTGCTCATATATTTTGTTGCCGTTTTCATTATTGTTTTTCTTATTTATAGCCAATTTTGAAGTTTAGAGCCAGAATTAAAAACATTCCAACATTTTTGATGAGACGCTTGAAATATCGAAACATTGTTGCCATACTAGTATTTTCAATTTGTTGGCAACTATTGGGGCAACGTTTATTTTAATAGAGGCTGAAAAATACACCGGAATGTTTTGAAATTCTTAAAAACGGATTTTCTGTCTAAGTATGTGTCTTAAGTCTTTCGATTTTTTATTCCACATAATTATGCTAAATTCTATTAATATCAGGTGCGGATGCAGGGGGAGAGAAAACGAGGTAGTTGGAATAAATTGGCGAAATTACACTGTTTTACATAAAATTCTATGAAGATCCCCCGAAACGGTAACTTTGGATCCGCGTCTGATTAAGATTGATAACGTTTTTAATTGAGACAGATATTAAAAATATTCCAAGATACACTGAGAAGGCAGATAAATTTTTATGTGGCTATTTATATTTTATAGACTTAGAGAATGATAAAAATACAAGAAAAACGTTTTATGTAAATATAAAAAAAAAACTCTTCTTAATTATTTTTAAAATTCAGGGGAAAAAGTTTATATTCACACGTTATATGCTAAATAATAATTTGGAAAACGTTAATATTTAGGATTCGAAAAAGTTTTTAGCTGCCTATTTACTGCTATATTTAATGGTCCACACAAACAATTTCAATACAACTCTAAAGTGCAGAAACGTACCAGTTAGAATCTTGTATAATGGATTAAAATGTAGGAAACCACTTTTATCACTGAACTTAATGAGGCTGGTAACTCTGTTAAGATATTAGATGTGGTTCGAATGCAATGCCTACGCTAAGGCTTTATGGGTGAGACAACTTGCAGAGCTGTGCATTGCAGAAACAGGGAAACGAAATAAATAAAATTGACAGCGACCAACACAAAGTAATTTAATCATTTATTTGTAAAATTTTTTGCAATGAAAGTTTGCAAATTATCGGTGAAAAGATGCCGATGACGACTAGACTATTGCCAGCGATGTTATTAACCCGTATTGTTAATGTTCCTATGCCTTAACCACAGAAAATTTCTCTGAAGAGCCGTAAATCCATTCAGTTATCTGAAGGGTTGAAAAGAAAACTCTAGAAAGAGAGTAACCAACGAGGCTTGATGTTGGCAGGCTCAGAGCTGCTTTGGATGCAGGAGGATGATGTACATATTGCTATTAATCGCTGCCATTACTGTTCAGTGACCAGTGACATGCGTTCATAAATTAAACAATAATTAATCACGCCTTAACATTGATCACTAAAAATTCATCTCATCTAATTATTTGATAGAGTGCGGAATCGAACATTGGTACTTATGACCAACGGTTCAAAGACCTTAAAAGAAACAAAATGCGCAAACATCTCAGACCACCATCGCTCTCTTATATTGACTCCTCTAAATATACGTGGTCTGTTAAAAGTATAAGATGAATCTTCATTTCTCTCCAAAAAAATTTATTTATTAAACAATTTCTGTTTTGTCCTCTTCAAAGTAGTACCCCTCCGGTATAATAAACATAAGCCCTTAAGCTCTCTAAGCGATTCGGCTTTTATGTCTTTAATCTTCAATCTTCGGAACAGGAAAAGGTGGCATGGGTTCATATCAGATGCTTACGGTGACTGAGGAATGATTACGGTATTGTTTGTTTGTTGAAATACTTTACAAAGTAAATTTGCAAAGTATTTGGTGCACAGATGCCGACGGGGTAACTCAGACCATATGCCGGCGATGTTATTAACCCATATTTTCTTCCGTTACTGTGACTGACTCTACACGATCTATGCCTTCACATAGAAAGTAGCAACGTAGTTAACAACGGAATATTCCTCAGAAGAACTGTAAAAGTATACAGTTATCTGAGGTGTTGAAATTAACTAGTGCGAGTGAGACGCAAAACTCTCGAAAGAGAGTAAACGATCAGTGGTCTGGCTGTACTTAAAAAATAATTGCCAACGAGTCTTGATGTTGACTGACTCAGAGCTGCTTTGCGACTGATTTCGGTATTGTTTTCATCCAAAATATTACCATTTGTTGTCAAAATTGAACAACTTTGGTAAAAATTTCGCTGCCACACGATTCATGGCCAAGTTTTTCGAATATATCGCATGAAATGATTCAACGCTTTCCTTCACTTTCTCCAGACTTTCGTCGGTGGTTGATGAGCAGGGCACCCAGGGCGAGCATCGTCATTCACAGCTTCTTGAGTTTCTTTGAAAGGTTGCTGCCACCCTTAAATTTTTTTGACTCAGTATACAAAGACGATTTTGAGCACTTAATTCCATTTTATACATAAAAATTTATTACAACTTCTTTAGTGCATTTTTTCGACAGCAGATAATCCCAAAATGCAAAACACTTCTAACTTTTATGATTCTTGCAAACAAATTAAATGTGCTAAATAGCAGAAACTCTGAACACAAACATGTTTCAGACCAGAGTGACGGCATAAAAAACGGAAATCGAAACAAAGTTTCTTTAGAAATGCTGTTTTAATATTGAATTATTTAAAAGGAAATACCAAATTATTCTAAAATTCCCATAGTGAAATAATAAGTGGGCAAATTACTGCATTCGATATCGACCGAAATTTCCAATTAAATTTTATAGACAAGATCATATCCACTCCTTCTATCAGAAAGTAGAAACCTATCAGCTGTTGAAGAAAATTTAAATGAAAAATATTTAAAAACTCAGTCCTGTGCTAATTCCTATGGCAAATATTAATTAACGTATCAAGTCTTACTATTTAAACAAAAAATATCTTTGTAATAAAATTGTTGACCTATTGTGCAGACTGGTCGAATAAAAATTACATAAAAATAGAAAAAAACTTTTCATTGGGTCAATATTAATTTTGTGATTTGATATCTCACAGCAACATTTTACAAATTACATGATTCTTCACACTATTAGCGCAGTGCAAGGTACTCATTTAGTCGTTTCTTAAAAAATAGCATACGTTCAGGCTTTGCAGAATCATCAGTGAATGTTCGTTACGTATTGCCAGCTGATTTTTTAATGTTCGTCACTCTGTTAACAGTCTCAAAGCCCAATTTGTAATGCAGCGCTAAAGATGGATTGTTGTCAATGCAAACAAAAGAAAATATATTCGTATTGTGAATTGACAGTAAACGTTTTAATTCCATTTTCATGACTAATTCTCCATAACCTTTCTTGCGTTCTGATTGAATAGTGTGCAGAAAGCTGAAATGATTTGAGAACAGTTTAAATAAAATTACCAAATCATTACATTCACTGTGTTACCCTGGTGCCAGATATTCATTTGTCGTGATCCAAGATATGGGTTGTGCTACACCCCGGCGAAAGAGACCAATCCCACCATTCAACTCTATTGACTGGGCTATTAAATTCAAAGAATCCTCCGCTTTATATGGCCAATAATCATTTATTATTTTGGAATGTTTTAGAGAATCTAACGGCGCCAGATACAAATCCTCAGGCAGATTGATGCTAAAAATCAAACCTATTTTATATGAATTAAAAAAAATGTTAGTAATACATACTCTTCTGTTCTTAATTGTCTTATTTTCTCCGTTGTTATGTGAAGTACATTCTCCAAAGTCAAGTAGGTCCAGTTGGTATGCTTTTGACAGATCACATGGTTTACAGCCTTAAAAATTGATTCATCGCACATGATCTCTAAGTCATTGGCTTTCCAATTAATTAGGTTTGTTTTGTGCAGGGATTCCTTAAGCTCTGCTCTTGATTTCTCCAACGTAAAGACTGTGATTATGTAATCCTAATGATATAAAGAAGATAATTAGCATATGCTTGTTGGATGAACAGTGATGGGTGGATTACTGATAGCAATTCAACTTCAGTCTTGATTTTATTACGTATGGCAACGTACTAATATTTATTCGCGACATAGAGTGCAAAATTAAGTATCGAATGTTCTTTAACCTGCATGAGAATTATCGACATCGATAACTATGAGGTGACAACTGAAAACGTCAAACTCCCTTGACGTTTCTCTTCAATAAGGTTTGGCACCACGAATAGTTTAACGCCTCCAAATTGTGGAAATTTAATTAAAAACCACAGATCTGTTGGCGAACCTCATAAACCGTTTTTAACAAAGAAGTGTGTTTAGCGTAGACGTGGGTTGAACTCGTTCTCAATGTTCATTTTAGACAAAAATCTAAGATCAAACCTTTTAAATTACACTGGTTTGATAACAGAGTTTTGTCTAAAGTGAATAAAAACAAGGAGTTCGACCTAAGTCTAGTTTATGGATAAAGCCATGTTCTGGTTAAATGGCTATGTCGCTAAAAAAAATTACCATTACTTCCATTCAAATTGACTTTTTGGTTTGTTTACATGCTGTTGGCTAGACTTGTGTGCAACTCCTTCACTCGCTCGTTTTTGACAAGAACCTTTGATTAAACCTATGTAATTTAAATGGCTTTGTGTCAAAAACGTTCGAATAAGCAAGTGAGGGTTATGTTGGCTGAAGTAGTTACCACGATAATATGGAGCGGAGGGTCCTGGTTTCAATCCCGCGCTGTCATGAATATTGTGTTGAACTCTTCTCATCAGCGTTAGAGCATAGTTGTGTTAGTTGTTGCCAGTCTGTTACAAAGTTGAAGGCCTAGCACTGGCCACTGAACATAATTGGCAGCGACTGACACGATCATGTACTAAAAAGCAGAGTAACAGCAGCACCCTCCTTCGTCGGTCCTGTAGTAAAAATTAGCCGACGAAGTAAAAAGGTTGAAATAGCTACAAAAAATTCTCTATCTCCTCATCTGTCTTCATCTGTCCCCTCCTTTCTAGTTCCAGAGCAATGCACTGCATATGTAGGGGTTATCCCCTGAGTGCTGGTCTAAGATAAAAAAAAATAAAATATTAAGTTCGACACAAGTGTGCCGTTGGCGTTGTCGGTCCTATTCACTTCGAAATGAGCATGCTAATGCTAGACTTGAATCAAACTCATTCCCTCGCTCGTTTTTAATAAGAACCTATGATCAGAGGTTCTTGTCCAAAAAGAGTGAATGAACGAGTTCGAAGTCTAGCAAAGGCCGTTGAGGCGAATAGGAAGCGCCATAAGACGTTTGATTTCAACAAGACCATAAACAGCCGATTTTGCGTTCACACTGCAAATTGTGGTTTTAACATACAGTCGGAATAATAAATTTTTTCAAAATAAATTAAAGCCCTCATAGAAATGTGTGAATTTGTTGCTGTACTTGTTCTATATTTTTACAACACTTAATTGACAATTTGTAGAACAGACGTTTTTGTTTGAAGAAAAAGTTTTGCAATGCGTTCTAAAATAGAAATTATTTTACATTCTGTGAATGAATATTTTAAAACTATGTAACTACATATACAAACTGAAGAACTTCTGGGAAATTAAGTTATTATATATAAAATGTTTTCATAATATATCAGAAGTCAATCTAGATTTTTATTAACATAAACAATACCAGCTGTTTCCAGTATATAACTTGACAGCACTCAACTTAGCACAGCCAAAAACAAGGTTGCATTTCATAAAACTTACTTAAAACTAGACTTGTACCGAACTCTTTCATTAGCTCGTTTTTGACAAGAACCATTAATCAAACCAATGTAATTTAAATGGGTTTGATCATAGGTTCTTGTCAAAAACGAGCTAATGAAAGAGTTCGGTACAAGTCTACTTAAAACCAATCCAAAAGTGGTTTTAAGTTGGATTTAACCAAATCATCAAACCAGGTTTTAACAAAGTCTACTTAAGAAAATAATTTTCTTTCTAAAGTTTTTGTGTACCCCTTTTGTACCCCTTCTTCGCTTCCGTCTGATTCTGACTACAAATTTTGCCAGCAGTAGGGGAAAATCCTTACATGTAGGTATTTTTGATACTATAATAAAAGCGTGGGGAAAATTGGACAGATTTTTGATATTCTCCAAAATGTAGGGATTTCTTCGTCATTATTTATTAAATAAATGCAAAAATAAAGTTTTTTTTAGCAATATTTTCTTTTTCAAAACGGTCCAAAATGTGTCTTTTCGTTAAAATCGCTTAAAAATGTATTTCCAGAGTTAAATAATAACAGATGCTTGCGCGAAAAAGTGAAACAAATTGGTCCACACAAGTTTAAGATCAATTTGTATGCTAAGATCATTTCTGCAAAGCCCTGGAAAAGGCTGCATTAATTTCGAATGTACTGGTAGTCATTTTCGAAAATGAAATTCAATAATACCATTTTTAGCTGCTAAAATTAGCAGGAAGTTGCTGGGTGAACCGTTTTCCATATTTTTGCAACTTTGTTTTTCTTTGTCTTTATCTAATAAATTGTAATTGTAATTTGTGAGCTTAAGATTTCAATTCAATGAAAATGTTTATATTGCACCAACATATAGTCAAGCAAAAATATTTGCACCAAGCTGGAAAAAAATAATTCATAATACAAATTTACATTGTAATGGAAATTTTTCTAATATCAATATCAAAGTCTGATACAATGTAGTTATCACTAAACAGTCGATGCACTAAAAAATTTTCCATTATCACTTGCTATTCATTGTCGCTAAACAAAACTTGCTGTGCCACCCGCTGCCAGGCCCTTTATTACATTTGCTAGTTGATTAAGTTACTCAATTGATGGATTAAAAAAGTAGTTAAACGATAATGCAATATTCAGCAGAAACATTTGCTGAGGTATTTTTATAGTTTGAACTTTGAAATGCATGAATTTATTGATTAATATATAAATGTCATAGTTGTAAATACTCGTATGAAATTAAATTAAAATATAGTGCCAAACAATATTTCCCAGTAATAAGTCAACACTGGAAATTATCGCTATTGTCATTGTGGTTTTACTTTCTAAAACTTTTTTTATGTTTCATTATCCTTTATATATTGTTTTTTTCTATATTTTTGACAATTTCGGTGTTGTTCTTGAACAAACCCTCTACTTTTAAGCCTAATTCTATGTTCATGTAGCTGATGTAGCCCATTTCGCGACTATTTATATTTGGTGGCTTTTTTTGCTTGAATGCAGGCAGCATTGTTTTTAGACTTGTACCGAACTCTTTCATTAGCTCGTTTTTGACAAGAACCATTAATCAAACCAATGTAATTTAAATGGGTTTGATCATAGGTTCTTGTCAAAAACGAGCTAATGAAAGAGTTCGGTACAAGTCTAATTGTTTTATATATTAATTCTACACAGGGATATATGCACTAGACTTGTGTCCAACTAGCTCATTCGCTCAGTTTGGCAAAAACCTCTGATCAAACCCATTTAAATTACATTTGTTTGATTAAAGGTTCTTGTCAAAACTGAGCGAATGAGCTAGTTGGACCCAAGTCTAATATGCATACAGAATAAGTTAAAGTAAAATTAAATTAAGGCTGCATAAAAGTATAATTAACATGTTCGTTCTGAATGCATTTAATGGCTTTTTGTGAAGATAGCACGCCTTCAAAAAAAAAAGTTCTTTTAAGAATGTGTACATTCTTTAAAAGCCACTTATTGGAAAAAACAATTTCAAAGAAATCAATTTTTTGAAAAAAGTACTTTTCCAAAAAAGTACTTTATTGCAATGGATACTTCTTCAATATATTAAAATATTTTTATTGTCTTGGCATTCTAAATATTTATATTCTTAGTAGGTCCTTAGGAGATGACACCTACATTTAGAATGCATTGTGCAGCAACCAGAAAGAGGGTAGTATTGAGAACACAGATGAGAGGATAGCTATTTTAAGAAGGAGGAGGCTGCTGTTACTCTGCTCTGATCGGAAAAATTCGAATCCATTCGACACTTCAGCCAACAGTAGCCTCATTACACATGAATGTAGCAAATATAATTAGGATATATATATATATATATATATATATATATATATATATATATATATATATATATATATACATTCTTGCTAGAGTTTTTTATTTGCCGCACTTTATAGTTTCCTGGGAAACCATGAAAAAAATAAAACTTTCCTTGATCCCGGTAATTCCCGAACATTAAAGAAACTCATGATTAACTCAAAATATTTTGATTATATCTTTTTGGCACAAAACAATACATAAAAGTTATGGTCACCTATGGTAAAAAATTCACTTAGTTCTGGCTACGTTTCCTGTGAATCAAGAAAACTAAATTATTTTGAGTTGTTGTAAGTGATTGCTTTTTCAGCTAGAAAGTAGTATATTGAGGGTGCTATTGGCTGAGTTTTAAGACGAGACAATGAAGCGGAGGGTGGAAGTCAAGAATATTGTGTCGAGTCCTTCTCATCAGCATTAGTGCATGGTTGCGTTAGTTGTTGCCGGCCTGTTTCACTAATGAAAGCATAGCACTGCTCATTGGACAATTACTGGCAGCGATTGACACTATCATATACGAAAGAGCAGAGGAACAGCACTCTCCTTCATCGATCCTATAGCAAAAAATTAACCGGCGATGTGAAAGGTTGAAATAGCTGGAAAAAAGGCTCCATCTTCTCATATTTCTTCTATCTGTCCTGTCAATACTATCCCATCCCCTGAGTTCAGGTCCGAATTAACAAAAAAGTAAATAATAATTAAAAATAGCTGCTGTCGGTGATGTGAGCTGCATAAATCTTTAGGCGATAGGAAACCTAAAATCGTTTAGTTAAATAATTTTAAGATGCAACATTTTTCACTTGTATATTTTTATATTCCGCTTTTCAACTCCTTTTTACTTTCTTTTTGTGTTGTAAAAAGGTAAGTTAATGTATAGATAAAAAGTGTGAACTATTATTTTTCTCGTATCATATATAAGTAACGACAGCTAACGTATATTATCACTGTCTCGACTAAAGTGTTTCAGCAGTTCGATTCACATTTTTAGAGTTATTTTATCAAATACAATAAACATGCTTTTATAATAAGCTATTAATTTTTTGTGTGCAGAGCAACAACAATTTTTTAAAATTTTTCTGAACTAATATAGTCAAATGGCACTCTGTGTGAATACCCTTAATGTTTTCTCTTGAATTCACTATATTTTTTAAGAATGCAAGAAAGTCGCTACTTTCATGTGGACAATTTATCTGTTCAACGACAAACAAATATGATTCATTATGATATGAAAGCATTAAATTTTAAAATTTGCATATCATCTGCAGCTGTTTTCCAAAGACGCAACCCTTTCATCATCAGTGCTCATGTGTATTGTGTTTGTCACCACTTATTAGGAGGTTTAGTTGAATTTGATAACAGTTCCTATTTACACAAATTTTATTGTGAAAAAGAATCCGAGAACTGTATCAACCTGATATTAACATGTTATTGTTATAATACCCGTGTTACCGTTTGATTATTTTTCTTCATGTCCCATTTTTCTGAATTTTTTGTTCCATCATACCTAAGGGAAACTATTTTGGTTTGAATTTTATACTTAAGTTTCGAAAACAGCTGTTCTGCTCTGCTGTGTAAGTTGAATAACAAAAACTGATGTTGACTTGCCTTTGTGCCTTAGAATATTTATCAAGTCTTTCTGAGATTTAAAATTAAAATTTCGAACAGTTAGCCTATAGAATCTTAATTCAATTTAAAAAAACTATGTTACACTCACTTTACTTTGTGTAATTGTTACAATCGTACAATTTTCGGGTTTTCCGTAACGATGACCATAAAAACGTACGTTCCAACGATTCGAAATTATTTCGTCCCGATTTTCATTTAACGTATCATAATGATACAAATAACTTAATAAGAAATTATACTGGCGTATTTTATGTGGCAATTCATCTTTTAAAATATTTAAAAAGTCTATTAAACATTCCTTTTTTAATTCAACTAAAATATCAAGATTTTTTTCACAGTGTTGAGACATTTCGACGCTGTTGTGTTACTGAACACCGTTAGAAGACTGAAAAAATATTGTATGAAAACATTTTAAATATAGAAGGGTTTGTTCGCAGATTAGAAAAGCATGAAGTGAACTTGTAAACTCGCGTGATTAAAGTAAATGGAAAACACGTGTGGGAACTAACATTTCTGATAAGAATACGACGAAAGTTGGAAAATTCCTTTTTGTATTTCAATTCAGAATGAGTTTCATTGTAACGGGAGTGGAAATTAGTAATTTTACCCGAAAATATCACTGTTTTGCAGACTTGTGTCGAACTTGTTCAAACCAATATAATTTATCCCTGGAATGGTGAACATCGCCTGTGAGGCGAACCAGTTTTTCAAGTAATAAGTAAAAACGTTATATTCGACCGGGTCGAATCTTAAGTACCCTCCACAGATGTCTTAAAGGAACTCTGTAGTTCCTGTAGCCAATTTTAAATCTCTATTTTGACAGAGTCATTCCGGGAAGGGCAGTGGGGGAGACGTTTTGCCTCTGCAAGATCAGAGAACATCTCAGCTTCTTAGAGGCTTAAGGAATAAAAGTTGTTCAATATTTATACTATTATTGCATATGATAACGTACGTCAACGTCCACTAAAGGGGCGGGGTTCAAAAATACACTATATCATGTTTTAGATAGACGAACGTATGGGCATTGCTAGATCGTCTTAGATTTCATCACTGATCAAGAACATATTTACTTTATGGGGTCCAATTCTCTTTTGAGGGTATTAAAACTATTTTGTCGGGGTCTCTCTAGCAAGGGCTGTGGGGAGACATTTCACCTTTGCCATAAAACGTCAAATATAAATGTTCGGAATTATTAAATCTAAAATTTATTTAAATTTTTTGGTTTTTTTCATAGGGTCATTTAGGGGCAAAGGGCGAGGAGGGAGTTAGGCAGAGGAGTACCAGGTTACGTCATTAAAGCTTAAAAGTATAATTTTTATGGAATGTAGGCTTAAGTAAAACAATTTGTTAAATTTTTACACTGTATTTGCATATAATAACGCCCACTAAAGGGGCGGGGTCCAAAAATAATTTTTTTTGATTTTATGACTCCAAGTTAACCGCGTTGAACTTTCTTGGACATAAAAATATATCATTTGCTTAACAAAATTACAAAAAAACTTTAAATGAAATTTATTTGTTGGTGGTCAAGCAATGCCTATATGCATTTCATTGGTGCTTTACCAAATCATCAGTAGACTTTAACCACAGTTTTGAAAATTTAAAAACCTCTTATGAATATACTTCTGAAAACCATGTGGTAATTCACAATTTGTAAATTACAAATTATTTTCAAAAATCACAACAGAATAAGAATAGTAGCCCTCGAAATTCATACAAAACTAAACCAACAAACAAATTATATTCGATATGAAACTATTTTATTTTTCTACATCTTAATACAATCAGAAATTCATTGGATAACATTGCTTGACCACCAACAAATAAATTTCATTTAAAATAGTATTGTGACAACAATATGTCAAATAAAATTTCATAACAAAAAAACTTTAAAAATCATGTTGTTTTTTAGAGCTTGGTTCAGTTCCTCTTAGGGGGAATTTTTTTTTCTCTTGCCCGACTTAGCCGACTTCCGAAGTTAACCTCTGCTATCCTTCAAGATATATTGATACCAAATTTCAAGAGTCTGGCTCTTTTCGTTTGGACTGAATCGTGATTTCCCCAGACGGATGGACGGATCGTCCTAGATTTCCTCACTGATCAAGAATATATGTATATATTTTATGGGGTCTCAAATGGATATTTCGCTGCGTTACATGTTATACAATTTGTATTATTTTTGAATAAGATAAATAGATCTAAGGTCTTTAAGAAAGACAATTTTTTCTCCGTACGGTGTTTTGATCTTATTTACTTTTTGTTGTTTTTTGCAAAGATGGCTTAATACCACCCACTGATATATACGACGTACTAATGGTCCTTCTATGTGTTTAAGTAATCAATGAAATGAATTGTGTTTTTTTATTTTTATTACTAAATAAGAAAATAATAAATTTCTGTTTTCCTTTCAATAAAATTTCGGTTTTTTTATCTTGAATATTGCCAAGTTTACCATTAAAGAATTTATGTTTACCATTCTAGGGTTAAAAGGGTTTGATGACTGGTTCTTGTCAAAAACGAGCGAATGAACGAGTTCAACACAAATCTACTGTGTTTCGTCCACAGTTACACAATAAAAGAAAATAGATAAAAGCGATCATTGTTGCATAGAAATCTACTTTTCAAACTGCCCTTGTACAATCAAACTAATTCTATTTTACAGAATAGTTGTCGCTGAGGGAAAATATATAATAAAAATTGACGTGAATGAACAATTTTTAAAGTGTCTGACTGATTTTATTTTTGTTTATTCTTCAAAAGTTTTGACCGGGCGCCACGAGATTTAACTGGATCGTGGTAATTGCAAAATGTTCTACTAAATGTGTGAACACAAATAAAAATAACGAAGAGATAATTTGCTCACTGACCGTACTGTATACAGTATCATCCTTGAACATTCTCTATAAATTACATTGAGTTCAAGGGAAATTGAAATGTTTGAACGCGTTTTTCCCAGTTCTTGTTTTTTAATTATGACTACTGCAGCAAAGGCTCTATATATCGTCTTTTTTTGAAAAAGGGTTACTCGTAAATTGAAAAAATTTACAGGATCAACAAATTCGCTATTTTTAATGTTAGGTGTGAAAAATGTTGTACTATGTAGCATTAATATTTGAGTAAGTGCGGGTAATGTGGTATAGGATGGTAATGTGGTATATTAGCTTTTTTTCTTAAACTGACAATATAAAGGTACGTTCACACTTATCAAATATTTGCCCAAAAATGCGTAACCACTAACCACTAATAAAACACTTCTTAATTCAAAAATGTATTTATTGAGTTAAATAGTCTCCAATAATATTGGATTCATGACACTGCCTATTAGTTTTGTATGCAATTGTTTTAATTAATAAACACGTATTTGAACAAAAATATTTTTCATTAGTATTTAGTGGTTACGCTTTTCGGGGCAAATATTTGATAAGTGTGAACGTACCTTAAGAATAACGGAAATATACTTAATATGTTGTTGCTCTCAGAGAATTAAGAGAGCAAAGATCTGTTTTATTTTTGCCAGTCATTCTAAAAATCAGTTTAAAAAATTCGATTTTGCGTGCGGTCGACTTTTTTCGGTTGGAGTTAATAAATAAGTTTTTGTTTTAAATGCGTATATTAAAGTTTTTAAGTGAAAGATTAAAATAATTGGTAAGTATTAAATAAGCAAATAATGTACGCAATTGCCGTTCTTTTTAAATATACATATAAATATCTACAGTAAACACAGGTGCAGCTATTATGGTATACTCTGAATTACCTAATTTGGTTAGTATACCATTACCTTCCAAAAAAAATCAGAATGCCGGAAAAAGGTGAAATAAAAAAATGGACAGCAGAATATATGAAAAAAGCTAGACAAGCTGTCCGAGATGGTGAAATGGGTATACTCTTGGCTTCAAAAACATTTGGTGTACCCCACACAACTTTTGGTGCACTAAGCCACTTTACCAGCATGTGGTGTACCACATTACCAGCACGTTTTTTAAAATCGCCTTTAATGGGATTTGAACTATTTTCTCAAGTATCTCTGAAATTGTGGACTTAGTGTTTTTCTCAAATATATTCCTGGATGCACATCACATGTGGCATGTGGATGGTTAAGTCATAGTTTAATCGAACAAAAAATAAAAATAGGTATACCATATTTCCCGCATTTACTCTATTCTGGAACTGATTCATATCAATAAAATTATTATTATTAATTAAATTACGCTGTAGCGTGGGACTTTTTTAAAAACAAATAATGATATGCATGAAATTTAACTATATTCATGGGTGTGAAAAAGCAAAGTGATAAAGCTAAGACAAAATGGGTATATTAATCGAAATGAGCTTAAAAATACTGCTGAGTTACAATGCGGAGTTCTTAAAAACAAAACCACTTTTTTCGAATTTCTTCGCTCACGAACTCATGAACCGATTTTGACTTGGTTAGTAGCAATCAACGTAGATTTTGAATGTTATGAGTTGATTAGTTTGATGAATCAATTGATGGAGCTATTTAAAAGTTATTTAAAAAAACACTTTTGAAAAAAAAAATTTTTCTTAGTTGTTTCATATATCTCGAAATCTACCGCTCCGAACCAATTCAAGTTCACAGAAAATCTGAGTTTGAAAGAACCCCTTAAGAAGCGACTAGTTTGGTTCGATCCGATTCTGCTGTTCAAAAGTTATAAGCGAGTCACATAATTACGCGCCCACACACACACACACAATGTTTTAAATTATGTATGAATTTTTATTAGTCGAACTTTGTAATGTAAATTGTTAATTTTTTTTTTTGGGCTTAAGTTCGAATCTGCATGACTGCAAATGATTTTTTTTATTATTTTTATTAATAAATGAATTTTGTTCAAATTCTATTTATTTTTTTTTTTTATATTAAGATTGGAATATTAAGAATATTTTCAATAATCATCAAACCAGCAGAACGGATCAGTACTGATTTCGAGGCCGCTACGCCGTCTCATCAGCGTTCTTTGTTAAATTTTTTCACTTTTGAACCACTGTGAGGCTGCCCAGGATCTTTTAGCCCAGAGAGTCCTAAAAGAGAACGTCGATGTCGCAATCATAAGCGAGCCATATAGAGTACCGAAGAATAGCACCTGGATCGCCGATGAGTCAACAACGGCAGCTATTTGGACTTGTGGCTCATTACCTTTCCAACAGACCCATACACTGGATAAAGGTTTCGTAATGGCGAAGATAAAGGGAACTTTCTTGTACAGTTGCTATGCTCCTCCAAGGTGGTCCCTTGACGAATTTGAGAATATGCTAGAGGGCCTAGTTGCGAATGCACACTTAAATTCACCGATCATCATATGCGGCGATTTTAATGCCTGGGCGATGGAATGGGGCAGTAGGTGGACTAACGCAAGACGTCGCAGTATCTTAGAAGCTTTCGCATCCCTGCGGGTCACGTTATTAAATGATGGACTGAGGAGTACTTTTAGGAGATCAGATACCAGTTCTACGATAGATATATCGTTTGCCAGCGACAGCCTTGTTTCGCGGACCGTGTGGAGGCTCACTGAAGACTTCACAAATAGCGATCATCAGGCAATTGTAATCACAACTGCTGGGCAGAACACTGACACGGCAAGAATGCTCGAGTTCACTGGACCTAAATGGAAGGACTCATGCTTTGATGGTGACACGTTTAAACTGCTACTGTCTAGCTTTACCGCAACCGGGGACTTAGTAGATGATAGGGTGCAAAGCGTATACGAAATGTTCTACACTGCCTGCGATGCTGCTATGCCTCGAAGATATACACTTCGAGGACGGTCTCCCTGTTATTGGTGGAATGATGAAATAAAAGAGTTACGATCAGCATGCCTTAGAGCAAGAAGAAGGGCCCAACGTTCCAGAGGAAGATCATCATGGGAAGATTATCAAGTAAGATATCAAGATCTACGCACCCAATTAAGGAAAGCCATAAAGAGAAGTAAGAAACTATCTTTCCAAAGAATATGCCAAGAGGCTAACATCAACCCTTTTGGAACGGCATACAAGGTAGTTTTCAAAAACATCGGAGCGCAGAAACAGCCCAGATTGGGATGCCCAAATTTGCTTCGGAAGATTATTTGCACCCTGTTTCCACAAGGTCAACCGTATACGATTATAAGGACGGAGACGGCGGCGACTAACACAATCCTAGAGATCACACAAGGGGAGTTGCTTGCGGCATGCGCTAAAATTGGTGATAGAAAAACGCCTGGGCCAGATGGTATACCGAACAAGGCGCTCAAGTTGGCTATCCAACATAGGCCGGACATATTTGCCATCATGTTCCAGAAATGCCTAGTCGAGGGTATTTTCCCTCGGAGTTGGAAGGTGCAGAAACTGGTACTTATCCCGAAACCCGGCAAGCCTCCGGGTGAGCCATCTTCGTATCGCCCAATCTGTCTCCTTGACACGATGGGTAAAGTTCTGGAGCGAATTATATACAATAGACTTCTAGCTTGCGCTGAAGCTAGAGGAGCTCTCTCCGATCTGCAGTACGGATTTAGGAAAGGCCGTTCCACTGTAGATGCGATTAGGAAAATAGTAGACATAGCAGAAGACGCAATAGAAGGCGGAAGATGGAGATTTGGTTCCAAGGAATACTGCTCGGTGGTCACCCTGGATATTCAAAACGCATTTAATTCCGTGAATTGGGGGAATATTGCCAAGGCCCTTTTCATTATGAGTACGCCGTCGTACCTAATGAATTTGGTAAACGACTATTTTCGGGATCGGAAAGTTTTATATCTGACCGATGATGGCGAAGAAGAATATACAGTCACTGCAGGTGTACCGCAAGGTTCTATTCTTGGCCCTCTGCTCTGGAACATAATGTATGATGGAATACTGCGACTATCTTTACCGGATAAGACTTCCATTATTGGCTTTGCGGACGACATTGCCATAGTTTCAGTGGCAAAAACCGTGGAGGAGGTGGAGGTGAAGGCAAATGCGGCAGTCGAAAGGATTGAATCGTGGCTTAATGGGACTGGGTTGACACTAGCTGCCCATAAAACAGAGGCTGTCTTAATAAGTAGCAGAAAAATGGTGGAAAAGATGACTGTAACAGTTGGCGATGCAAGAATAGAATCGAAAAGGGCCATAAAATACCTAGGCGTAATGATCGATGACAGGCTAAATTTCAAGGAACATGTAAGGTTCATTGTCAAAAAGGCATCCGGCGCACAAGCAGCTCTGGCAAGAATAATGCCAAATACTGGAGGACCAACATCATTTAAAAGAAGGGTAATATCGTCGGTTGTGACCTCGATAATAATATATGCCTGTCCAGTATGGTCGGTAGCATTTTCCGAGGAGACGACAAGAAGAAAATTGTCTTCGGTGTACCGTCTAAGTGCAATAAGACAAATAAGTGGTTTCAGGACAATATCCGATGACGCAGCAATGGTATTGGCAAGAGCAATACCTATAGATATACTGGCGGATGAAATGAGGCGAATCTACTTCCGTCGTCTTGAGAATCCAGGGCAAATTGCTACAATAAGGAGAGAGGAAAGGAGTGTTTCTATCTGCAGATGGCAGTCTAGATGGGAATGCAGTTCGAAGGGCAGATGGACTTATTATCTTCTGCCCATCATAATTCCCTGGCTGGAGGCGAAACACTGCGAGCCAAACTTTTATATGACGCAGTTCTTGAGTGGACATGGTTGTTTTAGGAAATATCTGCACAAATTAGGGCACGATAGACACCCAACATGCCCAAATTGTGTTGACGAAGATGAGGACGCTCAGCACGTTTTATTTTGCTGCCCGAGATTTAGGGGTCCTTGGGAGTTGAATATTACTCCCCGTCAGCTTCTAGACGAGATTTTGGGTTCCGAAGTTAAATGGTACGAGTGCAACCGCCATATATCTGTAGTTATGCAGGAACTACGAAGGCTGGAAAGACAGAGATCGAACGAGCGTTCATAAGATGAAGCGAAATCGCTAACCAGCCCTCCGCGAAGTAATACCTAGCGGCAGTCCCGCGGAGGGAGAGTGGTCGAAGGAAACAGGGGGTGGGTTTAGTACGTAGGCACCAGTCATGGTGAATCGTGCATGCTTATGTTGGAACATAAGTATCATTTGAAGATTACCACCTCCGGTTCTATACAAAAAAAAAAAAAAACACACACACACATACAAAAGAAAGTCAAGAAAGTTTTCTAGGAATTCAAAACGATGACATCTGGTGAAAACTCCATTTTTTTCAAAACGGGGCAAAACTAATAACTTCCCGATATGTTTTAAATTGTTAATTTTCTTGGCGGGAAGTTAAAAAAATACATGAAAAAAACTCTTTTCTTTGTTTTTTTAATATTTGTAGAAATATAACGGTCTGAATTCCTTCCAGTCCACAGGAAATGGTATAAAACCAAAAGGTTCGCGATCTTATGAAGTATTCGGTTAAGAGAAATCGTTCGTCTTAAAACCGACTATGAAAATTAATTTTTTTAGCGGGGCTATTACCAAATATTAGCTGAATTACGTGGCAAAGCCCCATGATTTCGTAATATTAAATTTATAAATCTGATGTCATTGATATTTAGTATTTTGGAACTATCAGCGGTCTTTTATGGAATACCCTGTATACGAATGTATAGATAATTCGCAATTTAATAGAAATGTGGGAACGCTTGAAGAAATTTGTGCAATCGAAATATCGAACAACAGCCGTTTATAATAATTTAATAGCAAAGGTTACTTTGTCGTTGAACATATTCAAACATTTTGGAAGGTACCTCGTTTTGAAAAAAATTAAAGTTTCGCCAGATCTCGACTTTTTCAGTTTCTGGAAAGCCGCATTGAACCAAACTAGTCGCTTTTTAAGGGGTTCTTTCAAATTATATTTCTGGAGAATTGGAACTGATTAGAGCCAATTGACTTTGAGTAATATCAAAAAAAAATTAGAAGTTTTTTCCAAGCAGCTCTAGCGATCGATTAAAGAAACTTATCTGCTGTTGACATTCAAAAGCCTCACCGATCGCCGCTAACCGGGTCAAAATCGGCTAATGCGTTCGTGAGACATCGTGGACGGAAAAATTTGAAAAATTTATTTTTTAATAAACTCCGAAATTGTATATCTGATCGATTACTTTTCGAACCAACACAGTCGCATTTCAAAGAGTTCTATTAAAGTTGGATTATTAAAGTTCGAAATTGTAACCGATTCAGAGTGGTAGATTTCGAGATATCTTAAAAAGAAACTAAGAAAATTTTTTCAAAAGCACTTATTCAAAGTAACTTCTGAACAACTTTATCGATCGATTCCACAAACTAGTCAGCTCTTGACCTACAAAAACCGCATCGATGCATTAAACATATTCACGACAGGATACGGACTATAATAACCTGTCAAAATTAGAATGCATATGGGAGGGAATATTTTCACGGCTACATGGCAGGTTGTTGTCTGCGCTACTTTTGCGGTTAAAGTCAAATTAAACTACTCCAAAGCATGTTTTCACACGTTTTTTACGCGAATTTTCAATAACACGGTTTATTTTAAACAAACTTACCCTTTTTTTGTACGCCTTTCTATAGCCTCCAAAAAAGAATTTGGAGGGTATATTCACTTTGTCATTCCGTTTGTAACGCATCGAAATATCCATCTCAGACCCCATAAAGTATATATGTATATTCTTGATCAGTGATGAAATCCAAGACGAACTGAGCATGTTCGTCCGTCCGTCCGTCTGTGGAAATCACGATTCAGTCCAAACGAAAAGAGCTAGACTCTTGAAATTTGGCATAAATACATATATTTTGAAGCTTAGAGCAGGTTAAGTTCGAAGATGGGCTAAATCGGGCAAGAGGGCAAAAAGCTCCCCTAAGAAGAACTAAACCAACCCAAAAAAACAACATAATTTTTAAAGTTTTTTGGTTATTTTGTTAAGCAAATGATATATTTTTATGTCAAATACGGTCCAACGCCTTAAACTTGGAGCCATTAAATAAAATAAAAATATTTTTTGACCCCGCCCACTTCAGTGGGCGTTATTATAGGCAAAAATAGCATAAAAATTTAACAAATTGTTTTACTTAAGCCTACATTCCTTAAAAATAACACTTTTAAGCTTTAATGACGAAGCTGAGACGAAACCTGGTACTACTCTGCCCTACCCCCTCCCCCCTCTTCCTTTGCCCCCTAAATGACCCTACCAAAAAAAAAAATTTTTTTTTTAAATTTTGTATATAATCATCCCAAGCATTTATCTTTAGAGTTTTATGACTGCCGATTTCTGCCCTACCCCTCCCCCCCTCTTCCTTTGCCCCCTAAATGACCCTACCAAAAAAAAGAATTTTTTTTAAATTTTGTATATAATCATCCCAAGCATTTATCTTTAGAGTTTTATGACTGCCGATTTCTGCCCCCCCCCCCTCCCCTCTTCCTTTCCGCCCTAAAGTACCCTGCCAAAATAAATGTTTTTTTTAATTTTGTATATAATCATCCCAAGCATATATCTTTAGAGTTTTATGACTGCCTGTTGCTGCCCTACCCCCTCCTCCCCCTTTGCCCGCGAAATGACCCTACTAAAAATAAATAAAATTTGTTTTTAATTTTGTGTATAATCATCCCAAGCATTTATTTTTAGAGTTTTATGTCTACCTGTTTCTGCCCTACCCCCTCTCCTTCTTTGCCCTCTAAATGACCCTATCAAAATAAAAGAAATTTTAATTTTGTATATAATTATCCCAAGCATTTATTTTTAGAGTTTTATGACTGCCGATTTCTGCCCTACCCCTCCCCCCCTCTTCCTTTGCCCCCTAAATGACCCTACCAAAATAAATAATTTTTTTTTAAATTTTGTATATAATCATCCCAAGCATTTATCTTTAGAGTTTTATGACTGCCGATTTCTGCCCTACCCCTCCCCCCCTCTTCCTTTGCCCCCTAAATGACCCTACCAAAAAAAAGAATTTTTTTTTTAATTTTGTATATAATCATCCCAAGCATATATCTTTAGAGTTTTATGACTGCCTGTTGCTGCCCTACCCCCTCCTCCCCCTTTGCCCGCTAAATGACCCTACTAAAAATAAATAAAATTTGTTTTTAATTTTGTGTATAATCATCCCAAGCATTTATTTTTAGAGTTTTATGTCTACCTGTTTCTGCCCTACCCCCTCTCCTTCTTTGCCCTCTAAATGACCCTATCAAAAAAAAAGAAATTTTAATTTTGTATATAATTATCCCAAGCATTTATTTTTAGAGTTTTATGACAAAGGTGAAATGTTTCCCCCACAGCCTTTACCAGAGCGACCCCGCCAAAATACAGTTTTTATGCCCTCTAAAGAGAATTGTGATGAAGTCTAAGACGGTCTAGCAATGCCCATACGTTCGTCTGTGGAAAACATGATATTGTATATTTTTGAACCCCGCCCCCTTTAGTCGGCGTTGACGTACGATATTATATAAAGGAACTCTGTCCCACCAAGTTAAACATTTCAAATTCACTTACTAAATATTTGGAGGGTATTTAAGATTCGACCCGGTCGAATATAACGTTTTTACTTGTTTATATTAAGAATATTTTCAATAATCATCAAACCAGCAGAACGGATCAGTACTGATTTCGAGGCCGCTACGCCATCTCATCAGCGTTCTTTGTTCAATTTTTCCCACTTTTGCAAGTGGTGCTAGTTAGTAGGAATATCAACTATTTAACCAATGTTTTTAACGAATATTGAATATGAGAAGTTCCCACATTCATATTTTCAAGTTATTACCTTTTTGGTTAGTACGAAATTCCCCAACCCTGACGATTAATATTCCCAATATTCCATGTATCTCTTTAGCTTTGTCCAGAGCCATCGGCTGCTGATTGCTAAAGCTTCTTTGTTGTTTATGTTCAAGTAATTGAATTTAGTTGTCAATTTACAATGAACTAGCACCACTTGCAAAAGTGGAAAAATTGAACAAAGAACGTTGATGAGATGGCGTAGCGGCCTAGAAATCAGTACTGATCCGTTCTGCTGGTTTGATGATTATTGAAAATATTGTTAATATTCCAATTTTAATATAAAAAATAATAAATAGAATTTGAACAAATTCATTTATTAATAAAATAATAAAAAATCATTTGCAGTCATGCAGATTCGAACTTAAGCCCAAAAAATTAACAATTTATATTAAATAAAATTACTAAATCGAAAATAAAAAGTCGTGGACCTTAAGTCGACGAAATTGTAAATTCGATTTTGCTTTTTTAAATTTCTGCTAAATAAAAATTTGTGTTGTTTAGTCTCACGTTCACAAAACGTTTCAGTAATGATATCGAGGCTTCTACGCCATCTCATCATTGTTGTTCCAATAGTTTTATGTACATTTTATTTAACTAAATGAATTTACAATATATTGTCCCAACGCTTAAGATGCATTGTTAAAGCGAGCTGACAGGATTTCAGTTTCCCTGAAAGTAATCCACCATAATAGTATAAATAAAGGACCCATATCATAAATGGGCTTTAATTCACGGAATTCTTCAAACTATGTACCTGAGTTATGTAAATTATGGATTCCTTTAATTTCGTTTTTGCAATTATTATATATATATATATATAACATCTTGCCTTTTCGCATTATTTCAAAAATATCAATACCTGTTGGTAAGGCTTGGGCTTAAACGTAATAACATTTTTTATCGCTTATACATAACTGTAGACATTCGGTATGTCGAGGTCGTTTAGCTGCACGTTTTCGCCAAGAATTACATTGGTTTGATCAAAGCTTCTTGTCAAAAACGAGCGGGTGAAAGAGTTTAGCTGAAAGTCCATACCATCCGTATTATGCGTTTCTTTTGACACAAGTATCAGTTTGACACAAGTCTACTAAATATGAACACATCTGACAAGCATTTTATCTAATGCATACACCTGAAATAATTGAGATTTTTTAATGTATGCAAATAAAAGTAAGAGACTTGTGGATACCCAAAATAACATATATTAACAGAATAAAAAGCCGAATAGGGAAAATTATGGTCCTGCTTATATACGAGTGTGTATAACATATAAAAGTAATAACATAAGAATTTGCATTATTTGAAGTACTGAGGAATTACAATTTTTTAAAAAGAGGTTGAAATAAAATACATGTCTTTGAATCTGATGTGGATAATGATGTTTACTTTTGATCTCGAACTCCACTAAAATTGTGTGGTGAGTGCTAATAACTGTCATAAATGTTGAAAAAGTTGCAAGCGGTTCACACGTCATAAGTGATGACGTATAACAGTGTATGACAATATAATAGAGCGCAGCAAAATTTTTATATTGTTATACATATGTACGGTCTAAAGTTTCAAATATATGTTTTTTCTTTTGATACAAATTTTGAAACGTGAAGCTCATATGCATTCGTTCGTCCACAAATTGTGTGATATAACAAACCAGAGTTCTATATACACAGTTTTGTGTTTTGCTTTCGATATAAATAACACCAAGGCGACATGAATTTCAATGTTAGGACATTAATGGCCTCTAAACGTTTTTCAAACACTTACGGTCTTATGCAAACAAAATATTAATTAATGCTTGAAGCTCACGTCAGTTAATAGCTACTTTAGGGCTAACGTACCTATGTTAAAAAATGATATGCAAAAACAGTGCATTAACTATTGCATACTTCAAATAATGTTACTTGTTGATACTGGCAACGTTGTCATTCTCTCTTGTCTCTATATAGTTAACGATGCAAAATAGTGAGTATTAATTCATCCTGATAGTCGGATGTTTTAACAATGTTTTGTATATTTTTAATATGAAATAAAATTTTTAATTCTTTTTTTTTGTTAAGGGTTTAAACTGATTATTTCAAAAACAGACATTCTTTACTTGTGTTGATTGTATGTACATCACTATAAATTTTATTGGTTTTACATTACGTGTGTTAATACTTTGAGTGATATTTATTGTCATAGATGCTGCTTAAGGAACTCATAAGAAAGAAGGTAAAACCCATTGAAAACAAAAAATACGGACAACAACACCAACCATTCAAAGAAAATAGCATGGATGGAAGTGGCAGAAAGTTATGTGCATCACATACATATATCGAGTGATTTTTTTGCTATTATCTTTTTGGCAACACTGGTTTTGACAGCTCACGCACGTTTCGTATCTTGTGTCACTGTCAAACATCTTCAGTTTGGTCTATAATTTCATGAATCGTCTTACAAAAGAACAACGCTTGCAAATTATTGAATTTTATTACCAAAATACGTGCTCTGTTAAGAAAGTTCATCGCGCCCTTCTTCCATTTTATGGTCAGTTTAATCGAGGCTCATTTCTGGTTGAATGGATACGTGAACAAGCAAAACTGCCGTATTTGGAGTGAAGAGCAGCCAGAAGCATTGCAAGAGCTACCAATGCATCCACAAAAAACAACCGTTTGTTGCGGATTATGGGCTGGCGGCATCATTGGGCTGTATTTCTTCAAAGATGATGCGAATCACAACGTTACTGTGAATGGTGAGCGCTACCGTGCGATGATAACAAACTTTTTTTGCCCAAAATGGAAGAGCTTAACTTGCATGACATGTGGTTTCAACAAGACGGTGCCACATGCCACACAGCACGCGAAACAATGGACCAATTGAGAGGCGAGTTCGGTGAACAGTTTATTTCACGTTTGGGACCGGTCAATTCGCCGCCCAGATCGTGCGATTTAACGCCTCTAGACTATTTTTTGTGGGGCTATGTTAAGGCTAATGTCTATAGCGACAAGCCCGCTTCGATTGACGCACTGGAAGCCAACATTGAAGCATTTATTCGTGAGATACCGGCCGAAATGTTGGAAAGAGTATGCCAAAATTGGACTAAGCGGATGGACCATTTGAAGCGCAGCCGCGGCCAACATTTGCATATAATAATCTTCAAACATTAAATTATATCGACCCTACTATCGATCCAAATAAATATTTCATGCATTTTTTTGAATTTTATGTTTTTTTTTTTAAATTTCCGATAGCTCTTAAAAAATCACCGTTTACATATACATTGTATATAAACAACCACATGATCATTATTTCCTCTTTTCAAATTTCTTACATTTTTTAGCTTCAACAGTTTACCTGTCGGGAGTCAACGCACAATAACACAGCACAAAAATTTGTGCCCGATAATAGCCCGCAATTTGGTTTATACGTTCTAAATGAAAAATTACACATTGAATAAAATTTTCACATCGAAATAAATAATTTTACCGATTCTGTTCATTAAATTTAATGTATCCATTTTTAATATAAAAATACACAAAACTGAAATGCTCTCATTAAAAGTTTTCACAAAATATATGTAAAAAAAAATATTTAACACCGCTTTAAAGTACATGAGTAGCTACTTTAAATTATTTGATGTTAACATCGGTTAAGCTAACAGTCGTTTTTGTATGATACTTTAAGGAATTTTGCTAACATTGGTTTATCAGGCTGTCTTAAGTTTTTTTGCATAAGGCTGTTATTGTTTTTATATTACGGACAGCGCACTGATAATACAATTATTAGCGCCATCTTTATTTCAATGTTAGCTTCTGCAATCATAATTTTAGAAGTAGCTGTTGCTTTTAATAGGAGAGTTTTCTATGCACAGGCTGATTCTATAAGTTTCCTGTTCAACATTCTGTGTGAACTAGATATTGACCCCACTAGACTTGTGTCGAACTCGTTGAAGCGCTCGTTTTTGACACAAACCTATTATCAAACCAATGTAATTTAAAAGGATTTGATCAAAGGTTCGTATTAGATATTATGAAATGTAATGAAATGAGTTGAACACGAATGAAATGAGTTGAAAATGGTCAGTTTGTCTTAGACAAAAACCGTTATTGAAGGTGGAGTTGGGTTTAACTCGTTCGTCATATGAATGAAACCCACGAACGAACCATTTGTATTACATTGGGTTGATCAAAAGGTTTTTATTAGACCTCTGCGTAAATGTATTTGAAGGAAAAAGTACTCCAAATATGGCAAAACTTGTACATATTTTCCTCTTGTAATCTGCTCTACAACAAAATGTTGTACTTATTTTCTAAAATAACAACATCAAGGAACAATTTTATTGTTTGGTCAATTATAAAAGTAGTTCGCAATTTTATATTCGAGTCATTCATCAAATATGTCGAGCAAGAATTGAAGATCGAACTTCATGTTGTACAATAACTTCCACGTGAAGGTTTACAGATAAAAGACATCTGTTAAGTTTTAGTCTGAATTTATGTGTGTGTCTGCATAGTTAAGGTGGTTAATTTAACATAAGTAATTTTAGCAAAAGGAAGATTAATCCATAGTGGTTTAACACAAAACTTAATAAAAAGCAATCCGATCGCAGCAAAACTTGATAAATCCATTTTAAAATTTGTATTCAAATACAGTAGTTTTCCGATTTAACGAACATAATTGTTGTCAAGCCTGTTCGTTAAAGTGAATTGCTCGTTATATCCAGTACTAATTTAAAAACAAAAGCGTCCTCTATTGTATTCAAAACTCCAAGTATATTTTTAATATATTATTTATATTTTATTAAAAAAATAAGTAAAAGAAAAATTCATAAAACACTGTCATACAAAGAGAAAAATATTATTTAAAAACTGGCTAAGCACAGTCTGTTTTTTTGGAATTGATAACATTCTCTTAACCCTGGAATATCATACATATTTTTGTGGCGTAAACATCATAGTTCGTCGAATCGACGACGACGATATTCGAAAGTTAATAAAAGAAGACCGGCAACAACTAAATAAATGAAATTTATTTCTTTCAATTATTTCTTTTGTATGTTAATAAAAAAGTTAACATAAATTATTTTGTTTTTACTAATTTGACATAAAAGCGCGTTTCAACGCTCTACTTCATCTGGTTGATTTTTTAAAACATGACATGGGAATTTATAAAAATAGTTTACATGATCGATTAAATTTGTTTGAATTTGCAAATTAACATATTAAGTAATTAAATGAACTTATTTTCAATAGTGTCAGTCTATGATTTACAAATGAATAAGAAAATTCTATTTTGTATAACCCGGGGTTTCGATGATACATATGCAGAAAAATAAAACTTGCCCAATACGTAGAGGGCTATAACTGCGTGCACATCAAGGCCATATCAGCGGCTACTGCTATACGAAAAATCAGGTATAGATATATACAAATAGAGGAAGAGATATACAAAAAGTAAACATGAGTAGTCGAAACGACGAAGTATGATATTCCAGGGTTAATGGCATCTTCTTGAAGCTCTCTCAAAAGCATTAAATTTGAGCTACCTCCAGGGTTGCCGTTGAAATTTCGCAAAAAGGATATTTATGAAAACATAGGGTAAAAAAAAAGGCTATTTTAAAGTAAAAAAGGGTCAAGTTTTTTAACAAATATATAACATTTATTTCAATTTAAAAAAAAAAGAAAACCCAATTTTAACAACAGAATTTATTTGTTGGTGGGCAAGCAATGTCTGTATGCATTTCATTGGTGCTTTACCAAATCATCAATAGACTTTAACCACAGTTTTGAAGAGTTGAAAACCGCTTATCTTATGCACATACTTCTGAAACCCATCTGAAAATTCACAATTTGTAAATTACAAATTATTTTCAAAAATCACAACAGAATAAGCATAGTAGGCTTTGAAACTCATACAAAACTAACCCAACAAATAATTTATATTCGATATGAATCTATTTTATTTTTCCACACCTTTATACAATTAGAAATCCATTGGATAACAAGAAAAGTATTAATAAGGCAAAATGAAAAATAAAATCTAAATTAAACTGTTATGAAAATTTTATTTGACATATTGTCTATAAACTACAAAAATAAATAGAAATCTATAAAAAAAACCAGTGCATACATTTTTAATATATATAAGAGCTTTTCGCTGCCAAACTTTAAGCAGAAACACATACATAAATCAGGGCATACTCACAGTTGATCCTCATTTCATTTTACACAATTGTGAAACTTTATTGAAAAAAATAGGTATGCATGGAATATGACAGTCGAATGCAATTTTTATATGTACGCTCACAAAACTAATGAACGGACTATGTATTCAACACACATATACATATAAATGATAAGTGTACTGAGAACTTTCGTGAGGGATATTGGAACTTTAACTCATTTTCACACATATTGTTAAAATGATACAAAGGGATTAATTAAAAAGTGTCATAGAAAGTGTCATTGGCATGAAAAAGGATCAAAAGTGATACTCTAGTATCTCAACGGCAACGCTGGCTACCTCTCCAAAATAAAATTATTGTTCGTTATATAAGGTACTCAGTAGAACAAACTAAGGTGTCCGTTAAATGCGATGTTCACTAAATCGAATGTTCGTTAAATCGGAAAACTACTGTAATATAATTTTTTAATCTTGTACAGATGAATGACTAATCTGGACGTCTATAATACTGCAACAATAATTCATATCAAATACAAGTGGAATTACCAAAAAAAAAATATTTTCTCAAATTGTGCGAAACAGTGGATTTATCAAGTTTTGAAAAAATCCTCTTAAATTTAACAATAAAAAAAATATGTTAATAGCGTAGGTATTGCAAAAGTATAAAGCTTAGTCTAGACGATATGTTGAAACAGCATATTTATGATGAAAAATTTGTTACCAGTGCCAACATATCGTGTAGACACTAAATTTCATCAACATACGTATGCTTAACCACATATGAAGGCCATTTGTTAACGTTGTCAACAAACGTGTGTTCACGATTTTAGCATATCGTGTAGACACCATATTTTTGATGGCACGTAGAGTTGATATTTCAATCTTGCTCATGTATGAGCAGTGCTGCCTGATTTGCCATATTTTCTCTTAAATTTAGCAATTTACCGCATATTACACCTATGGCACCAATGATTAAAACAAAACGGTAAATGTGAATTTTGGCATTGTGTTTAAAAAAGAAAACTTATATTATTATAAAAATTAAAATATAGTAAAAATAAAGGTTTATATGTTGGAAGATATTTGTAATGGGTGAGTCATTAGACATACATAAGTATATATTTTTAGTATTACTATCACTTACAATAACAAAATTCTCGTTTTATTTTCAAACATAAGCATATACAGAAATGGATGCAATGATTACAGATTTGTTGGAAGTTACAGACGGTTCAGAATCATTTTGTGGCTTTGATGCAGATGATTCCGGATACGCAACACCTGAAAAAGTACAAGCAGACAAAAAAGTGCGAAAAACATACAAACAAATTAGACCAAAAGTCCATACTGAATGGTCTAATGATGACATTATAAAACTCATCAGTGCTGTTGAAGAACGTCCAACGCTCTGGGACATCAGCTCCCCACAATATAAATTGCCAAAAACAGCAGCATGGCAAGAAATTTCTGATTTTATAGGAGAACGAACTGCAGACGAATGTAAAGCTAAGTGGTCAAATCTGCGAGTGACATTTAAGACAAACTTGAGCAAAAGCAAAAATCCGGCTCGGCTGCTGGAGGAACCATTGTTTGGAAATATTTCAACGCAATGATGTTTTTAGACGTGAATGAAACGTCTCAAACTAGCGAATCAATTTCTTCAATGACATTGGTAAACAAACTACCGATTTATATATTATGAAATTTTTTTAACTCAATTTATTTTATTTATTTTTCATTTTTTTATGACAGTCTGTCGATAACTCGAATTCGCCAGAAAAGGAATGTGAACCAACACTACCAAAAAGTGCTAAAAAAACACCATCGGTTCCACAAATGCTGCCGTCACAATCATCATCGTCTAATTCTGATTTATTCAAAGAAATGGCAGCGAAGGCGATCTGTACAATAGCAGACAAAACAGGAGCAAACGACCAATTTGATGCTTTTGGTGTTTATGTTGCTGCTGAGTTGCGCAGTCTTCCTCTTCAAAAAGGAATGCTTGCTAAAAGGAAATTGGCTCGTGCTCTAATGGACATATTGGATGAATCTGAAAGTTCTACTGAATCAAGTTTCAATAATGCCTAAAAATAATATGCGATATGAGTAGTTTAAGCGTCTGATACTTCCAAGATTATCCTCAACTTCTTTTATTAAAATTGAAAACCATGCGGCACATATATTTGTTGATTTCACTTTTAATTACTCATATGGTAAATGAAAAACTAAATGAATGTTATTAGTTATTATATTAATTAAATAAAAAAAATTAAACTTAACAATATTAAAATTAGATTTGTTTATACTGCCAGTCTAGTTCACCTTCCTCCACAAAATACATGGTAAACTCTTTTTGTATTTCCTTAGCACTCATGTTTGATTGAACGTCAGTATTTGTAGCAAATTGAAGTGGCAAAAATGTAGAATTTGTACTGTATTCATATCGCCAAGTACCTTCAATTAATACTCCATTTTCATCATATTGATCGGCTAATCCGAACGGTGTATATAATTTTTTATTTGTTGTGATCATATAATTGTGAAGTACGCAGCATGCTAAAACAACCTTTTTGGTTTTTTCTGGGTCTAAATTAATAGGTGATCGCAAAACTCGAAAACGTCCTGACATTATACCAAACACGTTTTCGATAATCCGACGTGCACGGCTTAAACGATAATTATACACTCTTTGTACCATTGCACTATAGGTTAAACGGCTACCAAAACTGTGCTTAATGTCATTTTGTAACCAATACTTCAAATTAACTAAGTAAGCTTTTTGTTTTTGGTTAATATTAAATTCCGTTTGACAACACGCAGTCGAAGTCATTGCATTGTAATCACTTAATAAATTTTGTTGAAAAGCCTGTATTGCTTTTAAAGATTCAATTGCTTGTTTAAATAATTTCGCGAGTTATAAAGAAGAAAGTGAAAATGGAGATCAATAAATTAAGTAAGTTTTAATGTTTTTTGTTAAAAAAGGTGATAAATTTGTTTGACTTGCTTGAAATAAAGCCACGTTTTTAACATAACCTTAAAAGTACTGCGATTGTTTTCAAACTGTAACTTCGTGGAAGCTTTTAAAATTTCGGCGAAGATCGGCGGATTGAATGCAATCATAAATGAATATATTGAAATGTTATAAAGCAATTCCCATTTACATTTAATAGCCATTTTTAGCCGTTTTCGAATAATTCCATATTTTTTAGGTTATTGCGTTTTAAAAAAAGCTGAGTTGTTTGAAATTTGGTTTAACGAAAATTCAAGGCAAGACAAGCAGGATAAACTTGTGAATTTTATAGTCGACAAAATTGGTAAAAATGAAATTTCCGATGACTGCACCAAATGTATTAAGGAAAAAGTGCGCCTTTTCTGTAAAAACATATCAGAAATGTGGGCGAAATATGGCAAAAGTATTGGGAAGGACAAAAAGGCTGAAAAGTTTCGAAGTGAGTATGTCACTTGGCTCAACGCTGAAATAAGCTTCGAAAATGAAATTAAATCTGGCAAAGTGACTTTTTCTGCTCTTGGACGTCCTCAACTTGCATTTTGCGAAAAGTCTGAGTACGGAAAGAGGAAAGCAGCAGCAGACCTTTCAAGCGGAACAAATAATGAAACTGAGCTATTAGTTCGTGCGGCAGCAACGTCAGCCGATCTAATAATCTTTTGGACATATTTAATAGAGCTACTGATACGTCCGATCCGCTTATCTCATCAAAATATTTAAGCAGACGCATGCGGCAACAGAAGCTATTACACTTTCCACCTGAAGCTATCGAGTTGTTAAGCATTGAGAGCCCAAGAGAAGACATCAACGAAGATGAAGAAAACAATGAAAATGAAATTTTATCACCAACATCTGTGGATGTATTAAATAATTTATGTTTGCTGAATGAAATTGAGGACTAATATTACGATTGAAAAATTAAAGTTTTTTGTAGGGTGTTTTTTATTCGGATTGAATGTAATTAAATGTTTAAGTTTAAAATTTTAAGTTTTTATAAATTTTGGTTTCCTTTATACCTTACCTTCCTTTTTGTTTTAATTTCCCTTAAAATTAAGCATTAATTTACCTGTTATTAATTTTGCACAGAAAAAGTAGTCATTTGACCTATAGTGCATTGTCAAACCACGTTGAGCATACGGTTTCAAAAGGTTTGGTCGCATAGCAAAAGCATCATCTGCCACAAGTAAATACGGAACACGTAATTCTCGTCCTGACAATACAGTTGGCTCTGGTAAGTTCAATTGGTTGTTGTCCATTGCTTTTGCAAAGCTACAGCGATTAAATACTCCTCCATCCGAAAACCGTCCATTACGACCAACATCAACATATATGAATTTATATTCAGCATCTGCAATTCCCATTAATACAATGCTGTGCGTACCTTTATAATTATAGTAAATGTTGCCAGAATTTGGTGACGCTACCATTTCCACGTGCTTACCATCAACAGCACCGATGCAATTTGGAAATTGCCAACGTTCATTGAATTTATCAGCTATAGCTTTCCATATATACGTATGAGAAAATAGAAGTTTTAATGTGCAAGCACAAAAGCAATAATTCAATCCTGTTACCTTCATATATTTGTCTAAAAGCACTGTATAAATCGCATCCAACACTTCTGGAATAATGGTGCTAATAGTTTGCTTAGGAATACGAAACATACTGCAGTGAAGAAAACGAATCACCACTACCTAGGAAACGAAGTGTCAAAATGAGTCGATCCCTTGCTGTTATACTTTTACGCATTACAGTGTCCTGTTTTGCAACTAATGGAGACACCAAACTGAGCAAATTGTTAAACTGTTGAATATCCATACGTAGGAAATTTTTGTATATAACTTGGTCTTCTCTCAATTCCTTGTATAATTTTGCACAGAACCCCTCCTCCTCTCTTCTTTCTACCCATTTCTTTTGCCAAACTCTACGTCGTTTTACTTTTAATTCTTCATCATCAAAAACAAATGCAGTCAGAATAACGGCAAGTGATACATCCTTTTATGACATTATGTTTTATTTTTATATATTAATTATACACCAAAAATATTAATTTTTCCACTAAAAGCGATACTTGATACACATTAGTAATAAAGAAACAGAATTGTCAAATTTATTTGACATTTTAAGCAAAAACTCACACGACTCTACATATATATCAGCATACGAAACTCAACATATCGTGTAGACACAAAAAATGTATGCTAACTCATATGTTGACATATCATTTGCTGACATATGTTAACGCCTAACATATACATATGCTGATAGCGGGATTTGTTCTTATTTTAAAGCATATAAATATAAGCATATATTTGCTGATTCAACATATCGTCTAGACTTAGCTTAAAATTATTGCGTCACTTTTCTATTCTCTGTTAAAAGACTGCCAAAATTAACACTTCTAGAAGATATTAACATCATTATGAAACTTAACATTGCTGTTAAAAGTATTCGAAGTTTAAATTTAAATTACATACATTGGTTTGATCATAGACTCCTGTCAAAAACTAGTGGATGACCTTATTTAACCCCTCGTTTTTTTATGAAAATCCAAGATCACACCAATGTAATTTAAATAGGTTTGGCTTTATCAGTACAATAACGCGGTGTATACACTGCAACATGCAAATTGGCTTGGAATAGTATGTATATAATGAGAAGCTCTACATTGTCCTAGAGTACGTACGTTCACATCCATGATAACGCCAGTAGCAAAACAAATTTTCCTTTAATATCTTACAAAACACAGATACTCTTCCACTCAAGTTTTCAACTGCCTTCAATATGAAGAGGTAAATATGTATCATGTCTATTACAAAGTTTCTAATTCTTCGCATGCACCCAGCTGAAAATCGAACGTATTTATAATATTTATAACAGCATCGGATTATTTTTTTCTGGCTTAGATGTATCTAGCACGAAAAGTTTTGTTTACTCTAGTTTAAAAATTACAATTGATATCAAGGAGTCCAACGAACTCGACCCAAGTCCATTGTAAAGTATGTCATTTAACTCTCGTATTCATATTGTTCACTATTGAAACCTATCGAAATCTCAGATAGAAAAAGAGTTAAATTTAGTTGCATTTTCTAATTATTATTGCTAAAATATACACAATAACTTTAATTTGAATTTTATGCACTTAAGGTTTATAGTTGAAATTAATTCGCATCTGATTTAATCGTTTCCACTGGTGTGTCTTTTATAAAATGAGGCAGCGTATAAGATTCCGAAGTCTGTTTTTTATCAAATAAATTGGAAACAAAATTTGCCTGGAAATAAAAATTAAAATTACAATAATAATAATAATAATAACAATAATTATAAGAATGAAATAACATCATAAATGTGCAGACGTGGCGTACTCATACAAATTTTAAACCACATTTCAAACGGTACGTAAACAGCTGTTCTGCTCTGCTGTATAAGTTGAATAAAAACTGATGTTGGCTTTCCTTTGTGCGTTGGAATATTTATCATGTCTTTCTGAGATTTAAAAACAAATTTCGAACAATTAGCCTGTGAATCTAAATTCAATTTAATATGGTACGTAATGTAATTTAAATGGGACGTAGTCTAGTACGTAAGCATAATTCTATAAGATTGTATTCCTAGTCGAATTTTATTAAAATATACTGCTTGGTGAAACTTATCCACCAGCCATTGTTTACATGGTTTAAATGTTTATGTACATATTTTTAGAAACTTGCAACCGTGCAACTGCTAAGAAACGTTTACTTGTTCGCCCGGTTCTTGTTTGACAATTTTTCGAAAAAAAGTATAACCAGGCACTCAAAGCAAAACAACAGATGTGACATTTTAATATTCAAACAGCCATACGGAAATATTGTTGGAATGACATCTTTTTTTTTATAATCTGACATATGATTTCCTGGCATTTATTTTTTAAATATGATTTTCCAAATATATCCGAGTTACATGATTCATTCCAAGTTTTTCCAATGACTTAACACAGTCCCATAAAAAACAATCCTGCTAGTGAATAGGACCACTTCAAGTTACGCCGTCTTGTTTGGTCCAAATGTCATCGATGGTTAGCTGATTAACTTTTGTAAACCGAAATTCTGTCCGTTGTTTATTCCGAAAGAAAGAACGATTACATCAATATTCTCTTCGGTAGGCATATTTCTTTAACTCCTTAATGGTTTGGATCGAAAAGAGTGCAAAAACGAACAATAACCGCACGAATTGCATCCTTACTAGGCCGGTTATGTTACAGTAAAATGGACGAAGTGCTCTATATGTCACCTGCTCCACGAAAAGATACCTCTGGTATTGAGAAAAACGCGTTTAAAAAAAGCGCTCCGTTTTTCCGTGTTTTGCGCAATTAATTATCTTTACAGGTGATTTGTAAAAAAACTAAAACACATAGAAACTTGCGGTTTGCGGCATTTGAAAGATCGTTTTTTTCCTATAAGAATCACTCAAAAAGTAAAAAAAAAATTTCGACGCAGAGGTCCCTTTTCGTGGAGCAGGTCACATATTTTTTTTGCAAAGTAAACTTTCACCATTCATGACTTGCCAAATATGTCAAAAATGAACAAAACTAACATCACAGTTTTCCTTAGCACGAAACAAAACCGAGTACAGATACAAGTATTTAAAAATAACGAGGAGAATATTAGATACGAGTAGATCTAGAGTGATATTTTGGGGACAGCAACGAGAATTGTCGCGGTTTTCCAATTGACAAGTTGCAAATTGTAGTATATAAGTGAGTATGTGCTATAGGTATATAAAGCAAACTTACTACTACAAAAGCAAAAAAGCAACCAATTGCTGAACCCGCCAGCACATCGGACCAATGATGCTTATGATCGGGTATACGCGACAAGGCGGTGTACCATGCAGTCGTGATGAAAACGAATTGCAAAAGATGTTTGAACAATTTTGAACCATTCCAAGTTATACGCGATTGCACATACAGCTGAAATAAATAAATAAATTTATTTAAAATACATTTTAAATTCTGACGATAGCTGAAAAAACTTACTGTTAAGTAGACCATTGTAAAAAAAATAGAACTTGAATGGCCGCTCGGAAATGACTGTCTTACTTGCTTTAACAGTTCATCAGTTCCCAAAGGATTATCACACGAATACTCTGTTATATATTTCCCATGGTTCTTCAGGTCTGCACATGTTGAGCCATCTTTCATAATGGGTTGGCAGAGCTGAAAATAATTTAAAGCAACTTTTCTGTTGGTACATGAACTTATTAAAAGAACTATAAATACATAAATATAACTTGCGACTCTAAAAACTTGCAAGACTACCAATTTCATGCCTTCTGTTTGGTTGCGTTGTTAGCACTGAAAACTATCTTTCTGAAAACACAGTTTTTGTTTGCATGGTGTGAGTAATAACTTGAAAGTGATATTACGACTATAGTATCTACTAAAGCAGTCTGTCTCAAATTAAAATTGCGCGCCTCAGCGTCGAACATCTATTAAAACCATATACTTGGAACCTCATTATTACAACAACATGCAGCAATAAATTGTTGTAGTTATTTTTATGTTGCCTTTAACAGACAACAAAAAATTTACAAGGCCTACAATACGCCTCGATCTATTGTAGGCCTTGTGATAACAAAATAATAATGTCAAGGAACAATTGTTCTCTGTAAAATAAATCAATAATAATCAGAGATATCTAAGAGGCGGAAACACAAGAAAAGTGCTCACATAAAATTGTTAACAAAAGAATTAGTTCTGTTTAAAATGTTGTATATCTATAACGAAGAAAAATATTGTGGGAGTGGAGAGAGACAAACTGTACAAGAAAATTAAATATTTTATGACACCTGATAGACGCTGTTTATACAAACACCGAAATTTATAATTTTATGGATAAACCTTCTTAAAAAATATGTGGTATATTTCAAACATTCAACAGACCTTCGAATTGAACCTCGATTCATTTTTTAACGGCAATCGGAATTAAGTTAATATACAAATATTAAAAGAATATATATTATTGATCTGTCCGTCCGCCTGTGGAAATCACGATTCAGTCCGAACGAAAAGAGCCCTTGAAATTTGGTATAAATATATCTTGAAGCATAGCACAGGTTAAGTTCGGAAATGGGCTAAATCGGGCATGAGGAAAGAAAGTTCCCCTAAGAAGAACTGAACTAAATTGTTTTACTTTAGCCTACATTCCTTAAAAATAACATTTTTAAGCTTTAATGACGAAGCTGAGACGTAACCTGGTACTAGTCCGCCCTCCCCCTGTGTCCCCTAAATGACCCTATCAAAATTTGTTTTTAAGTTTTTTATTTAATAATACCAAACATTTATTTTTAGAGTTTTATGACAAAGGTGAAATGTCCCCCCACAGCCCTTGTCAGAGCGACCCCGCCAAAATACAGTTTTAATACCCTCCAAAGAGAATTGGACCCCATACGTTCATCTGAGAATAACATGATATAGTTTATTTTTGAACCCCGCGCCCTTTAGTGGGCGTTGACGCACAATATTATATTCAAAAATAGTGTAAATACTGAACAATTTCTCTTGCAGAGGTGAAACGCCTCCTCCACTGCCCTTCCCGGAATGACTCTGTCAAAATAGAGATTTAAAATTGGCTGCAGAGATGTCTTAAAGGAACTCTGTAGTTCCTTTAAGACATCTGTGGAGGGTACTTAAGATTCGACCCGGTTGAATATAACTTTTTTACTTGTTTTGATATAGAAACAAGTAAAAACGTTATATTCGACCGGGTCGAATCTTAAATACCCTCCAAATATTTAGTGAATTTAAAATGTTTAACTTGGTGGGACAGAGTTCCTTTTTGTAATAACGTACGTCAACGCCCACTAAATGGGGCAGGGTCCAAAAATATACAATATCATATTTTCCACAGATGAACGTATGGGCATTGCTAGACCGTCTTAAACTTCATCACTAATCAAAAATATACATATTTACTTTATGGTGTTCAATTTTCTTTTGAGGGTATTAGAATTGTATTTTGGCGGGGTCGCTCTGGCAAGGGCTGTGGGGGAAACATTTCACCTTTGTCATAAAACTCTAAAAATAAATGCTTGGGATGATTATATACAAAATTAAAATACCTTTTTTTGATAGGGTTATTTAGGGGGCAAAAGGGGAGGAGGGGGTAGGGCAGAAACAGGCAGTCATAAAACTCTAAAAATAAATGCTTGGGATGATTACATACAAAATTAAAAATTTTTTTTTTTTTTGGTTGGGTCATTAAGTGGTGAAGGGGGAGGAGGGGGTAGGGCAGAGAAGTACCAAGTATCGTCTCAGCTTCGTCATTAAAGCTTACAAATTTTATTTTTAAGGAATGTAGGCTTAAGTAAAACAATTTATTAAATTTTTATGCTATTTTTGCATATAATAACGCCCACCAAAGTGGGCGGAGTCCACAAATAATTTTTTTTATTTTATGGCTCCAGTTTAAGGCGTTGGACCGTATTTGACATAAAAATATATCATTTGCTTAACAAAACAACCAAAAAACTTTAAAAATTATGTTGCTTTTTCTGGGTTGGTTTAGTTCTTCTTAGGGGAACTTTTTTCCCCCTAGCCCGATTTAGCCCATCTCCGAACTTAACCTGCTCTAAGCTTTAAAATATATTTATATGGGGTCTGAGATGGGTATTTCGATGCGTTACAAACGGAATGACAAAGTGAATATACCCTCCAAATTCTTTTTTGGAGGGTATAAAAAGCACTGGGTAACATTATTAGCAACGAAATTAAACCACAAATTTTCAAACGCGTGTTAAAACAAGAAAATGATCCGAAGAAACAACCAAAAGTATTTTCGAACTAAAGAAAACTGCATCATTTAAAATATTTGATTAATTTACTTAATTAATATTAATATACTTTTTACGATAATTACTTTTTAGATTCTATTTGTTCTATTTTACATGAATCCCTAAATCACTTACCTCAAAAAAATGCGGTCTCAAGCGCCCGATCGTATGTTTTCCAACACTAACTGCTAACTCACAGATGCTAGAGCCAAAAAGATAAGTTCCAATTTTCTTGTAACATTCAACAATCCAACTGGGAATTTTGCCAGACATGTATATGTATCGTCCGGTGTCCGATATGCCATCCGACAGCTTTTCGGGATGTCTAGATCTGATAATTTCAACGAGAAGAATCTAGCAGAGAGAGATTTTTGTTTTTTTAATCGGTCATACAGTTTTTAAATTTAATTTATTAAATGTTATAAATATAATTACAAATTATATCAAACGAGAACTGTATCAAATACGTTCACTTGTTGCAGTGAAAGTGAACAGAATCGAAGCTGGGAATCAAAGCCTTAACACACACACAATTTTACTTAAAATTAAAATATCATAATTTACATTAAATAATTATTTATAAGGTCGTCAAATGATAAATAAAAATCTTAAGAAGCACCGAACATGGCTAAATGGAAAATTTGGGAATAATGATATGTTCAGACATGCATTCTTAATTGGGACAATTTGATATTAATAAAACATCTGTGACTGGCGTGGTAGTCTAACAGACACCAATAAACATAAAATATAGTTTTGTCCCGCTATTATATAAATATCGACTCAAAAAATTCTCTAATGTAAATTCATTCTAAAAACAAAAATTAATAAATAGAATCCTATGCTATTAAACTATAGCATAAAATAATTTCGCTAGATTTACAAAACGAAACTTTGAAAATATAAGCCGATAAAATGGTGTCTAATGTACTACCACGTCAGTAGATTTGCAACAACAAAGTCACGTCAACCGCAGAGAGTTAAGATTTGACAGCTGAAAGCAATAACAACAACATAAAATTCGCTGTCTAGTCAAAACTGCCCGTTTGTTTACACACAGACAGTCTGTGTTCAATTTCTAATGTCAAAACTTAATATGACGCCATTAATGAGAGTAAAATAACAAAAGAGAATTGAAGTAACTTTCCGGTACAATCAAGTATGTACCCCTCTTCTTGCTTCTTTCCTCTCTCTCCCATAAACTCAGACTTGTGTAATATGTAATATATAGTGTAATAGTTTATTTATTTATATGAACTTATTCATATCCCCTTGTAGCACATATGGTCGCAGCTGATGTAACCATATGTGCGTTGGATTACCAGACTACTGGCCGCGCTGGTATTATGGCGGTTGCTCCGGCTGAAGCTCGCCGTCTTGGGGGAGTTCTTGCCAGTAGTCCATCTGGGATGTCATACATCTATATATATATACAAAAAAAAAATAAATACCAGCTTTAAGTGTCTGGTGTTGCGACACTAGATAATAATTTTTTTTTTTATTGGAGCTCGAAAACAGACGCATCACTCCTTGATGTTACACACACATACTTACTCTAGACACAAGAAACCCTCTGGCGATGGTTTTGCCAGGTAACCCTCCCCTTAGGAGTCTTTCGGCTCCTCCATGACATCCAGTATGGACCTGGATGTCCCATACACGCTCCCTTGATACCTTTTTCTTCGCCTTACTTACCGCATGCTGAAAAAAACTAAGCCTTCATGGCCAAAATACTACCAATTTTCAAATTATTATCAATATACACATGTTTATTTATATAAAAAAAAAAAAAAAAAAAAAAAAAGGTATAAAAATAAAAACAATTTGAAATTAAAGAAAAGAAATTTAATTAACCGACAAAGAAATTATGAAAATGATCAACTAAAAATTACTAAAAAAATTACAAATCAAAGAAAATACAAAATTTAAAAATTGCATCAATGGGAAAAAAAATTAATTTGCAAAAAAACTAATCGAAACAAATGTATATAAACCAAAATATCAAACAAAAATTTCTCAAAATTTAAATAAAAAACTCTAACGAATAAAAAAAAAACCCCAACAGCAGGTTGGTACGGCCGTCCGTCCGTGGCGTGTCCTATTACTGCTCTGTACGTCGTCTACAGTAGCAATAGACCGTCCCGATCTATATATATATTTTTCCCTACTTTGGTTTCGGAAAACCCGCGGACAAAAACAAAACTCTCGTGTTGTCCTAGATGAGCTCACCTAACTCACACAAAAGGTACCTAAACGTCAAACGCGGTAAATTTCCCTACTGACCTAAAGCGGATAAAATCTATATATATATGTATAAATAAAAACAACCCCGTACGTCACTGTCTGTCCCGTAACGTACTGGTCTAACTATTGGCACGATACCTGACACTTTCTGTGCTGGATGTTGGCTGCTGGCTGTCTTCTGGCCACTTCCTCTTCCTCCGTCACTATGGCTTGGCCCTTCTCGTGAGGTTGGATGTATATGTGGATGTAGGTAGATGTGAAAAAGGGATGTTTGTTGATGAATGAATGGTTTTGGATGTTTTGTTTAATGTTTCGTTGTATTGTATGGGTTTTGTTTGAGGGCTATATTGTTTTGTATGTTTCATGTATTTCTGTTTAGCACTATGTTTTAAGCTATGTTTTAGTTCAAATGTTTTTATGTTTAATTTAAGTGCCTTTTGTTTTTTCTTTTACATTAAAAATTATGCACATAAGTTCGTGTAAAAAATTTTAACTATTTTTATAAATTATTTTTTTTTTTCATACACCCACAAATTTTGCGCCACTCAAGAAAAGTTCAATCACAAAAAAAACTAAAAAATTTAAATCAGGAAAGATCTCGTCTTCTTTCCTCCGTAACCAAACCGTAATTAAAAATTCCTTTCTACAAAAAACTCCCGCAAGTAGCCTTTTTTGTCCACCGTAAACATTCCTTTCTTTTCCAGGAATTTTCATCTACCTCTTTTCCTTTTTTGTTTACAAAAAAAAACTCCCGCCAAAACAAAACCAAGCAAAAAGAAATACCAAACTAACAGCTGATCACAACTGCCTTATCTCACAACAGGGTGCACATGACACTTGCTTCAAGAAAAACTGATGTGTGTAAAAGCAGACCTATTTCTTTTTTCTTTGTTTTTGTCATTTGGTTTGTCATTGAACAGAATTTCTTCAGTCTTCTCAGTAATGGTACTTGTGGCCAATGTTGCCATATTATTTAAAAAATAAATTAACAATTCTTTTGAAGAAGAAAAGAAAAACAAAACATAATTTTTATTATTTAATATTCCACTCTCAAAAATAATAAATAGAATGTAATCACGTTCATTTATTAAAATAAAAATAAGTAAAACATAATTTGCAGTTACGCAGATTTGAACCTATAGCCTGTTGGGAAAATTAACATCCTGTAATACAATTTACATAAATAAAGGTTCACTATTAAAATAGAAATTCATACATTAATTTAAAACATTGCGAGGGCACGCGCACTTGTTTACATGTTCATTGCAAATTGTTAACTAAAAATCCAATTCCTTGAACATAAATAACAAAAAGCTTTAGATATCAGCAGCTGATGGCTCTGGAAAAAACGAAAGAGATATATGGAATATTGGGAATATTAATCGTCAGGGTTGGGGAATTTCGTACTAACCAAAAATGTAATAACTTGAAAATATGAATGTGGGAACTTCTCATATTCAATATTCGTTAAAAACATTGGTTAAATAGTTGATATTCCTACTAACTAGCACCACTTGAAACAGTGCAAAAATTGAACAAAGAACGCTGATGAGATGGCGTAGCGGCCTCGAAATCAGTACTGATCCGTTCTGCTGGTTTAATGACTATGAAAAATATTCTTAATATTCCAATCTCAAAAATAATAAATAGCATGTAATCACGTTCATTTATTAAAATAAATATATATAAAAAATAATTTGCAGTTTCGCAGATTTGAACCTATAGCCTGTTGGGAAAATTAACAACCTGTAATACAATTTACATAAATAAAGGTTCACTAATAAAATAGTAATTCATACATTAAATAATTTTTATATTTGATGTAAACACGAAGTAAAAAGGTTATATTCGACCTGGTCGAGTCTTAAATACCCTCCAAATATTTAGTAAGTAAAATGTTTAACTTGGTAGGGCAGAGTTGCTTTATATAACATCGTCAACGTCAGCACCTACTAAAGGGGGCAGGACTCAAAAATAGACAATATCATGTTTTCCACAGACGAACGTATGGGCATTGCTAGACCGTCTTAGACTTCATCACTGATCAAGAATATAAGTATATACATTATGGTTTTTAAATCTTTTTGGAGGGTATTAAAACTGTATTTTATCGGAGTCTCTCTGGCAAAGAGGGAGGAAGGGGTAGGGTAGAGGAGTACCAGGGAACGTCCCAGCTTCGTCCAAGTCCTTTGACATAAAAATATATCATTTGCTAATCAAAATTAAAATAAATTTAAAATTATATTGTTTTTTAGAGGTTGGTTAAGTTTTTCTTAGGGGCATTTCTTCCCCTGGGCCGATACAGCCCATTTACGAACTTGACCTGTGCTGTGCCTCAAGATATATTTATACCAAATTTCAAAAGTCTGGCTCTTTTCATTTGGACTGAGTCATGATTTCCACAGACGGACGGATGGACGGACATGCTCAGGTCGTCTAAGATTGCATCACTGATCAAGAATATATATACTCTATGGGGTCTCAGATGGATATTCTTTTTTGGAGGGTATAAAAATAATATGTATGGCGATTCTCCAGTTCGCCTAAAAGTCGCACGTGTTATCTAGTCCACGAATTAAAAAATATGTCGCTTTTGTTGTTGGTGCTTTCTATACAAAAGTGTGCTCTCTTTATACAACTGAATTTTATATGTTTTCACAACCTCTTCCACCATGTGGGAAGTAGTGTTCAATGTGTATTCTGCCTACATACAAAGTAATCAAGATTATGTTAGAGATGCCTACTGCCATCGATATGGGTATGTTAGATAGTGCTGCATTTTATGTTCATTGGATAAACACATCACTATCTCGCTTACTGTGTGTACAAGCAGAAGGCGGTCAATCCGCAAATGCGCCCATGTATATCTTCGCCCATATACTATCTTCGTATATGAGATGGTGTGCATTGCCGTCTTTTTACTCTGTCAAAATAGAAATTTAGAATTGGGTACAGAGATGACTTAAAGGAAGTCTGTCCCACCAAGTTAAACATTTGTGACCTGCTCCACGAAAAGTGACCTCTGCGCGGAAAAAATTCTTTTTTACTTTTTGAGTGATTCTTATAGGAAAAAACGCTCTTTCAAATGCCGCAAACCGCAAGTTTCTATGTGTTTTAGTTTTTTTACAAATCACCAAAACATTGATAATTTGATAAGGAATAAAACAGCTCTAGTAATTTTGAAAACAAATTTAGCAAAAAGAGGTTTTTATATCCTTAATTTCTTCGATATGCACATGGGACCCCATCAAGTATATATATTCTGGATCCTTATGAATAGCGATGACGATTGAGCGATGTCCGTCTGTCCATCCGTCTGTACGGGTTTTCCCAAGCCCCCAGAAAAGCTAAAGACTTCGTTCTTGGACCGTTGGATTGGAAATGAACTTAAATAGAGTGCTATTGAAATTCAGAAAGATCCGAAGTATGGTTCCAGAGCTGGGAAGCTTACACCTATTTCTCGACGCAAAATTTATACCAAAAATCAATTATTTTTTTTAATGTTTGTAAATTAAACCTATATCGTGCTTTGGGGAGCCTCAATGGTCTATGAAAAACTAAAAAAATTGACTTTTTTTTCCAGGGATGGGAAATTAAAATTTTTTTTCCGCCTATTCCGTATCTTGTAGTAACTAAAATTGTTAACAATTTTAAGTTTTTCTTTAACAATACCACTTTATATGTCATAAAGATTTGCATTGGCAAAAAAATAAAAAATTTTTTTAATTCAAATTTTGATTTCAAGGGTGGGAAAATGAATTTGTTTATACAAGAAAGTAATCAAACAGGCAACTGATGTTGTTTTTTTTTCTTTTTGCTAACTAAAACTGTCTTATAATTTAGGAAGAACAAAATTGGTATCAAAAATTCAAAAATAATAAAATTTCGAATCCAGGGATGGACAAGTGCAATATTTTATGGTACATGAAAGTTACCAAAATGGTAAAATATTTGCAATTTTTTTAAAATTTTTTTGGTACATGCAATTTTTTGTGGTACATGTAATAACCAAAATGGTTTCAAAATTCAAGTTTTTCTTAAACAAAACAACTTTATACATCATAAAGATTTGCATTGATAAAGAACATTTTAAAATAATTAAAATTTCGCTTCCAGGGTTGGGAAATTGGAATTTTTTTATAAATAAAAGTAACCAAAAAGGTAATTGACGTTGTTTTTTTACTAATTAAAACTATTTTTTAGTTCAGGAAAAACAAAATTAGTATCAAAAATTAAAAATTTTTAAAAAAATAAAAATTTTGATTCCAGAGTTGGATAACTGCATTATTTTGTGGTACATTAAAATGACCTAAATGGGTACAAATATTAAGTTTTTATTAAATAAAAGAGTTGCATTAGTAAAAAATTTAAATTTCGTTTCCAGGGTTGGGAAATTGATTTATTTATTCTGCATAAAAGTAACCAAAACGGCAATTGACGTTGTTTCTTTTTGCTAATTAAAGCTGTTTTATAATTCAGGAAGAACAAAATTATTATTAAAATCTTAAAAAATCAAAATTTCGACTCCAGGGCTGGACAAATGAAGTATTTTATGGTACATGAAAGTGACCAAAATGTTTAAAAATTTAAATTTTTTTGTCAAATAAAACTATGTTACACCTCACTAAGAATTGCATTGGTAAAAAAATAAAAATTCGTTTCGAGAGTCGGAAAATCGAAATATTTTTCGTACATAATAGTACATACATAAATTCCCAATTTTGTGCTTTTAGTTAATTAAACCTATTAGATATTTCAGAAAAAATTAAATTAGCATTAAAAAATTAAAAATTCGGTTCCAGGGTTGGAAAATCGACATTTTCTGATTCATAAAAGCAGCCATTTTATTTGTTATTTTTGATTTTTATGATGAATTATACCTACTTTATATAACAGAAAGAAGTAAACTGGTACTAAAAGACGATTCTACGGTTGGACAATTAGAACTTTTTGGGGTACATGAAACGGATTTTTTCTTTTTGTTTGTAAATTAAACATATTTAATATTTTTGAAAGACGTTCATAGGTATTAGAAATAAGAACAGCCAAACACTTAGCTTCCCAGCCGAAAAATTTAAACGTTTTCTTAAATGTAAAAGTAACCGATAACATCATTTTGATTTTTTAATTAAACCTACTTTCTGTTTTGGCAAGAAAGAAAGAAGAATTATATATGTGAAGGGTATTTAAGATTCGGCACAGCCGAATATAGCACTTTTACTTGTTAACTGTTAGAAATAATTTTCATGGAGGCAACACTGCATAGTGAACATCGTACAAAGTACCAGAGAGTAGAAATACATCGCCAGATGATCAGGTTGAAGGAAGAGTTGCATAACCATGCGCAAAACACGGAAAAACGAAGCGCTTTTCTTAATAACTTCTTTTCGGAGCAGAGGTCGCTTTTCGTGGAACAGGTCACATTTTAAATTTACTTATTAAATGTTTGGAAGATTCGACCCGGTCGAATGTAACATTTTTACTTGTTTTTTCTACAATTTTACCTCATGCTTTAATAACATAAGTCTTGCATTGAAAATAGTACAATAAATTTAAAGAAAATTGTAATAGTGACCAACCCTCCATACCATATAGAAAACCCACTAATAATATTAACAGTACGCCCAAACGTTTTTTTACATGGTAGATACTTTCCAAAGGATACCGTGAAAAAATAAAAATATTATGTATGTATGTATGTAAGTGTATATACAAAATGAAAAAATTATGTATGAATTTTTATTAGTCGAACTTTCTTATGTAAATTGTTAATTTTATCAACGGGCTTAAGTTCGAATCTGCAAGACTGCAAACCATTTTTTATTATTTTATTAATAAATGAATTTGTTCAAATTCTATTTTTATTAATTTATATTAAGATTGGAATATTAAGAATATTTTTCAATAATCATCAAACCAGCAGAAATTAATAAAAATAGAATTTGAACAAATTCATTTATTAATAAAATAATAAAAAATGGTTTGCAGTCTTGCAGATTCGAACTTAAGCCCGTTATTAAATTAACGATTTACAAAATGAAAAATATACATAGGATTGATTCAGCAACCTACATATGCCTATAAAATTGTACCATATAAAAACGGACAGATTTAGTTCAAAAGTACACACAGAGTATTTATTTTATTTCATTTTATGATTCTATAAAAATAAATCCGTATAAAAAAAGGCGTACAAAAAAGGGTAAGTTTGTTTAAAAAAACCCCGTGTTATTTTGAATTCGCGTAAAAAAGGTGTGAAAACAGGTTTTCATGCATTGTGTCAAAAGAGCATGTATTACTTACCACGATGACTGGCACCGCTATGCCAGAAATGTATAAAGTCCAATTTGGAAGCGTTGAACTTTTCAGGGCATACATCAAGGACTCATCCCCGCAGAAGAAACCGCGCTTGTACGGGACGCCCCAAGCGTCATAGATGAAAATTGAAAAACCAACTATAAATAAATGAAACAAAGCTAATAAATAAACTGTCAAGCAATTTGTTTACAATTAGGATTACGCGTCTAAAAGACCTCTAAACAGTCTGACTGTTTATTATCTACAATGACGTGTATATACAACAAAAAACACCTTTTAACCAAAATAGTGAAGAAGATTACCCAAATGAGGTAAACAGAAGCCAAAATACATATTCACACTTCGTGCTATTTAGTCATATTGTCATAAAGTCATAATATTTTAGACCAGTTTAAAAAAGTTGTTGTTGTGCTGCATACAAAAAGGTCATAAAATAATAGCACTCTTTCAGGTATGTTTTTGTTTTGTCATAAAATAGCTCTACAAATCTGAGTCGAAAGGTTGAAAATCTTTAAGCGAGACGGCGATAGTATATGTTTGCCGCCGTTACTTATAAATGATTCACGACTAAAAAACGGCTAAATAATTATTCATACCTATATGTCTGTACATTAAATCACATTTTTATAACATAAAAAATATTAAAAGATAACTAAATCGCAAAAACTAAATATATAGATACATGTGAAAAAATTTTCTCGTTTAACTTAGGTAGATGGCAGCCAATGAACGTTTTTCCGTATGCCGCCGCAAAATAAAATTTATTCAGCTCATATCAAGGCAGCAACTGTTTTAGTTTATATGTACATACAAATTCATTTAGATATTCTTCTGCACCAGAAGACACATTTAATAATTTTAAAAAGAAATGGAGTTTTTAGACTTTTTGGCATTTTCAAACAACTTTATAATAATTATCTTTTGCTTTGATAACATCTAATTACAAATGTGTTGTTTTCTTACCAGCGGATCGATGTTTGAAATAGCATACTAAGTTATGACGGGTTGTTCACACTAGTCATATATTTCGAGCTATTATTTTATGACTTGTGACTTTATGACAGTGTGAATCCCCCAAATATTAAATGTTGATGCTTTTTCCGCAAAGACGTGGACATGGACATGGAGAAAATAACAAAACGGCAGCATAGGGATTTAATATGCGTTACAGTCGGTTTAGTTTTGCCACGGTTCTCGTATAATATTTCTTGCTGAAAATGTTATAAATAAGAAGAGTATGATGTGGCGACAAACAAAAGTACATATGAGTACTGACGATTTCAGCTCTGCTGTAGAAATTGAATATAGAATGCAATGTTTATTTTCTCTTGTGCCTTAGAATGTTTGCCATATCTTTGTGTAAGTTGAATAACTAAACACTGAAGTTAAGTTTTCTTTGTGCCTTGGAATATTTATCATGTCTTCCTGAATTTAAAACAAAACAAAATTCGAACAATTAGCCTATACATCTTAATTCAATTTGGTATAGCAAATATGAATGTTCGTTCAAGTACTTACTACATAAATAAATATATATATATTTATAGTCTTTGCTTTAAGCCTATGAAATTTAAAATATAGGCAAATATTAATTTCTTATTGGTTAAAAACGTTGGTGGTATCAATATTCTAAATTCACAGTTGACCTGAATAAAACTAACCAAATTTTAGAGAAGTTAAGTTGTATATAATTAAAGATGCATACTCGTTATACATTATGTAATTAATATTGCCCAGAAAGGATTTCCTACTGTTCTCTAGAAAGTAATGTATGTAAAACATTTTTATGAGAAGGAGAAAGGCCTTCTCTGCGAAAATCCACTCTGGAGGCAATCCTCAACTTCATTCATACCTCCGAGGACAAGCAAGAATTATCTGATCAAATAACAACAGGGAAAAGATCGATTGTGCAAAATGCAATAAAACAATACCGGGAACTTAGATCGCCAAATTAATAGAAAATTTCACATAAGGAAAAATGTCTAAACTAATTTTTATGAAAATTAATTTTTTCATAGAAATAACTACAAATAAAAACGGTTTAGCAAAATATTTTTTTATTTTATAAATAAATGTTTTTTAAAAAAATCTAGCTTCCAAAAAAATTGGCGGATAGGTGAGGTTTAGTTTTAAGCGTTTAAAAAAACGGTCTAGTGATCTAGGGTTAAACATGTCTCAGCCACACTGTTTTTAATGTAATTAATACCACTTGAAGTTATATATTTTTGCAATGTATCTTATTTCAGGAAGTTCAGGTAGTCGGACGACGGTTTGCTTTAATTTTTAGTTTAAAAAGGTTGAAATTAGGTTTTTGGTGTTTTTATTTTTCGCATTAATTTGTATCGGGTTTCGAAGAGAAAAACAACACAAAACGAAATTATTTTTTAACAACGTGTAAGTAAATTTATTCATTGATTTTAAGCATTCGTTTCGATTCATTTCAAATTTAAACAATTTTAACAGTTTCACTTACCACAACTTAATATTAAAACATCGAACCAAACTCGACAAATAATACTTTGATTTGACTGCATTTTAATAACTATTTTACAACGATCTTGGACAAACTTTAAGGATCCGTTAACAAGATCGATTGTGATTTATGTAATAATCCTTAGGCCGGAGAAGCAGCGGTCTTGTTTCACTCGCAGACAACTTGTTACTCAGAAGTGCTCATCAAGTTAATCGAACAATCACAGAGAACTGCAAATCGGAAGGGTTTCGACTAACACTATTTTTATAGCGCTCATGTCAGATAAAAATTTATCACTTCAAAACGTCGGCGGAACATCTCTAAATTCAATGTTGATAAGTATTAGTGCAGCTATTAGATGGGAAGGTTCCGATTTTATTGTCGTGACAATTGAAATACTTTTTGTAGACAAGGTGCTTGTAATTAATTATGAATTATACTGTTGTTTTTATTAAAACGTTTTATTTACTTTATAGTTATTTTCTTGCTGGAATTAAACGTGAAAGTGATAGTTGAATAACTTTATTTACACCATGCTCCACACTTTATTGCTGAAGATGGAAGACAATAGTTGCTCCTAATTTCCCGTTATTTTTCAGTTCTTGAAGAAAATGGCCAGTTAGGTCGCCAAAAACTAAAAGTATGACTTTATGATGTTCTAGAAATTTGTTTAAAAGGCTTCTTTCTTAATGTTAAATGTAATTAAGCTTGATAGGATAATTGTTCGTAACATGCTTTAATGGCAGCCGATACACTTTCATCATCAGTACTCATATGTATTTTTATTTATAGCCATTTATTAGGTGGGTTAGCTGATGTGAACAGTTTTTATTTATAAAAATTTTATTAGGAAATTGTATACGAGAACTGTACTAAAATTTTAAATCCCTGTGTTGCTGTTTGATTGTATACTTCATGTCATATATTCCGAATTTTCTCTTCTACTTGTATTTAAATCAAAATTTTTTATGAATTTTTAATATTTTTTAACCAACAATAGCGCCATCTTTTAGTGTTCTCTGCAAGAAACTAACGCAACAATAAATAAGGTAGTTTTATGCCGTTTTTAGAAAGGCAATAATATCTACAAATTGGAAAAAGCATAAGATAAAACATTGAAATTATCGAACTTCAGCGCCACTGTACGTCCATCCAGAGATCCTACTGCCCCAGTTTATCGAAGGTATCGAACACAAAGTATTAAACGATAGCAATCAAATATGTAGCAATTTACATCTCTGTAGATCGAATTCGTAGAAAGGATGTCATATATAATAGAGTGTCCGTTATTTCCCAAATTGGGTTTTGTTCTACAAACGCCCCTACAATTTTTAGGTTATAACCTAAAAAATATCAGACCCAAACCAGCTCTTTATATTTACGTTAACCCGTGCCTAAATCATAATACATTTCCCATTTAAATAACATGGGATTTTCGCACTTTTTGCAGTTAATTTTTTTCCACTGAAAGAAATGTAGCTAAAAATATTTAAGTAGCTATTTCTTGTAGGAAATTTAACGCTCTACAAAAAAGATTTTAACACTTTTTTCGAGGTTATAACCTAAAAATTTGAGGGGCGTTTGTAGAACAAAATTCAATTTGGGAAATAATGGACACCCTAATATATAAATATATATATGTATATATATATATATATATATATATATATATATATATATATATATATATATATATATATATATATATATACGTATGTGTTTACAATAAAAGACAAGTGGCTGGACTTCGATCGCAAGCTGATTCAAGTTTTTTATTTTGGAAATATATCTAATAGAGCATTCACTTAATCGGTCTTATGCTTTAATCGGTTAATAGCTCGATTAGTTAACTTAGCTTTTGGTATAATCGGTTAATAATATGTTATTTTGTTATTGATCGGTTTACCGATTATAAAATAGCATATATATTATTGTGGTACATATTTAAATATTTTATTCCCCAACAATATTAATAAAATTTATTAAATTTGAAAGGGTAGATATGGAAAATATAAATATTTTAAAGGAGGAGTTTTATATTTGCTTGAAGAGTGACAACAAAGTCTTTGTATATTGTTTTTGGTTTTGTACTGTCCTTGGCAATAGTGTTATTGGCTTTTATTAAATTATTCATTAAAAACTCAATGTCAATTAGACTAGCAGAGTCTTTTATACCCACGTCCAAAGGCTTTAAAGCTTTCCTTAAATGCTCTAAAACTCGTTTATCCAAATCAAAATCAGTCAGAATATGACCCACAATTTTATACATACGAAGGAAATTGTCTATGAAGTGAAACAAATAATTAAAAATGCAAACTAAGTACTGAAATACTATAAAGGATTAACAACTTTGTTGCATCAGTTAACCGAAATTAACAGGTCTAATCGTCAATCGAAAATAGCTAATTTTAAAATAATCGATTGCGAGGGCACGCGCCTTGCTTACTTGTTCATTGTAAATTGTTAACTAAATTCAATTACTTGAACATACAGGTCTGTTCTGAAAATCGCGTGGTTTCAAATCACGAAACGATTTGAAATCACGCAGAAGATTTTATGCTGTTCTGCAAATCACGTGATTTTACGATTTTCGGCGTGGTTTTAATTTTTCGAAAACACGAGAAAACAGCTGACTTTTATATTTGTGCTTTGTTTGTTTATTTTTTGACACTCTAAATTAAAATAAAAAGTGAAAATTAAGTAATTAAAAGTGCCGGGTGTTACTATACTAGCCGTAATTGGTCCAAGAAAACAGCATTTAAAAAATGAGCGTGTTAAAAACGTCATTTACGGGACTTGTCAAATCCTATGGATACAAGCGAAACCTTGAAAGTAAGCACAACCTCAGCAATATCTTCGAAAAATAAACCAGCTGACTGCTAAAGAGAAAAAGTAAATCACGAACAATTGTAAACAAAACAAGTTTTTACTAAGCATGCAGTGTCCTTAGAAATTCGTTAAAATTTATGTTTTAATGTGCATAAAATCTTATTTTATTACAAAAATAAATAAAAAATACATCATATTACATATAAAATAAAATTTGTAAATTGCTAATTTTTCAACGGGCTTAAGTTCGAATCTGCATGACTGCAAATTATTTTTTGTTATTTTTTTATTAATAAATGAATTTGTTTTTTAAATTCTATTTATTATTTTATATTAAGATTGGAATATTAAGAATATTTTTCATAGTCATCAAACCAGCAGAACGGATCAGTACTGATTTCGAGGCCGCTACGCCATCTCATCAGCGTTCTTTGTTCAATTTTTCCACTTTCGCAAGTGGTGCTAGTTAGTAGGAATATCAACTATTTAACCAATATTTTAACGAAAATTGAATATGTGAAGTTATCACATTCATATTATTAAGTTATTACATTTTGGTTAGTACGAAATTCCCCAACCCTGACGATTAATATTCCCAATATTCCAATATCTCTTTTGCTTTTTCCAGAGCCATCGGCTGCTGATAGGTAAAGCTTCTTTGTTATTTATGTTCAAGTAACTGAATTTAGTTGTCAATTTACTTTGAACAAGTGCGCGTGCCCCCGCAATGTTTTAAATTATGTATGAATTTTTGTTAGTTGAACTTTCAACTTAAGCCCGTTGAAAAATTAACAATTTACATAAAGAAAAAGTTCAACTAACAAAAATTCATACATAATTTAAAATAAAATTTTTAATAAATTCAAAACAAATTTCCTAGAAAATATAACCAAGTGATTTCAATTAGGTAATCATTTAGCAGATCGGTTTTAAGTCGCGTGATTTCAATATTTTTGGTGCGCAGAACAAGTTTTGAGTGATTTGAAATCACTGCAAAAAGTGATCTTCAGAACACCACTGATAAATAACAAAAAGCTTTAGCTATCAGCAGCCGATGGCTCTGGCAGAAGCGAAAGAGTTATATGGAATATTGGGAATATTATCGTCAGGGTTGGGGAATTTCGTACTAACCAAAAAAGTAATAACTTCAATTTTCGTTAAAGAAAAACATTGGTTAAATAGTTGATATTCCTACTAACTAGCACCACTTGTAAAAGAGGAAAAAATAAAACAGAGAACGCTGATGAGATGGTGTAGCGGCCTCGAAATCAGTACTGATCCGTTCTGCTGGTTTGATGATTATGAAAAAAAATATTCTTAATATTCCACTCTTAATATAAATAAATAGAATTTGAACAAATTCATTTATTAAATAAGAATAAAAAAATAATTTGCAGTTTCGCAGATTTGAACTTGAGCCCGTTGGAAAAATTAACATCCTGTAATATAATTTACATAAGAAGGTTCGACCAATAAAATAGAAATTCATACATAATTCAAAATAATCGATGAGTTAATCGCGGAGTAACTAATCCGCTAACCGAATGAATATCCTAATATCTTGGCCCTTATGTATAAAAAATATTTCATTTGACAAATTCCTATAAAAAGTTTTTCACATTTTATAAACACCAAATAGTTAGTTTTTATCAAATATTTCATTTTGTTGCATAGTGTATTTCAGCAATCACGTGAAATAGTGTTTTGACATGGGATGAATATATTTTATCATCATTATGTCACGGTTGATAATAAAATACTTTTATATAGTTAAATAATAATAAACATAAAAATTATCTTATAACAAAAGTTTGCTCAAAGTAAAATTTCATTTTTATTATTAATTTATCTTTTTTATATCGTACATATCAGTGATGTTCTGAATGTAATTTTTGTGGACACGAATATTAATATCTGAAACAACATTCGTTAACACGAATGTGAATATTGTATTTCAATTGAAAACTGTTTGACTTAAGTGAATGAAAAGTACCCGAAATGTTACAGATTATTATTACATACATTTTAAGCTCATATATGTAAATGGTTCCCAACGCTCCATGATAGAAGGTGGATAACTACAATATTTTGTAGTACATGAAAGTGACCAAAATGGTTACAAATATTAAGTTTTTCTTAAATAAAACTATTTCATGCCTCATTCAGAGTTGCATTGGTAAAAAAATATTAAAATTTCGTTTCTAGGGTTGGGAATTTTTCTAATTAAAACTGTTTTATAATTCGGGAAGATCAAAATTGGTATTAAAGTCTTAACAAATCAAAATTTCGACTCCAGGGTTGGACAAATGAAATATTTTAAGGTATTCATGTGACCAAAAAGCTTAAAAATTTAACTTTTTTTTTGTCAAGTAAAACTATGTCACACCTCACTAAGAATTGCATTGGTAAAAAAAATTAAAATTCGCTTCCAGAGTTGGAAAATCGAAACATTTTTGGTACGTAAAAGTACCCACATAAATTCCCAATTTTGGTTTTTTCAGTGAATTAAACATATTTGATACTTCGCTAAGAATTAAATTGGTATCAAAAATTTTTAAATTAAAAATTCTGTTCCAGGGTTGCAAAATCCAAATTTTTTAGTACATAAAATTAGCCATATAAGTTCCTAATTTTGGTTTTTTATGGATGAAATCCTTTTTATACTTCAAGAAGAGTTAAATTGGTATTAAAAATTAAAAAAATTAAAAATCCAATATCAGGGTTAGAATATCGACATTTTCTGATTTATAAAAGTAACCAAATAATTTGTTATTTTTGATTCTTATGATGAATTATACCTACTTTATATATCAGGAAGAAATAAATTGGTATTAAAAACCAAAAAAATATAAAAGACGATTCTACGGTTGGACAATTAGAACTTTTTGGGGTACATGAAACGGATTTTTTCTTTTTGTTTGTAAATTAAACATATTTAATATTTTTGAAAGACGTTCATAGGTATTAGAAATAAGAACTTTCAAACATTTAGCTTCCCAGCCGAAAAATTTAAACGAAATGAATGACATCTGTGAAGGGTATTAAAGATTCGGCACAACCGAATATAGCACTTTTACTTATGTGTATGTACATTCTTTATAAAATATTCGCCTAAATAGCGAATATCTAGATATGACGGGATATTCGCAAACTCGAATGCGAATGTTCCTACATCACTGATATTAAGTATTTGATTAAAATGTTTATCTATGCTGTCAAGAAAAACTCTGAATATTTAGTGATTACGGAATGGGTTTGATTCACAGATACGAAATATGATACAATTGTACTTTTCACGGTACATTTTCGAGCTTGTTGATACCGTAGCATTTACTGACGCGTCAGACTTCGTACAATTTAAATATCTTCGCATATTGCAATAATACTCTTGTAAGGTCACTGTCCCTGCTTTTGCTGCATTGTTGTTGTAATAGGCACGTCGATAATAATTTTAGCGGTTCGCATAGACTGGATGACACAATTTCCATGCTTAGCAAAGGAAGGCGAGCAAAGCAAAATGTGTACTATTTTCTTAAAACGTATAAAAAACGTCGGCCAAGTTTATGGTAACAGTTATGCGTTACATAAAATATATAAATAATATGAATGCATTAAATATTATGCCAAAAACTATGAATGTTCTCTACTAAGAGACTAAGGAATTTGTAAAAAGAAATGAAAATACAGTGCGAGCTCGACTGTCGAAAATACACTTGTGTCGAGCTCGTTCATTCGCTCGTTTTGGACAAGAACCTATGATCAGACCAATGTAATTTAAATGGATTTGATCATAGGTTCTTGTCAACAAGGGAGCGAATGAAAGAGTTCGACACAAGTCTAGTCTAACCAAAGCCCAAAAGATTGTGGTCTGTCGCATTTACCGAAAAGTTACAATGATCGACTGAACACTCTTCATATTTTAACAAAAAACCTTATCTTTTGTGATATTTATTTATTTATTTCTTTAAATTAGTCTATGGACAATTCCCTTACAGACTATTTAAGCAGCATAGTATATAATTCAATTAAATTAATACAAATAAATATTGCGCTATTTATGGAATATAGTAAAAGTTAATGATTAAAAAAACATATGACGACGTTACGTTTGATGATACAAAGGTTCTGCGAAAAATCTATAAAATGATACATTTCATTAAAGCAAGTACATGGTTTTCTAGGAGGATCTGATATTTCATAGTTAGTACGACAAGCTGCAACATAGAGTGGGTTAAAAGAACGAAGTGAACGTTGAGAAATATTGAAACATACGTTGTTCAGTAAAAATTGGGAGTTGATGTTACCACTGAAAATATTTACCATAAAAGAGGTGTTGAGCATTGTTCTCCGGCTCTTTAAAGTAGGAAGATTAATTTCAGCTAATCTCTTAGAGTATGATGGAGGTGCCATCCGATTTCTATAAACGTTTCTTAGGCATAAAATTAGAAATTGTTTTTGAACGGATTCAAGACGTTCAGTGGATCCAAAAGTATGCTACCATATTCTAAAATTGGCCGAATTAATGCAATAAACAATGTTTTAGTGACATATGGATCATTAAACTGCTTTGCCCATCTTATAATGAATGCAAGGATACTTCGGGATTTAGTAACAGTCATAGTAATGTGTTGGACAAAATTAAGTTTACTATCGAGTAAAATTCCCAAATCCATAACTTCGTGAAGCGTTTTTAAATTATAACCATCTAGGTTATAGTTGTGAACAGGGCTGTGTGATCTTGAAAATTGCATATGATTACATTTGTTCAAGTTTAATTGCATTAAGTTTAGTTTACACCAAATATAAAAATTGTTTAAATCATTCTGCAAGAACTGTTGATCAGTTGAATGTTTTATGTCGCACCATATTTTTACGACGTCCGCATATATTACAGTATTTGATTGCTTCTGGTAGGTCATTGATGAACAGAAGGAAAAGAATTGGACCAAGGTGACTCCCCTGCGGAACACCAGAGATTACTGAAATGTCCCTTGAAACTGCACCGTTAAATTTTACCGATTGCCTCCTGTTTAACAAATAAGATTTAATCCAGCATAATAAATTATTACTAAAACCCATTATGTCTAATATCTTTAAAAGCAACGCGTGATTGATTTTGTCAAATGCCTTGCTGAAATCAGTGTAGATGACATCCGTGTGATAACCTTTCGCGAAAGCTGCATTCACTAAAGTTGTTAACTGGAGAATATTAGTCATAGCAGAAAAACCTTTACGAAAACCATGTGGTGACAACAAGGAAGAAATTTGATGATTAAGACTATCCACCATACATTTTTCAAAAAGTTTTGGAATAACAATCAGTTTCGCTATTCCTCTGTAATTGCTTATTTCAGATTTATTTCCTGCTTTAAACAGTATATATTTCTATTATTAAAAAATAAAACGCTCTTCGAGTTACGGCACTTAAAATATTTTAACTGTCCAATTCGATATTTTAGCCTGCGCTTCTGAGTAAAGAACTCACATAAAGGGTGAAACAGAAAACAAAATGTTTGCCAAAAAAAGTTCAGAATAAATAGTCAGTGTTCTAAATAGATATAACACTGCTCTGCAAAAAATAACTTTTTGTCTCTCCTTTAAATAAAATTATGTGGACTATATGGGTTTTGATGCGTTTTCGGGGTTTTCCATCAGGTCGAGGTTTTTTGTTTATAGGCGTGGCATTTTGCACATTTTTCTGAGAACTACATATCTTAAAAATAAAATAAGCTATAAACCATAAAAATCGGTAAAAACATTTGGATTTTATTGTAAATTTACAACAAAAATTAAGAATTTTGCACGAAAAACAATTTTTTGCTCCAATAATTTCTGAATAATTGCAAAACGGTGAGAGATAGAGAAAATTTATATTCGACTAAAATAAATTTTGTTACGCATCTTTTGGTGTTTTACTTTTAAAAATCGGATGACTCGTTTTCGAGATAGGGTGAAATATGTCTCCGTATCTGACTAATTTAGGGGGGAAAATTTGCAACGCCTATATAAAAAATTCCGACCTGATGGAAAAAACTGAAAACGGATTTGAGTTCGGCGCATCAAAATCCATATAGTCCACATAGTTTTATTTAAAGGAGGATTTTGCTGCTGAGCAGTGTAATTTCTATTGCACTTATTCAGACTTTTGAAAATAGTTGCAGTTATATAGACTGTACTGTAAAAATGTTTGCCGTTGCGATTCTGGTGTTCACAAGTGTTTTTTGTCCTTAATTTATTTTTATTGTGTAGTTGCGAATTTTCATTTATAATTTTGCTAAATTTCCGTTTTTAATAAATACCGAAACAAATATTACCGTCATGATATAATAAATACATTTTGTTCTTTCAGTTGGTACAATATCAAAAAAGCTACGTTCCATCCCTGGTTTGATAGGACAAATAATAAACTTAAATAGGTATTTGATTTTATTAGCCCAACCCATTTTATACTGCCATAAAAACGATTTTAAGCTCATAATTCGATAATTGCTTTATCAACATTTTGGTTTATACTTTTATCAATATTTTGGTTTGGGTGAAGTCGTGATGAAATAAATAGAAGGTGGCAGCACTACGCCAGATGAAATTTGCTTGGCAACAATGATGCCAAGTTTTTGTGTACAGTAAGTCCTCGTTGTGTTTGCATATGTGACAATTCCTTTGATTGTTGTAACATTGCAGCTGTTGCCCTCGCACTCCTACCTCACCTTCAACATGGCTGAACTATCCACATCGATAACCGTTATTTGATAGCTGAAAATGTTTTGACCTGGCTGTCCAGTAAAGATTGGCATCATGAACGTTTAACGCCAAAATAAAGCTTCCGGATTGCGGGAATTTACTTAAAAAATAGTAATAACAAGTATATTCATGCCCCAGTTATGAGGTCAATACAAAAAAAAGAAAAGGAATTGTGTTTGAGTAAAAATATTTGATCTTGTCACATACAACACGAGTTACATATTCAATTCTAAAAACTAACACATTTATTAGGACAGACAAAATTGATGAATTTGTAACAAACCTAATAAATAAAAATTAAAATGTAATACAAAACTTATTTCCTGTTCAACATTTAACACACTTATAAAACACATTAATAAGCCCAAATATTTAAAATTGTTAATACAAAAGCAAAAAAAAAAATTGTTAATACATGTACAAAAATGTTAAAATGTACATTGTACATTAGCTTAAGTCTGATTGTAATTATGAAAAGGAAATAAAGTCAGTTGTTGAAAACAACAAAACACAACCCCGCACAAAACCATCATTAGGGATGACCTGTTTATTCGGCCATGGCTACTTACATCCATTAAAATTAACTGCTTGTTGCGGCGTCACACTTATTTCTCTCGGAATGCGGGGCGAACAGTATCTAAAATTAATCAGACGGTGCAACTTAGCATAATTACGAGTATGTATGCAAGTTTTGTCTAGACGATTTATTGCACATCCCATAACCTTGCAATTTAAATGCTTAGGCGTCCAGAAGTTTATTTCAAGAGCGTGCTGTTGGGCGCAGTAGTTAACAACAGACTAAGAAGCCCGAGTTCGACTCCGCGCTCAGTCATGGGTATGGTGCCGAAGTTTCCTGATCTGCATTAGTGAGTGGTTGTTGTCGTCACTGGTAGCTGAACGTTACTAGCAGTGATATCATGAACGAGTGCTAAAGAGCAGAATAACAGCAAAAGTTTGCAGGCGAAGTAAAATGTTAAAATATCTACAAAGAAAATCTCTATCTTCTCATACTTCTTCGCCTTCTTTCTAGGTTCGGCGCAATGCACTGCATATAGAGGGATCATCCCCTGAGTGCTAGTCCTACTAAAAAATGAAGCTGTTTCAACATAAATTCTCAAACGAAGCATTTTAAATCGTTTGCAAAAATTCACATACTAGTTAATTACATATTAAAATTATTTTTAGTGAGTGAAAAAATAATGAACACTCTAAACAGGTCCATAGTGCGTATGCACGTATGTTTGATTTTAATTTAAATAGCTGACTATACCATTTAGCGAACTGCTTCGCTTGAAACAGCACAAAAGAGTTCATTTCCCTTAGTTTTCACTTCATCGTTCGTTATCTACACACATTAACAATTTGAATTTTGCTGGTGTTTGAATGCCACAACGATTCAGAAAATGGGTTTGACTATAATAAAAAAATTTTTAGATACCGAATATGACTTAATTGGCCTATTTCTGAACCAGAAATGCTTTAATCATTTAAATATTTGAGCAAGCTTATTTGCCAAAGGTTTGGCAAATAAGCTTGTATGTATAATTTTATATAAAAAGTCAATAATTATATTTATTCTATAAAATATTTATTAAAAATAAAAATTACTTTGATGTTTAACTCTTTTTTCCTAAGCCCCACCTAGAAAGTGTTTATATGTATGTTTATGAAAAAATATACCAATAGGAAATGAATAACTTGAATATTTACGTATATGCACCTGGATAGCAAAATTTGGCTCCTGGAGATTCTAAATGACTCGCTAAAGCTAAAACTCCATCATTAAAAATATAAAAAGTATTTTTGTCCTAAATAGAACTCTTCGAGTACGTTATCCAACATTATTTCGCTTGCCGAAATAATGTTGGTTTCCCCCTCGATGTTTTCTATGAAGACATCAAATTTTTGTTCCAATTGATGTGACAGATTTTGCAGCAAAAATACATATCATTGCTGACAAAGTTTAGGTTTTGTTTGTTTGTGGGTTCAATAATTCCATATGCCGACATTTCATTGGGTCCTATACCAAATAAAGCTACGTAATTCGAAAATAACATAATCTCTTAGCTTAAGTACAAGCTTAGGAAAATTACACAAGAAGCGGAAATTTTATTCGATACGAATACTATTACACCATTTCTGTTATTATACAATTAGTTTACTTTTTTCTTCATATGTAATTTAAACTGTAATTCTAGGGACTTCATTTAATCTTGCTTTTGCTTTAATCGGTTAATCGAGCGATTACTTAACCGGGATTTTAGTTTAATCGTTTAATAATAGATTAATATTGATACCTCCATATCCAAAAAGGATATGGAGGGCATATTCACTTCCGTTTGTAACGCAGCGAAATATCCATCTGAGACCCCATAAAGTATATATATTCTTGATCAGTGATGAAATCTAAGACGATCTGAGCAAGTCCGTCCGTCCGTCCGTCCGTCCGTCCGTCCGCCCATCCGTCTGTGGAAATCACGGTTCAGTCCAAACGAAATTTGGTATATATATATATATATATATATATATATATATATATATATTTAAGTTCGGAGGTGGGCTAAATCGGGCAAGAGGGAAAAAACTTCCCCTAAGAAGAACTAAACCAACCCAGAAAAAACAACATAATTTTTAACGTTTTTTGGTTATTTTGTTAAGCAAATGATACATTTTTATGTCAAATAAGGTCCAACGCCTTAAACTTGGAGCCATAAAATAAAAATAAAATTATTTTTGGAAACCGCCCACTTAAGTGGGCGTTATTATAGGCAAAAGTAGAATAAAAATTTTACAAATTGTTCTACTTAAGCCTACATTCCTTAAAAATAACATTTGACGAAACTGAGACGAAACCTGGTACTACTCTGCCTACCTGATACTCGCTACCAATCAGCCACAGCGGCACCCTAAAGAAATTTTAATTTTGTATATAATCACCCAAGCATTAATTTTTAGAATTTTATGACTGCCTGTTTCTGCCCTACCCCCTCCTCCCCTTTTGCCCCCTAAATGACCCTATAAAAAAATATATAAAATTTTATTTTGTATATAATTATCCCAAGCATTTATTTTTAGAGTTTTATGACAAAGGTGAAATGTTTCCCCCACAGCCCTTGCCAGAGCGACCCCGCCAAAATACAGTTTTTATACCCTCCAAAGAGAATTGGACCCTATAAAGTAAATATGTATATTCTTGATTAGTGATGAAGTCTAAAGGCCCAACTATAATATGAATAAGCAAACTTAAGCAACTGTGCGATTACATACAATACGTATGTGTGCAACTATAATGTACTTAAGAGAAACTTGAGAGAAACTTTTCGTTAAGTTTCGTCAAGTTTCGTCAAATGCCATTTGTTTAAGTTAAGAGCCAAACTGAACGCACATTCCGTACTGAATTGCTTATTCATATTATAGTTGGGCCTTAAGACGGTCTGGCAATGCCCATACGTTCGTCTGTGGAAAACATGATGTTGTCTATTTTTGAACCTCGCCCCCTTTAGTGGACGTACGATATTATATAAAGGGACTCTGTCCCACCAAGTTAAACATTTCAAATTCACTTACTAAATATTTGGAGGGTATTTAAGATTCGATCCGGTCGAATATAACGTTTTTATACCCTTCACAAAAAGTGAAAGGGTATATAGGTTTGTCATTCCGTGTGTAATTTCTTCGATATGCACATGGGACCCCATAAAGTATATATAATCTGGATCCTTATGAATAGCGATAACGATTGAGCGATGTCCGTCTGTCCGTCCGTCTGTACGTGAAGTTGGTTTTCCCAAGCCCCCAGAAGAGGTAGAGACTTCGTTCTTGAACCTTTGGATTAGAAATGAACTTAAATAGAGTGCTATTGAAAGATCCGAAGTATGGTTCCAGAGCTGGGAAGCTTACACCTATTTCTCGATGCAAAAATTTATACCAAAAATCAATTATTTTATATAATGTTTGTAATTAAACCTATTTCTTGCTTTGGGAAGCCTGAATAGTCTATTAAAAACTAAAAAAATTAATTTTTTTTCCAGGGATGGTAAATTAAAAATTTTTTTTTCGGCCTATTCCGTATTTTGTAGTGCATGTAGTAACGTCATGAAGATTTGCATTGATAAAAAATTTTAAAAATTAAAATTTCGCTTCCAGGGTTGGGAAATTGAAATTTTTTTATACATAAATGTAACCAAAAAAGCAATTGACGTTGTTTTGTTTTTTTGCTATCTAAAACTATTTTATATTTTAGGAAGAACAAAATTGGTATGAAAAATTTCCAAAAAAAATCAAAATTTCGAATCCAGGGATGGACAAGTACAATATTTTATAGTTCATGAAGGTGACCAAAATGGTTGAAAATTGTAAATTTTTTTTAATAATACTACTTTATTCCTCATGAAGAGTTGCGTTGGTTAAAAATAAAACAAAAAAAATTAAAATTTTACTTCCAGGGTTGGGAAGTTTAAAGTTTTTTTTTGGTCCATGCAATATATTGTAGTACATGAAAGTGATCAAAATGGTTACATATATTAAGTTTTTCTTAAATAAAACTATTTCATGCCTCATTAACCCTCCGTTGTCACATGCCAGTAATTACTCGCAAGTAGTGTATATGTATTATAAATGAAAATAAGGAGAAATGTAAAAAAAACACAAAAATTTTTTGAGTGGCTACATTGCACAGTGCAAGTTCATTTTAAAAATGTCGGTAAAAAGTAAGGTTCTAGCAAAAAAAAAATAATGGCGTTACTTCAATTCTTAATCCAGTATTGCCAATTAGTCAATACTGATCTTTACCTGTAAATATATATCTTGTTAACGCATTTTTTTATAAAAACATGAATTTGATGGTCAAACTTACCTCTAAAATGAGCATTTGTGTAATTTCTTGACATCCTTTTTATATAAATAAAAAAAATATATAAAAATATTAACCAAATTAATAAAAAATTCAGCACTTGGCAACACTTTTTTTCGTTTTTCCATTTTACTTGCACCGATTGTCAAAAATTTACTTGCTACAAAATTTCATTGCAAGCTGACTCGCAAGTGGCAAAAGTGTGGCAGTGTTAGTAAAAAAATGTAAGTGTATTTAGTTTTTTTCACTTGCACTTGCATGTGACAACGGGGGGTAAGAGTTGCATTGGTAAAAAAAATTAAATTTCGTGTCCAGGGTTGGGAAATTGAAATATATAAAAGTAACCAAATATGCAATTGACGTTGTTGTTTTTGCTAATTAAAACTATTTTATAATTCAGGAAGAACAAAATTGGTATTAAAATCTTAAAAAATCAAAATTTCGACTCCAGGCTTGAACAAATAATATATTTTATGGTACATGAAAGTGAAGGGTATTTAAGATTCGGCACAGCCGAATATAGCACTTTTACTTGTTACTTGTTAATTTTAGTTTTTGTGTATGGCAAAATTTGTATGTACACAGGGTTTTACTTTTTCAGTTTTGTATTTTCGACAGAGACAAAACGAAATCGAAACTAAAATGGAAAATGAAATCGATCGAAACTCATCACATACCCGAATAACTTCCTCAAACTCAATTAGAGTACCAGAGTCTTTTTTGACCCACACTTTTATATACGAAATAATTTATGTGGTATTCTGAACAACGACGTTTTACTTCATATAGAAAGCGAAACTCCTTTACTTCTTGTATCTTTAAGTAATCTTGTAGTTTTTGCTGTTTATCCCTTGACCTACTAAAATGAACACCTTATTTTTTGTGTGAAAAACTAGTTTTTCAACACATACCTTTTGCATAAGAGACGAAATAAAAAATCAAAACACAAAAAATATGTTCTATTACTACAAAAAAATTAAAAATTTTGGTGTTTTGGTGTTTCGGTTAATCGACTGAAATTAATTGGTTCAATCGTTAATCGAAAATAGCCACTTTTAAATTTACCGGTAGCGTATTCATTCGGTTACTACCTAATGAATACCCTACCGCATACTCAATAAGCAGTTCTTCCAGAAAAAAAGCTTGACCCGATTACTACTCCAAGCCTATGGGTTTCACTGCAGTTCGGAATGTTATTACGCAGAGGATTCATAAAAAAACACTCTTAACCTCAAACTGAGAAATAAAAGTTGGCATTCGTGTTTTTCTTTTTTAAAATAATTTATTAAATAAGGCATCTAAATAATGTTTATAATGTTATAATGTGTTTGTAGCTCATTTAACACATAATTTTAGTTTAATTTTACACAGTTTTTACGGACAAGAAAATCGAAATTTTAACAAACAAATGTGCTTTGAATAAAATCTGTTCAACGATCGTTTTTTTTTTGTTTTTTGCTGCTATTGATTAACACTGATTATGTTTGTGTACAACTTATTTGAACTGTTGATCAGTTTATCAATCACAATAATAAATTTTTATATACCTACTAGATATTAGGAAGACACTTGAGGTGCGTTTTAAATTGAATATTTGCTATTTTAATTAGATTTTATGCTTATTTCGTAATTATTTATGAATTATATTTTTGTAACTACGTGTATGATTAATTGAAAGCTCTACTCCTATTGCTTTTTAAACATCATAAAGGTTTTAACAGTTAATATTTTAAATTTATTTTATTTTATAAATTTGATTAACTTTTTAAAAGGTTGTGTGATATTTCCAGTTTTAATTGTTATTATTGTTCTAATTTTCTTAAAATTTGTAAACGTTGTCTGCGAGTGTAGTTAGTTTAAGTAAAATTATTTAAATTACAAGAATAATATCGATTTAAGGTAAATAACTTATAACTAGACTTAATTAATTTTTTAATTTAAGAAAATACTTTTAGTTTTCGTATGAAGAATGTTTTTCTCTAGATGTAACAATAAACTAAACGGTAACCGGACGCTTAAATCAATTGCCATTTGACGTTATCGTTTGCGGCGGCATATCGTGTGTAGAATGAGGCAGCACATACGATTTTGAGGACTTGTGCTCAAATAAATCGGATACAAAATTGGCCTGAAATTAAAGGGGAAAGAAATTGAATGAACTGATATAAATATATATTTGCATGTAAGTATTTTTTATCGAACAATTCATATCGAAAATTTTTTTAAATTCAGAAAGACATGATAAATATTGCAATGCACAAAGGAAAGTCAACATCAGTTTTTAATTATTTAAGTTACACAGTAGAGCAGAACAGCTGTTTTCGAAAGCCGCTAAACTTTCATCATCAAGATCCCATATCGTATATATATTCCTGATCAGTGATGTGATCTAAGACAATGTAGCTATGTCCGTCCGTCGGTAGAAATCACGATTCAGTCAAAAAGAAAAGCGCCAGACCCTTGAAATTCAGTATAAATATGTCTTGAAGGATAGCACAGGTCAAGTTCGTAAATGGGCTGAATCGAGTCAGAGGAAAAAAGTTAACCTAAGAAGAACTAAGCCAACCTCTAAAATATAACATAACGTTAAAATTTGGTTTGTAATTTAGATAAGCAAATGACACATTTTTATGTCAAAGAAAATCCAAAGCGTTGAACTTGGGCCCACCTTCTTTAGTGGGCGTTGACGTTGATTTTTGAAAATAATTTGCAATTTACAAATTGTGAATTCTCAGATGGTTTTTGAAAGTATGTGCATAAGATAAGAGGTTTTAAATTACAAAAACATCAGTAGCCTTTCTACTGGTGATTTGGTAAAGCACCAATGAAATGCATATAGACATTGCTTAACCATAAACAAATAAATTTTATTTAAAGTAGAATAATGATAATATGTCAAATAAAAATTCCATAAAAAATACTATTCACGCAATTATTGCTGACTGAAACGGGGGCATTAACAGAATAAGATTAATAAACTACAGCCATTCGGAGATTACAAAGGCTAGGTCCGCAACATAATCCTGTACAATCACTACCATCAAGTCATCCACCATCCCATTCAGGGTAATAGTAGAGGCGAACTTTTAATTACGCTATGTACTCCGAGCATAATTTCACTACGCAAAAACTGCTTTGCAATGTCTTATTCTTTGAATTACAAGCCTAATTTTTGCGTTCTATTTTCATATATTTTATATTTCACATATAGTATGTAAAGGGCGTTTTTTATAGAGTGATACAACTTATAGTTGGCATCACTGCTTTATTTGACCAGCCATTTAACAGCTGATAGCTGATTTTTGTTTAGTTTGCTTTGACATTTCATTATGGATCGACTTACACCAGAATAATGCGTAAAAATTGTGGAAATTTTTAATCAAAATAATGATTCTGTTCGTCAAACTTCAAAATTCAAAATTTTATTTTCCGCTGAACCCCATTTTTGGTTGAATGGGTACGTAAATAAACAGAATTTTCGCATTTGGAGTGAGGAGAATACACAAGCGTTTGTCGAAACACCATTACATCCACATTTTCTGTTTGGTGCGCTTTATGGGCTGGCGGAGTCATTGGCCCATATGTCTTCAAAAACGATGATTGTCAGAATGTTACTGTCAATGGTGAACGGTATAGGAACATGATTCGAAGCTTTTTCGTACCTCAATTACCTGGCATTAATCTTGCTGATATGTGGTTCCAACAGGACGGAGCCACATGCCACAAAGCGGGCGCTACAATTGATTTATTCAAGGAAACTGTTGACGAAAAAATAATTTCACGAAATGGCCCAATTAATTGGCCCCCAAGATCATGTGATTTAACCCCATTGGACTATATTCTTTGGGGTTATGCAAAGTCGCTTGAGCACGTTGATAAACCACAAACAATTGAACACCTGGAAATCAACATTCGAAGAGTTATCGGCGAGATACCGCCGCAAATGCTGCAAAAAGTTTGTGAAAATTGGTGTTCCAGATTGCGCCTTGTACGCGCCAGCCGTGGCGGCCACATGGCCGAAATCATATTTAAACATTAATGTCATAAAATTTTCTATCCAATAAAGACCGTTTCATTGATATCAAAAATATATTACTGTTTTCTTATGATTTAAGCTTGTATCACTTTATAAAAAACATCCGATATATCGCAAGAAAAAATTTGACAAATAATTTTATTCAGTTTCTTTTTAATGAAATGAAAAGGTAAACTAATTAGACGAATGCTACCCCTATATTTGAGCGTCATATTTTCTTTTAAAAATTCGTACACAATAGGTCAACACTGAATACACAAGTTTTATTATAAAATTGCTATTCGAAAGCGGTCCCTAAATCAAAACTGCTGTAACACTGCTTTTGTAGTAAATTGACCTTTTTTTTTTTTTTTTTTAGGAGTAGGACCAGCGCTCAGGGGATGACCCCTACATATGCAGTGCATTGCGCTGGAACTGGGAAAATAGATTTTGGGAAGGAGGATAAAGGGAGTAGTGTCTGTGGATATTCGATTTGAACCTGCTCAAATTGTAAGTGGCGGGGAAGACATCTGCAGGTAGTTTGTTCCATATACCAACTGTTCGGCCAAAAAACGAATTTTCTCTGTAATGCGTAGTGCGATTCGTTGGAATATCGACCACAAACGCATGCGCTCTTGATGAAAAACGCGTTGAGCGTAAGAAATAATGGGTTTCAGGAACAAGTTCCCTAATTTCACCAGAGCACCTGCCATTATAGTAACGGTAGAACAACGATACGCACCCCACATTACGACGATGCTCAAGAGAGTTAATAGAGTTGGCTACCCTACTGTCTCCGATCGCGGTCTCCTGTACGCGGTCGAGTAACTTCAAAATAGACTTTGAAGCACCGGCCCAAACATGAGAGTTGTATTCCATCTTCGGTCGGATGTAAGTGGTGTAAATCTTAAGAAGATCAGAAGGGGTGAAGTATCTCTTGCACCGTCTTAAGAAGCCAAGGCACTTGAATGCTTCTTTTGCGACCTGAAAGACATGTTCCGTCCATCTGACATCGCACTGCACTTTCATGCCCAGAACATCAAGAGCCCCTGACTCCATAATACTTACACCACCCATAGAAACAGATTAAGCAGCATGGTCATACGTACGTCGATGCGTAAGCATACAACACTGGCTCTTACGGGCATTAAAATCGACCCTGTTTGCCTGACCCCATTCGGAAATCTTCGCGAGGTCACTATTCAGAACGTCATTCATAAACTGCCTCCTTGTCTCGATTTCAGACGTTGACGGCCTGCAGTTAAATGAATAAGAATGCGAAAGGCTGCTATCATCTGCGAAAGAGTAAATAGGACAGGAAGTTTGGGAAAGTAGATCGTTAAGAAAATTTAGAAATAGAGTAGGAGAAAGAACAAATGTGTAACACAAACAACAAATAACTGCTGTATGACAAGACATACAATTATAACACATTTAGCCAAATGGATTCCACAACTGCCCAATATCACATACTACAGTATTTATGTGCTACATGGGTGGTTGTCTTGACTAAATTCTTCAGTACTAGACTTTATGTAGAAAGTGATTGGCATCATTTTATATTTATCAAGTTGTCAGGCAGGCGCACTTGAGCGGTTTTTATGACTAGAGTTTTTGCTGAAGATAATTTACTAATGCAAATAGGGTCTTATGCAAAAAGCTAAGTTCTTTCTGATGGCTCGTAACAATACAATTCAAGTACTTCTTTAGAAAAGTGAAACTTATGTGGGTTTGATTATGAAATTGTTTGTGACATTTCAGACATCTATTTGTTAGTCAGCCCTGCAATAAGATATACAAAGTTAAATTTTGCAATATTTAATATTTAATGTGCCTTAAATTCCTGTACGTCATGATATTGAATGTGAAATATGTCCTTACAATGTCTTATTTGTTTCAATCAAAACCGTATCGATTTGCAATAGCGCAGTCTGGCAACATCGACTATGTTATTTGCCCAACAACAAGCATGAATTGTGCTGTATATATTATGCTTGGTAAAGCCTACTTTAGAAACGCCTGAAGATATGTATTGCAAAGTACAGCAATTAAGTAACGTACGCACCAAAAACGCCGTGTTTATTAGAATTCACAAGTAAAATATAGTTATTGCCAGATAGAATTTTTCACAACTCTATGGGGAAATGCCATGAAACTGAAGTCAAACTATTTGCTATAATAAGTGAATATGACAGTTAAAAACTATCATACACGGTGCACTCGGGATATGGTGAACACGTGATAATTCAAACTACTGGGTACGAGAATATTAAGTGGATTTTATCCCTTAAATTCCGCAAAACTCCTCGCATATCACAGTATCCTTTCTTTCTTATAACAAATTTAACAAAAACTGTTCTTCCACTTTTTATGTTTTATAATTACGCCAATTTAAAAATATAAATTATTATTGTCATGTGCTGTTTTGTAGGTGACAAATATCATTGTAAAAAAAACAAAAAAGAAAATTTTATGTGGTTAACATAATAGGAAATTTTAGTTACTAGGCGTTAAATTTATTACTATCACAATAAAATTGTTTGCCATTCAAAGGAGAATAACACTGTAAGACTCTACTTTAAGTAAGTTGGACTTAAAAAATATTTTTAGAATTATAACAGATTATCATGCATCGAAAATAAAGTGAATAATGTGATGGAAAAAGTGAAAAACTTGGGTGCAAAAACTCATTTACAGAGAATTTTTCCTCGATTGCAAATTTAGGGAAAAGGGATTTCATGAAAAATGTGTTTTATCAAACTGTTATTAGACTTTTAAGCTCGAAGGGCTTGAAAGTTCAGAACAGCATAACAAATGACGTTACGACAGCTGTTTTTTGTTGGTTTACTCGGCTATACCGCTATACCGGACATTTATTTCCAATTTAATTCAAATAATAAAAGCGGGTCTTTGCATTGAGAACAATACGCATTCATACCTGGTGATCTCTCTGGAACAACTATAAAGATTCTTCGTTGTCAGAAACACCTTTGACATACAAACATGATAAATGATAAAGGCACTTGAGATTTTCAGTCCATGTTTTAGATGCGATTGCGAATAGCACTCCAAGCAAAAAGGCAATAGGCAGCTCGTTAGAAAAATATCATGCAAAAAACGTTGATGATTATAAGAGGATTAAAAAGCACTGTAACAAAATTTTAGAAAGCAGAAGAAATTCCCGTTTTTGAAAAATATGCATTTAATTATATTTCGCGTATTTGAAAAGGAAAAAAGTACCTAAAATGCACGAATATGACAACGCATTTCTTCCACTAACACGTTTTTTTTTAATTTTTTTTTGATTTGGAGATATTTTTATATAGTTTTTAGCGAGTGATCTTTTAACGAATTTCTTTTTTGTAACGCTTTCTGACAGCTCACAGTTTACTGTTAAACAAGTTCGGTTTGGTCTATAATTTAACCATAAATCTATTTGAAAACGAACAACGCTTGCAGGTTATTGAATTTTATTATCAAAATTTATGCTCAGTGAAGAAAGTGCATCGTGTTCATTTCTGGTGAATGGATACCTAAAAAGCAAAATCGCCGTATTTGTTTTAAAGAGCAGCCAGAAGCATTGCAGCAACTGCCAGTGCATCCCGTCAGTGTCAGTGGCGGTATTTGAACGTTAGTAGGGATGGCAATGACTGCACAGATTTTTTGCAGGTGAGCCTGGCTAGAACGTGGTTTCAAGAATACGGTGCCACATACCCCACAGTCCACGAAACAATGGCCTGGTTTTTAAGGTCATTTACATTTACATTTGCCCGCCCATATCGTCCGATTTAACGCCTTTAGACTCCTGTTGTGGAGCTATGTTAAGGCTCGTGTCTAGAGAGGCAAACCTAGAACGATTAAAGCAATGGAAGCCGGTATTGAAGAATTTATTCGTGAGATACTGGTCGATATGTTGGAGTATACAAAATAGAATCCAGCGTATGAACCATTTGAGTACTAACCGCGGTCAACATTTAAACATTGAATTACACAAATCGTTCCATCGACTTCACTTCTTTAAATTTGAATCCGAAAGCTCTTAAAAAATCTCTAATTATGTGCAAATTTAATTAAAAAGCTAATTTAATTGTAAATAAAGTTATATTAAATTTAATTAAGATTCTATAGGCTAATTGTTCGAAATTTTTAATTTAAATCTCAGAAAGACATGATAAATATTCCAAGGCACAAAGGCAAGTCAACATCAGTTTTTGTTGTTCAACTTACACAGCAGAGCAGAACAGCTGTTTTCGAAAGACGCAACCCTTTCATCATCAGTGCTCATGTGTATTGTGTTTGTCACCACTTATTAGGTGGCTTAGTTGAATGTGATAACAGTTCTTATTTAAATAAATTTCATTAGGAAATTGAATACGAGAACTGTATCAACCCGATGTTATCATGTTATTGTTATAATACCAATAATAAATTGCAAAAATAATTGGAAAAGCTTGAGCTACCAATAATAAATTGGAAAAACGTTCACATGTACTTAAGTATAAAATTCAAACCAAAAAAGTTTGACTTAGGTATGATGGAACAAAAAATTCAGAAAAATGGGACATGAAGAAAAATAATCAAACGGTAACACGGGTATTATAACAATAACATGTTAACATCAGCTTGATACAGTTCTCGTATTCTTTTTCACAATAAAATTTGTGTAAATAGGAACTGGTATCAAATTCAACTAAGCCACCTAATAAGTGGTGACAAACACAATACACATGAGCACTGATGATGAAAGGGTTGCGTCTTTCGAAAACAGCTGTTCTGCTCTGCTGTGTAAGTTGAACAACAAAAACTGATGTTGACTTGCCTTTGTGCCTTGGAATATTTATCATGTCTTTCTGAGATTTAAATTAAAAATTTCGAACAATTAGCCTATAGAATCTTAATTCAATTTAATATAGCAATATAAAAATGTTCGTTAAAATTCTTACTACATGTAAATAAAGTTATTCAAACTCCTATTAAAGCAAATTTTACAGATCGACTTAAATGTATATTTATATTGTATTTAAAGTACATTTTTGTATGGGAATGTAAATACGAGTGTATTCGTATATTGCCGCCAACACGGCGTTTAATGCTCTGAATTATGTTGGCTGATCTATTAGTGTTATGATTGGGACTTATTTGGAGGTAATGCATTTTGTCAAAAGTAATATCTAAAATGTTATGAACTTCAAATATGATACCAATTGGCCAGACTTAATATAAAAATTTTATTAAATTCGGCTTGAAAATAAAATTTTCTTCTTCTCAAACAAACAATTAAAAGAACTGTCACACGTTATTAAGACCCGTTTCAAATGTACAAAATTGTGATTTAAAAATGCAAACTTACACGCTCGTGTGTGCATACAAATGCAACATACTCATATGTATCATGAAGTTGGTTTAAAAATGTTTCACTTTTATAAGAACTCGATCAGTATGGTGCCACAATTATTTATAATTGCTGGCAACTAAATCAACTTAATTGGGCATGAAACATGACTTTCCTCAGAGACACACTTACATTTTCAGAAATACCACAAGTCGCAATACCAAGGAATAAAAGTAATAAATCTATCAAAATATTATAACAGGATCTAATCACAACCAATCAGCATACAATCTCTATACAGATCAACAAATTAACAAAATAATATGAAAACAAGTAAATGTGATATATTCGGCTACAACGAGTACAATATACTCGTACACTTCGCCAGTCCATGAAAATTATAAATCGAGTTTTTAACTGCATGAGAACTATGGGTATCGATAACTATGATGCGACAGCTGAGAATGTGAAACTGTGTTGCCATTTCTGTTCATTAAGAATCGCCAAGCCATCATGACGCCACACCTCTGCTAAAGAACCGTGGAAATTTACTTTGAATAAAAAAAAAATTTTTGTGAAGTTCATGCAGTACTTCGTCCACTTTACGCCCAACATTATCGGCCCAGTAAGCAAGCACATCGTGCAGTTGTTGATCGCTTTATTCATCTCTATTCAAAACCATTAGCATTCAAAACCAAGTGCAATTTTATACCGGGATCTCAACAAAATACAATATTTCCGTTTGTTTATTAACATTTAAAGTTCTCATGCAACTAAAAGAGTACCCGATGTTTTTTTAAGTATCCATAGACTATGCAATATTATTGACTGGTTTATTTGCTACTATTGTCGTTTTGCTTCACATTATTCAATAAAATGTACGACATTAAAAAATTATGGGGCAATTTTTATTGCATATGTAAAATTAAACAAAAAGTTTCACCACAGACATCAAGTGCGTTCAAGAAAATTTAAAATTGATTTTTCGTGACACATGCAAAGTCCTATATAAATTAAATAGTTTTTAATTAAAGCTACGTTCGACAAACGTTTCTTCAATATATCGTGGGTATGACTGACAAATGACAGGATTAAGAACAATTCTGAATGTAATTGAATCCTTTACCAAATATCTGATAAATTCGAATGCAGCTTAAGTGATTGAAACAATAGAGAGAGAGAGAGAATTTTTAGTTACATGACTGATTATTGTACAATGTTGTCAACGCATTACAAAATATTTCGTGCCATATACCAATACGAGTATAATATACACACAGGCAATTTTGTTGAAAATACACTACCAATTATTGCGCAATAATATTGCAAATGTGTGACTACCTTTAGCCGTGTTTGAGTGAAACGGTGGAATAGTGCAGTTGTAACAAAATGTTTTACAGTTTTGTAGTGAATAAAAATTGCATTAGACTACAATTGCGAAAACGTCGTCAGAAAGAAGTTTTGTGAAATAGAAATACTCTTTAATGAACAGTTGGCTTAAATTTACATACCGCATCATGCTCCAATTTTCATGAGACTTTTGTCATGGGTAGCACTCTTAAATCGAAGAATTATGCCAAAAAAAGTTTGGAGCGGACGCACTTAGTTTAGGAGTTATAGGCCTCTAAAGTTCAAAAATATATGTGTCTATAACTTCCTTCATATTATTGCTACATACTTGGTTGGAAAGGTCTTATAAATACCTTTCAAACGATATATAACAACCTAAGGTTCTACTTTTGGATTTAGAAAGGCTACCGGTTAAAAATGCATTTTTTTGTATTGACTTTTTTTTTACAAAAGTACCGCTAAATCGAAAATGGGTCTATATAACGGTATTTTATTAAATAGTAAAATAAATAGAAGACATTCACACATTTTATTTGACACCTATATCATAAATATCTGATAAGGGATGAAGACACTACAAAGGAATTAAACCTTAAAATAAGGCCAGGTATGATTTTACTGAACGTTGAAACATTTGATACAGATGTAAAAACAAGCCAGAGGCGGGCAATGCAGAAAATCTTTACTCAGCGAAGCCACTGATCGACATAGATAGAGGAGGAAATCCTTAAGCCCGGCCGAAGGCCGGCAATGCAGAAAATCTTGCACTAATACTATAAAATAGTAGAACATAAAAATTATTTTAGAGAAAATTATTTATCTGGGCTTGTTGTGGTACGAAATACTATGAGGAAGAAAATCTTAGAGCCTGGTAGGACTAGATTTTCAGTCCACCATTACCACAAGAAAAATTTTAAAAAGATTTTGTGTTACACTTATTGTATATTTGTGTATACTTAATACGTGTAATTCTGTGAAAAAATAACTATCTTCAACTTTTAAATCCTCTGTAGTGTATTCATTCCTTATTAGATATTTATAATATAGGTGTCAAATGAAAGGTGTGAATGTCTTCTATGTGAATTAATGAATTTACGGTATTAAGTGACATTCTGTCTCTTATTTTCGATTTGAAAAAATTCATTTTCTAAAAGATCCTTGCACCTCTGCATTAGAAAAAGGAAACCTTAATAAATTAATGGCAAATGTTGATAACTTTGCAAATGGATTTTCATTTACTGAATTCAGCTATTAAAAATTTTAAAAATAAATGCGCAAGTTAGTGTGTTTTTCAAAAAATTCGCTCAGGATAAAAAATGCGAGTTTTTGGTTATTAAAATGCGCTAAATTGGCAACGCTGATTCTTATTGTGTTTTACCTTTTGCAACTGCAATTAGTTTTGAAAAAAGCACGCATGTCCCAAATGGTAAAATAAGAAAATAAAAGAACGGGACTTCACAAGAATTTTACATCAAGTTTATAGGTTTGAAATAGAATTAGGCTAAAAGCATTTCGAAAGATTGACTTCAGCCCCAGTCAGGACCTACTTAGAAATGATTTTTGATCTTTGATTTCTGAAACGATTAAATATAACTATTTTTGAGCAGAAACAAAAATATTGGAGAATCAAATTAAGCACTGCATTTTAACTGTTTTCAATTGTATTTTCGCCAAATCACGTCATAATCAATTTCACGTGCACTCTAAAGGACAGACGGACATCATTAATTCTACTTTTGTTACTATATACGAGTACTCAGATACATATGTATTGGGACCAGGAGTAAGCACGTATGTATGTATGTAGTATGCAACAAACACAACAATAAACCTACATTTAATTACAACTTTTCTCACTTGTGGTGAATGGAATAAAAATCATATTTAATTTCTTGTTTGTTGAAGTACAAAAATATTTTTTTTTCTCAAGATTTGACAAACATTCGGCTAAGATTAATGTCATAAATGATAGGAATTGTTGCAACGTATACGTGTAAAAACACTCCTCATAAGCGGCAATATTATGTTTTGCGTGTCGAATTCAAGCACACACATGAAGCGATAAACAATCTTACACTTGTATGAATGCAGGAAAAGCTTGTTTTATTAATAATAATTGTTGTTTCCAGAGATAAGATTTTCCAAGTGTTGAACCAATGACTTATTTGCATTCCACCTATTGTCATTATAAACATTAAAAGAAATTTAATAATACATTTATGGAGCTTAGAATTTTTTTATTTAGGCATGCTCCTGCTAACACTTGTAGTCACAATTGTAATCTTGCATGTTGTGGCACAACTGTGCGTCCATGTTAATTGTGATCAATCTGACTTCTTGATTCCTTCTGTTGTTTTACCTACTGTACTGAATGCATACTTTAATATCTGACGTGTTGGTATTTGCAATTTGTAATTGCCTTTAAAGTTTTTATATAAAAGAGTTGTTTTAATGAGCCAAATAATTGAAATTAAGCTGATGTAAGAGATTTACCCCCAAGCAATTTAAAATCTCTTATATCATGTACGAGTATATTCAGGCATGCAACTCAGTTGCATAATTGGGTAATATATACAATTAAAGCATTAATTGAGCTCAATTTACCATACGGCACCTCTGTTAATAAATTGAGGAACTACTACTTAATTGATTCGCAAAATGAGTCAAATTCCTCATGCAACCCTTGTGTAATATGTTCAGCAAGACGAGTTAATTCTGCGAGTAATGAGAAAATTAAAACTGAAATGTCAGGTGAAATTGGCAGTTAGAAACGTTAATCAAACTTCTAATAAATTGCTTTTAAAAATACACCGGGAATGTCACAGGAAGCAAAAATAAAAAGATGATATTGTAAGATAAATCGATTACTGGTGCTTCAAAGTATTTCATATGGAATAAAATAAACATTTAGAAATCTTTAACAAACATTCTTTTTGTGGTTTCGTAGCTTTAATACTTAGTTCTTACAAGCGAGTTGATTGACAGAGTTTTCGAAACTTTGAGAGGCGAACATTATTATCCCGGAGAAGATATAAAAAAACTAATCTAACAAATGTGGAGAACGGTTGACGCTGAAGGCCATCCCTGCAACTTCTCGCTAATTTCAACTGATAAAACATGCTATTATTTTAATTTTCAAACTGCTATAACTTTTGAATGAAACATTTGAACCCGTTTGGGCATTTTAGAACTACATACTTTATTACCACTTCTTTTGTCACTTTTATTCGTTTGGTACTCAAGCAAAAGTCTTTAGTCAAAATTCGTTTATTATTTTAGTAAAAAAAAAATTCACATACATTTACTTAGTTTAAGCTCAGCTTAAAATTCTAGCATTTCTTTTGTACTAATTTTCATAAACGCAAAACCTCTGTTGCGATAAAGTAAGTACTGAAGTCTACAATTTTAGCCTTTTTTACACTAGTTCTTGCTATTCGAATAATAGTAAGACATACACAAAATAGTTTAAGACCAAATCCATCCTACTAAAATGTTGCATACTTGTTGCTGACTTTTTGTGCTTCGTGTATTATACCCAAACGAGATCAAAACGTTCTAAGGCTTGCTTAAATTGTAATTGTTACTTTAACGCTAGTACAACAACATATTGCTCATGCTTATTGCAGACCTCTGGTCTGAATACAATATCTATAACACAATTAATTAAATAATTACCATGTGGAGTCATCCAGTTAATTTATTAATTTAAGAAGAATTTTACACTTGGACTACGAAGCCTAAGATCTCACATTCCAGCTCGCATTCAAATATGATCTCGAATTTTTCTGACCTGCATTAAAGCGTGGTTGTGTTAGTTGTTGTCAGCTTGATTCAATAACGCAGGAATAGCAGTGGTAGCTGAGCACCACCGACAGCGACTGATGCTATCATGTACTAAAGGTCGCATTATAGCATCCAGCTTCGTCAGTACTACAGCGAGAATTCCCGGTGAAAGCAAACAAAATGTCTAGAACAAATGCTCTATAGTCTCAGCTTTTTTCATCTGTCCCTTTAACACTATCCCTTGTTTTCATAACTCCGCCACAATAAAGGGCACGGTAGTGTTCATACTCTGTGTGCGGGTCAAAGTACAAAACAGTCCTATGAGATTAAAATTATTTGGAGTAAAACATTAATTTACTACCTGGCATTTATTTAGAACTCAACCCACATCATTTTCATACTGAATATCCGCTGCAACACCAGCAAATACATAAATTGCAAAGTCAGTAGTATTTTATATCGCATTTTAGTTCTAGTTTTATTGAAAAATATCTTGTTTGAAAACACAAGGAAATTCTTAATTTCATAAAAAGAGAACTAATAAGAAACTAAAAACTAATTATCTTTGATATGGACAGAAGGCCAAACAGTGTTCCAATTAAACCAATTAGCCGGCACCAAGTTACTCTAGAATGAAGGTGAACATTTGAAAATATAAGTGAAATGCATTAAAGTAATGATAAGATTGTGTGAGAAATGAAAGCAATTGACTAAAGAAGTGCAAGTAAAATAATTAAGCTTAAGATAAACCCTGGTTAAACTTGAGATCTCGCAAACACTTAAAGTGAAACAATAAATGAAATGAATTTAAAATCTAAAGAAATTTTACTGGTGCAAAAGGAAAACTTCATGTTTTAAAATCAATAAAAAGTTAATTAGTATTTTCACTATCTGGTAAGCGGAAATCCACTGTTTTTTTTCAGATTACATACAGAATTCAGATAGTGAAAATATAATTTATATGGAAAACAAGAAAACTTACCACCACAATAGCCACCAAGGCCCCAATTGCTGAACCGGCCAGTACGTCGGACCAATGATGTTTATAGTCTGACACACGCGATAAGGCCGTGTACCAGGCAATCATGATAAATGCAAATTGTAGGAAGTGTCTCAACAATTTCGAACCATGCCAAGTCATACGAGACTGCAGATATAACTAAATTTGAAAATAAATTAATAATATATTGCGGACTTTGTCGAACTTCAGTAGATAGAAGCAACTTACCGCTAAGTAGACCATAGTAAAGAAGCAAAAGCTTGAGTGACCACTGGGAAATGACAGTCTAGATTCTTTTAGCATGCGTTTCGTTGACTGCGGATTGCTACACGAAAAGTCAATAATATATTTCTCATGGTTTTTGGGATCCTCACATGTAGAACCATCCGACAGTATGGGTGCACAAACCTAAAAATAATTAAAATTAATTTCTTAAATACTCTTTTCATAAATTTATCAGATTAAATGGCTTTTATTATTAAATTTGTTTTTATTAAAATTTTAGTTGCAAGAACAAAGAAAAGAATTCAACATGGCCGAATAGGCACTTTTTTCGTTTTATACCCTCCAAAATGAAATTGGGGGGTAATTCACTTTGTCATTCCGTGTGCGACGCAGCGAAATATCCGTCTAATGCTAGAGTTAATGTCGACGTCGTCGACGGCGTCAAATGTCAAAAAAAAAGTTGAATCGTATGAAATTGTATGAGAGCAGTTAATCTCAACGCGTTGCAACGCCGTAAAAGTTCAATCTATTTCAACTTTTTTTTAAAAAAGTTATAAGCCATTTAACCCATATAGCTCATTCTGGCCCACCCTGTATGTTCTTAATCAGGGATGAAATCTAAGACGATCTAAAAAAGACCCTTGAAATTTGGTATAGATATATTTTAAAGAATAGCAGAGGTCAAGTTTGTAAATGGACTGAATTGGGCCAGAGGGATAAAATAATATAAAACAATATAATTTTTAAAGTTTTTTTTTGTAATTTTATTAAGCTCATGATATATTTTTATGTAAAAGAAGATCCAAAGCGTGGCACTGGTAGCAGAAAATCAGAAATATCCATTTTTGGGTCCCGCCTCCTTTAGTGCCGTTGACGTAAGATATTACATGCAAAAAAATTTCAATAACCCCAAAAACTTACTTTTTAAGTTTTTACGACAAAGGTGAGATGTCTCGCCCAGGGTCCTTCGCGGAGTGACCCTGTTAAAATAGAATTTTAAATTTGGACACAGAAATGTCTTAAAAGAACTCTGACCCAGCAGGTTAAACATTTTTTATTTTATTTACTAAATATTTGTAGGGGGTTTAAGATTCGACCCGTTCTTAATTGTTTTTTATTAGGATGGGCCGTAGGGCCGATTCCAACCTTTCGGTGTTCAATACATACGGGCCGTTCGACCAAAGAAAATGTTCTCTTTCTCTCCAGTGCTAGCGCGATTCTTTGGTAAATTGACGAGAAGTGGGTGTGATCGGAGACAAGTGCCCGTATTGGGAATGAGAGGCTTGATTTCATATGAGCACATCCCCTTACAGTAACGATAAAGCAACGAAACGTATCCAATATTGCGACCATCATTAGGTGAGTCAATAGAATTGGCTATCGTACTGTCTCCTATAAGCCTCTTCGCGTTCTCCCATACGAAGAAGAGTAACTTCAAAAGCTAGTAAGTAAGCTTACAGAATTGGGTCTTTGTAGTATTAAAATCGATCCTGTTCGCATGACTCCATTCTGCCTCACACTCTCGATCTCTAACAATGAAGGGCTACAGTTAAAGCATATGAATGGCACATGCAGCTGTCAGCTGCAGCAGAATAAATGTTATAGGAACCTTAACATAGAAGGCCATTAAGAAAGAAAAAGGTTAGGAAAAAGAACGAAACTTTGCGGTACTCCTAAATTGACCTTGAACTTTTTTGATAAAATCCCGTCTATAACAACTCGATATAAATCGAGGGAATATATCACCGACACCTGTAATTTGCTTTAGAAATATCCAGAGCAACCACCTCACTTTCAAAAAAATGGAGAATAGATTGGCACCATATCTCCGAAAAGGAGGCCATTAAGTGTGTAATTCTCTTCGGGCCTGATCGATTTACTTCCATTGAGAAACGTTGTATTTTATTATTAACCCCAATATTCACTTCAATTTTAAAGTGTTTTCTATTCAGTAACCAAGTAACACGGATGAGTAATAGGTCCATGATAACACTATTCCCTTGCCAAAGTGAAATATGAATCAGATTTTGACATAATTGCAGGAATTGGAAAGGATGACACTAAGATGCTGCTGTTGGCTGAAGTAGTAGAACACGAGACTATGAAGCGGAGGGTCCTGAGTTCGAGCCCGCGCTGTGACATAAAATATTGTGTTGAATTCTTCTGATCAGCATTAGTGCGTGGTTGTGTTAGTTGTTGCCAGCCTGTTTCAATAATGAAGGCAACCATTGATAATGTCAACCATTGGTAGAGTTCAAACAGCATTAAGTATAGACAATTTGATAGCACGATCATCTCCTTAGGAGTCAATGTCAATAGCGCATGATTTGCATCTGCTTTCATTTTTCTTGTGGGAGTTTCTAAAGCCGCAATTTTAAATGTTTACCATTCACACCAATTCACGCATTTTTTTCCTGTGTACCCGGTCAGTATATTTAGCACATTTTTTCCACAATCACATGAGTGTTAAAAACATCACTTTAAACCGCAAGCGTATCGATTATTTAATTACTTTTTGCATATTGCGTGATTAAAGTGTGATTTAGACATTAAAGCGCGCTTATCTACTTCTGCCCCATTTAGCAAAAGTTTGAAATGATTTAGTTAAAAAAAAAAAATAAACATTTTGTAATTGAAACGTTAAAAAACACACATTAAATAGACTTTAATACTAAATTAATTTCGATGCTCGTAAAACAAATTTTATATTAAATCTAAAAAATACATGAAAGATTAATTTTGTACCAAAGCTACGAAATTCGCAGGTGTTTGTAGTTTATTTGAAAGCACTATTTAGAAAACAGTGCGACACACGAACACTACTGGCCACCACAAACAACAATTTCTATACGAGTACGTGCAAAACTAGTGCAACACGCCAGGTCCGTTGGGGAGTAAAGTCTTTGCTTGTATATCATTTCTCCATTTGAACTTGCATCTTCTCTGTTTTTGGTCATTTTTTATACCCTTCACCAAAAACTATGAAGGCTCAATCCGTGAATAGTTTCTACAATATTTTCCGAACCCTCTTAGAAAAACTAGACACATCGGTCTTCGATTTAGGTATTGGAAATAATCCTAAATGCCCAACTATTGAAAATCAGCAAAATTAAAAATACCCTGGAGCAGTATTAGCTGGATTTAATTATCCTAATTTTGATATAATAAAGTAAGTTCTAAGACTAGTTCTTTTTTAACATCCTGCTAAGAAAATTGAAAATTTAAAAAAAAAATGCTTTTACCCAGTTTTGAAAAAAATTGAGTTTTCGCCTGAGATCCTAGGAACCTTCCCTGGCTACTCCTATGATGACGTCACTACGTCTGTATGTGCGTATTTGGGTAAGTAAGTGATCCGCTTATAAGTTTTGCATTGCTGAATCAAACCAAAGTGGTCGCGTTTCAAAGTGTTCTTTCAAACTGATATTTCCTGTTCCAGGTTCGGACTGATAGATTTCGAGAAATAACAAAAAAAAGCTAAGAAAAAATGTGTATCACTCATAACTCAGAGAGCTCCAGAGATGGAAAATGTAAACTTGTTTCGGAATATTAGAGTATGTACCTAAGAAAAATAATTGTTTTCTTTGGTAATCAATCACGTCTCATGTATAGAAACAAATAAACCAGTATTGAAAATCAGAAATATTAAAAAGATGGTTGCGTGGTAGGAATGAATGTATCGTCCCATAAGCGCAAAAATGTTTAAGCGACAAAAAGTAAATTTTACAGGAGAAGCATTTTTTTAATTATCCTTGGTTTAAATGGAAGTGCAAAAGCAATGTTGGACACATAGGATTGTAGTTGACCGTAATATTTAATGTTAATAGTTTTAATGAGTTTCCTATAATACAATGCTTGTCTGTGGAGGTTAAGAAATGTTAAGATATTCTCGACGTAGTGAAAAATCAGTTAGTTTAACCAAACAGTCTAAAAACTTGTAATCAGGAAGGCCCTTAGGAAGATGTTCTTTAACTGTTTCATTGATATTCTTAAGGGTTTGGCACTACTTTTGCTCTATTTGAAAAAGAAAATTTTAGCTTAACCGACACTTTGCAGTTACAAAAAAATTTAAAAGAAAAATGCAGAAATATTATAAAATTTCTTTTGCTGTATTTCTGTAACGGTACTTACACGACTTTGATATACGAGTATTGGCAGATGGTCCAAATTATTGTAAACAATCGATTATCGTCAAAAAAACATTTTGGAAGAGCATGTCACTTGAGCTTTTTTGGCGGTTATGGGTCGGTATGCTTGGTTATACTCCAGAGATACGTGGGTGAAATTTTATTGCAATACCGAAACAGTTGATTTTTTTTGGATTTGTCACTTAAATGTGAAAAAATGTTCCTCGAAATGCACCTCTCCCATGCTGCCCCCTTTTGGCAAAATCTGGTGAACAACTGGATTTTATTTTGTATGGGAATTCCAATCAAAATCTAATAGATGTGGATCGAAATATTGTAAGTACTAGATTTCGCGCAGGTGTAAATGCATTATACGTGTTATTTTTAAAAATGGGACACGACTTTGCTGTTAAAGTTCTTAAAAATCGACATTTACTTCTGTTTTTTGAAAATTTTCAATGCCATGTTCTTATATGTATTTATATTTTTATTTAACATGATGATGAAAGTGTAGCGGCTTTGGAAAACAGCTGTTCTGCCCTGCTGTCTAACTTGGATAATTAAAACTGATTATATATACAAATGATTAAAATTTAAATACACATTTTCATTTACATGTAATTATAGTGCAGAAAGCAGGAAAAAGGCCATTTCGAAGAAAAACAATTAGGAACGGCTCTTTATATTAAGTCGATACTTACATATAAAATCATAACTTCCTTATTTTCAACACAATATTTAATGATAAGATCAGGGTCTTATTCACTTCCCTTTAAGTTTCTTTGTTACTGGGCAGAGACATTTTGTAAACTTCAGTTCCAAAATTCGTTGATTGACAAAGATCTTCACATGGTTCTTTTCCCATATCAGCCTCCGAGTTTTACGAGTATCAGATTTAACTGATATAATTTTTCAGCACTAGAATTACATTCAAGTTGCACAACTGATTTTTATATCGTTAGTAGTACTTCTCATTGCAATTTTCTTTTCACGCTTTCTAAATTACTTCATGTTAAAAACAAATTTGGGAGAATAAATTCCTTTAAAGTTTGCAAATGACTCAGAGCAATTGTTTGACATTTCGCTATCACTTATGATTGGGCGGGCAGTGAGTGGTGCTACCGTTTGTTTGTTTGTTTTTTGTTTTGGACAGTGATAATTGATGTCAGTGTTTTCTAATATCTGAGTTCCAATTAAAATATGTAATTTGAATCTAATAGCGGAGGAAAAAACGAAATGATCTTTGTGTGATTTTTTTTAAATCTTTTAAGCAGCTTATTGTTATTTTATTTATTTTTTGCTTTATGCCTTAAAGTTAAAATTCGATCTGTTGAAAGTAGTTTGCCAGTTTTTTTACTCTATATAGTATATAACGAGTAGCAAACCAACATATACCCGTAGTTACAGAAATGCATGACATGCAGAAGTCATCATGATTTGCCAGATTTATTTCTATGAAATTCGAGTCCGTTTCATGATTTGTAAGTTTTTCCTTTGAATTGTGTTGCAAGTTATAAGAGCAAAATGTGAATTTTAGTTTTTGTCTACAAAAGCGCACTGTTATTTATTTATGATCCTCTTGGCGATTGGATTTTTTCTTCCTTTACTTCTTTTTGCAGCATTGTGAAACCATTTATTTGTGTTTGAGATCATTTTCCAATAGTGTGAGAATTTATAATAAATTTATTTCTTTGAATTTGGGTGGCATTGTTTGAGTTCTTACAGAAAGAACGAATTGTTTTTCTTGTTTATAGACGTAGAAATTCTTTTAAATATTTATTGTTTATAGATCCGTCACTTTGTGTTGAAATAAGTGTGTAGACTCGCATTCCTAATTGCAACTGATTTGTTGTTCTTTCGGTGTTGCATTTTTTAAATGCATTTAATCTTTTTTCCTTAACAAAAAAACTCTATTTTATTTGATTGTGTAACACAGGTGTGACCTGGAATGTGCAATAATTTGCAGCCGTAAAATACTTGGGCCAAACGAACCACAGAGATTTGTATAGATTCTTAGAAATAGTGATGTTTATTACACGTCCTATCTAGATTGTGTGCTACACTAAAACAATCCTACAATCGAAGTACATATTATAATTCCATTACACTGTGCTGCAAAATAGCAACTCTTTTGCAGGAGAGGGTATTTTTAATGATATTATCATAATTATTATTCACTAGATTTTCGTGAACACTGTTATAAAAATCACGCAGAAAGATGCGAACGATATATTGCTGCACATACTCAACAATCAATTTTTCAAGACATAAAATTTTTCAGCTGTTTTGAAATATGGTGTATTGAATGCTCTCACAGGAAAAGATGTACAAAGAAATTTTCTCTTTCTTCATCTTTTGCTTCCATACTATCTCCTCCTCTCCTTCCATGGTGCTGGCACAATGCATAGCATCAGTAGGGTTCCTGCTCTGAGTGTCGATTAAATGGAAAAGAAAAGAAAAGTGGAACTAATAGAACCAATAGTAGAGGCCAGCCCAAGACTCATCCTATAAAGAGGCCTATTCTAATCGAAGATAAGAAATTTACTGCAGAAATTCGCTCCATTTGAAATTGTCTAAAAATCAGTACAACGAATTATGAAAGCATTCAAATTCAGGTGCTGCCAAAAAAGTCTCCTTACTTTCAGAAACAGCTCTAAATATCTCTGGAATAAAATCCCATATCTTTTTGAAGGATCTAAATTACCCAAGTATCAAGATCAAGCGTATTTCAGACGTGTGCAGAGCTCGTTCATTGTAGGCTCATGTCGAACTCATTCATCCGATCGCTTTTGACAAGGGTCCATGGTCAGACCCATTTAAAATACTTTGTTGTTATTGAACGAGTTCGACACTTGATGCAGATCATTTGAAAAAACTTGGAAATAGTAGCATAACTTTAATATCTAAATGGGAATGTAATGGATCCTCTGTCCAGAAACCATACAAAATATGTAATATGGAAAATCGATTAGATCCTAATTAACCGAATAATATTAAATAACTGGGGGGTTATTCTGTAATGCGATGCGAAGGGAATTGCTTTCACATTTCAAACTGAACACAAATGCGTTCAGTTTTTCATTCCCATCGCATTACAGAATAACCCCCTGGATTACATTTCTAGCTCGAAAAATTATTCACGCTGCTAATCGATTAATAAAAAACCTCGATTAATCGAATATCCTAGCTTCTACCCATACAATTTTAAATTGACTCAGCGAAGAAATTTGACGCCACTAGTGACTAAATTATAAAGTATTCTATAAAATTTACGATTTTACACCGAAAATCATAAAAATAATTTTCTATATATTTGTCCATAGTATATATATATTGAAGAAGCGAAATATGTAAAAAAACATTAATATAAGATAAATATGTCATGACATAAGGTTTATTGTAAACGGTAACTCTAATCATTGCAATGATAAAATACATAATTGGAAATGTTCAAATCGTGAATTCCATCAAACCTTCCAATAATGTAAAATCTTTGTAAGACTTAGTCTATTTAGTATGAAAAAAGAAAAGTAAAGAAGAGTTCTACTTCAGCTTTCACATTAATCACAACGTTTTATCTGGTTAAAAAATTGTTAATTGCATTCATTAAAACTGTATTTTGTAAATTTAAACTGATTACATAAAAGCCACCTAAACACATGAATTTCTTAATTTCACCAACGTGTAACCTACTAAAATTTTTTGTAATACGGCAATAAAATTTTTAATTATATTAAAACAAATATTGTTCTTCTTATTTCACAAGCGCACCTACACATTTCTCACCGCACATACACATTACAACCCATACCTGATCCCCTATATACTATTCGCTATAAGTACTGAAGGGGATATAAAGAAAGAAAGTGGTGTCCAGCTCCAATCCCTAGCTTTACAGATTAGAATCGCCAGACACCAGATTTTTTCAAGTATAAAGAATATCTTGGCTTTGCCACAGGACAACAAGATGAATTTTAGTTTCCATACATCTGCATGTTACTCGTATGGTTCTTCTTACTGGTCGTGCGAAAAGATCTCGCTATTTCTCAGAAATGTACTTCGTTCTATACTACTAAACTTAGTTTAAATAAAATTCAATACAGTGAAAACAAGTGGAAAATTTGTGCAGATTTGAAGATTATCGCTCTAATTTTAGGGTTTCAACTTGGATGCATAAAATACTGTTGTGGCCTTTGCGAATAAGCATTATATTCAGAAAAACTAGCCACAAAGGAAGGCTGTTATTCCAAGATCACGAAATACTGAGAATCCGTCAGTGGAGCAGCCTGAAAATATATTTTTTCCACCGTTGCAAATAGAGCGTGGGCTCATGAAAAACTTCATGAATGCTATGGACGGGAGTGGCAATGGCTTTTTATATTTGAAAGAAAAATTTTCAAACTGAGTGACGCAAAAACTAACGAAGGCCTATTTGTTGAGGATGCAGTTGATGAGAGATGGAATATTTAAAGAAAAAACCATGTGATTTAGAAAAATCAGGTGTTGTTGGCTGAAGTAGTAGAACACGAGACTATGAAGCGGAGGGTCCTGAGTTCGAGCCCGCGCTGAGTCATAAAATATTGTGTTGAATTCTTCTGATCAGCATTAGTGCGTGGTTGTGTTAGTTGTTGCCAGCCTGTTTCAATGATGAAGGCATAGTCACTGGTCACTGAACATAATTGGCAACGACTGACACTATCATGTACTAAAAAAGAAGAGTAACAGCACCCACCTCCGTCGGTCCTGTAGCAAAAAATTAACCGGCGAAGTAAAAAAGGTTGAATATCTACAAAAAAACTGTCTATCGTCTCATCTTTCCTCAACTGTCCCCTCCATACTACCCACTCGTTTTCAGTTCCGGCGCAATGCATTGCATATGTAGGGGTCATCCCCTGAGTGCTGGTCCTACTCTTAAAAAAAAAAACAAAAAAAGTCACTTAAAATTCAAAATTAACACCCCGAGCCTGTTATCTTCTTACAAGGATTTGGGCTGTAATATGTCGTTGAAAATACAGTTCCTGCATTCACATTCAGATTTCTTTTCATTTTTACGAAAAAATATTATGTCAGGACAATGGGGTCCGACGCATGTTGGCGGTAATTTTGTTCACGAAACCTGAGATTTTCTAATATAGAATAAAATCAAATTACAAAAAAATACTATTCGTATTTATAAAAATCAAATTTTATTTTTCAGCCACAAGAAGCTCTGAGCCAGTCAACATCAACTTCTTTTAGGGTTGTCATTTCGTCAGATTTTTCTGTTGTTGCAAGTTTTTTGAGATGGACTAGAGATATAAAGTTCTTCCTTAAAAAGTGTTTTTTTTTTAATTTATTTTACAAAAAAAAAAAATTCTTTTTAACTGGAGTCAATGTCTCCATCTATGATAATAGTAATTTTATTGCTTATTTAATGAGACAATGTATAATTAACATATTTTTTAATACATAGTGCACATAGAATGAAAACAGAAGTTTAATTTCTTATCTTATTTGCAAAAAAAAAAAAAGTTTTTTTGGTCGAAAAATACTCCTTTTCAGATTTATAAAAAACCTATATGACAACACAGAGTGCGGACCGACCACCGATTGTTTACTCTCTTCCAAATTTTGTTTCTCACTCGCACTAGTTTATTTCAACACCACAGATAACTGTTTAAATTTACAGTTCTTCTGCGGAATTTTACGTGGTTAAATACGTTGCTACTTCTTCTGTCAGGGCATAAGTCGTGTACAGTAACAGGAACGCTTAAAAGTACGCGTTAATAACATTCACAAAATATAGTCCAAGACAACCCGTAGTCATCTGACATAAAATCTTATTTCCGATATTAACCTTGTTCCAATAATAACGAGCCAAAAGTTTGATAGTTACACGCAAAGTGTTTTATTTTAATGTTCAACAGTGTAATATCTACTTATGAAATCCCGACATTACACAGGTTCTCTTATGCGAATGCGAATCGTTGAAACTCACAGGAAAAATTTTAACTATAGCCTTGAGAATATTGTGAAAATATGTTGGCCATATATTATTTGCAATCAACAATTTAAAGCTGGGATCATAGAAAAAGAAAAACAAATACGCAAAATCATCAGCAAGTGAATTTTGAAAAAAAGAAAACAAGCTGATAGTGAGGCAGCAGCGTTCATGGCAACCGTTTTTTGCGGTTGTAAAATGTTATCAGGAAGAAGTAAACTTCTGTGATGTAATCTGAAAATGTTTGATCTTAAGGATTACTTAGCATATTCCTAATTAATAACACTTTAGTATTTTGAATGAGTAAAAAGTTCGCCACTTCCATGTACTAATTCGAACGAATACAACTTTTCAGACGCTACTCGTACATATAACCTGCTGACATTCATTAATAAATTCGAAATTGTTACGTCAAATGATTGGATCTTCATTCAATCCATTTTATCAAAACGTTGTAATGCCAATTAATTCAAACAGATCAATACGTCTGTTTCTTCGTCCATCTACTGGACTATTAAAAGTTCAATATAAAAAATTAATAATGTCAAGGAAAAAAGAGTTGTCTGTAAAACCATTTAAAAATAATTGTAGACGCAACTAAATCATACAATTTTATGATTGTGGATGAAAAATCAATAAATGAATTCCGTTTCAATTCATATTTATTTATCTGCAACAAAGAAGGGCGCTGTGGAAGCGTCTGTGTATTCAAAATAATTGATTTCAAACATTTAAGAGACCTTGAAAGTGAACTGGCTTTAACTTTTGTTAAACACAAATGGAATAAAAGATACTTTCTTGTAGAGGAATTATTTAAAAAAAAAATCCATGCCTAATTACACTAATAACCGACGGAAAGAAGCATTTTACAAAATTGAATTCAAATTTTTATTTGTTTATTTTTTATTTGCGAAAAAGTAGGGATCACTTAAGATAAAAAAACGGAGGTCTCATTAGCAGCGATGTTGACTGGCAGCTCTTTAATGAGTTTTGAAATAAGAACATGACAACAGCTGGCGACAATTTTCCATATTATTTTTAAATTCCCCTTCAGTGTCAGAAGGTAATAAAAATTCTGCTGCAGTGAACAAGACAATTCCAAATAATGCGAATTAAAAAAGTGTTATTCCTAGTGTTTAATTTTTTTTGTGAAGCAAATTGCATATAAATATGTTTTTGAAACCTGTGCTATTTAAAAATTATTTTAAATATAATTTTTAAATTTGCACAACCAAATGGTATCGGGGAACCCTCTTTTATAATTTCTTTTTTAATAACGTCTGCTTACCATGTGTTTCTTTTTTAGGGAATGAGATAAAAGTCTTTAGAAAAGAGTTTTTATAAAAAAAATTATATGCCGTTTTTGAATCACTTACCGCCATAAAATGTGGCCTCAGACGCCCAATTGAATACTTCGCAATATCGGTTGTCAGTTGACAAACAGCAGCGCCGAAACCAAAAATTCCAATTTTCTTGTAACATTCAATCATCCAATCGGGAATTTCATAATCCATAAAAACGTAACGTCTTACGCTAGAGTTGCCATTCGAGTATTTTTCCTGATTTTTTGATTTGATAATTTCCACAATAATTATCTGGAAGAAAAGATTAATATAGTGAAAGGTGAATATACTGAAGGAAAAATAAGTTCACTTAAGCAACATGTGTTTTCAAAAGAATATTATTTTTTTTCTTTTGAATTTGTGATTTGATAGTTTCCTTAAAAAACTGAAAAGAGATTAAGACCCAACATTTTTATAAGGAGTGATTTGCCTTTGTTTTTTGCCAATAAAAAAATTACAGTGTTGAGAAAATTTGCAGTTAATAACTTTCACTTAGCGAAGACATGATATATATATTCTTGATCAATAATGAAATCTAAGACGATCGAACCACTTCCATCCGCCCATCTGTGGAAATCTCGATACGGTACAAACGAAAAGAGTCATTCCCTTTAAATTTGGTACATATATATATATATATATATATATATATATATATATATATATATATATATTTATTTTTTTTTTTTTTAGGAGTAGGACCAGCACTCAGGGGATGTCCCCTACATATGCAATGCATTGCGCTGGAACTGAAAACGAGGGGATAGTATTAAGGGGACAGATTAGGAAAGATGAGAAGATAGAGTTTTTTTTGTAGCTATTTACCTTTTACTTCGCCGGCTAATTTTTGCTACAGGGCCGATGAAGGCCCTGCTTTTTTTAGTACATGATTGGGTCAGTCGCTGCCAGTAATTGTCCAGTGATCAGTACTATGCCTTCATCACTGAAAACAGGCTGGCAACAACTAACACAACCACGCACTAACGCTGATCAGAAGAATTCAACACAATATCTCATGACTCAGTCCTGAGACTCTCCGCTTCATAGTCTCGTGTTCTACTACTTCAGCCAACAGCGCCCACTTTATATATATATATATATATATATATATATATATATATATATATATATATATTTACGGATAGCACAGGTCAAGTTCGTTGGGCTGAATTGGGCTAGAGGGAAAAAACTTCCCCTAAGAAGAACTAAACCAGCCTCTAAAAACAATATTATTTTTAAAGCTTGTCTTTGTAATTTTGTTAAGCAAATGATAAATTTGTATGTCAATGAACATTCAAAGCATTGAACTTGGAGCCAGACAATCATCAAATTTTTGGACCCCGCCCTCTTCAGTGGGCGTTGACGTAAGATATACAATTTGTATTACTTAGGGCTTCGTTTCTTAAAAATATAATTTTTAAGATTTTATGACGAAGCTGCGATGTTCTCTGATCTTAATAAAAAATTGATTAAGAAATTGCACTCGGGGACTACACCCAAGCGATGGTAACACATTTAAATCCCAGTGCTGTTTGATTGTTATTTCTAGAGGTGTGCGCACGAGTAAAATTAAGCTCACAATACGAAACTCATTTTTTCCCGCACGCTCACGTCCGGCAATATTTAAAAAGATCAAGATCACGTACGCTCACGAAAGCATTCTTTTCAATCATGTACTTTTGCGCACAACGGTAAAATATTTTTTCAAAATCGCCCGCACTCACCGTAAAATTGTTCTCGTGTGTGAAAGTGTAAATCTCTATAGCACATATAGTAGATTAGTAAATATGTATGTATGTGTGTATGTACATTAAGGCGGGGTCGGCCTCCATACAAAAAAAAAGTTATGCCAGTCACCCCCTAGAATCAAAGATATGTCATTGAAGTTTCTAAAACAAGAAAACAATTTTTTTGCCACGCCGCAAAATACAGCACTTTTTGTTTTTTATATATAGCGCCGCCATTTAAAGTCCGATCTCATCATATCGCATATCGTTGTACATGGCTTCATTTTTGCCCTTGGCTGACTTTCTAATCTGAAATATGAAATTTTTCATAATGAAAAAGAAGCACTTCTTAAATTTTGCGAGCCAAGCTTTTTAAATGCTCACTAGTTGCTCACGCCTGAAAATTACTGACCGACACAACCTTTTTTTCGACCCACCTTAATGTACATACACATTTTCCGTGGTATTAAAAATTCAAATGTTTTGAGTGCGTGAATATTATACGCAATAAAAATCGCACACTATCACGCACGGTCCTAAATTTTCGAATCACGCCCACGCACGCACGCATGATTTTAATAATATATAATCACGATTCACGTTTCTTACATTGGAATTAGGTTAAAGTCTACTGATGATTTGGTGTACGAGCCAAAGAATTAAGAACTAAAGATCTCAAATAAATTTCAAATTATTTTCCTCTACTCATTCTATTCAGGTAAGTGATGGAAATCGAACGATTCAAAAAGACGCATGTTCACTAAACTAATACTATCCTCTGCAAATAACACGATACAATGAAATTGATTATAATTTCGAATAAAACATTTTACGTCGAATATGCCATTGTGTTCGTGCTATATATATATATATATATATATATATATATATATATATATATATATATATATATATATATATATATATATATATATATATATATACTACATATGTATGTTTGGATATGCGCATACGTGTAATTCATTCTTCACTAGACTCTTTCATTCATCAATCTGTCAACAAGATATTAATAAAAACAACAAATACTTGTTCAGCCCTTTAAATGATTTTCACAAATTATCTCTTTTAAATAATTTGCCGCAAAATTTTATAGCACAGTGGCTACATTCCCATATCTATAGGGACGGAGCTGTCTCTGAATACTTATTTGCAGTTTACGCTCCGACGAAATGCAGAGACCAAATTCACTGACCTTTTAATAAGTCTAAATATTTTTCTATTTCTGAAATAATATTTTTCGAAATAATCAAGACTTCGTTGTTACAAATTGATGTTTAAAACAAAAATGCTTTGACAACTGCGAACATACTTATTCTGCTTAGAGTAAAAACATGCCTGAATAAGTAGATATTTATAAAAAATATGGATATAAAATTAATTAAAATCTTGTGAAATATTGCCCTTAAAAGAAAAAAAATGTAGATAGGGATTTTTAGTTCATAAAGTACCAAATCAAATGGTCGTAACTGACGTAACTTTTTCACTATCAAAAATAAGAATTTATTTTCGGCATAAATAACTTAGTTAGTCTTTTTTACCCATATTCCAAATTTTGTGGCATTTGCGAATATAGTTCTTATTTAAATAAGTTTTTTGATTCTTCTGAAAAATTTGCTGTGACCAATATGTACACACTTGTAATGGTAATAACTAACATGTAAAAAGTTAGTTTTTGAATTAGAAACGATTTGGCCAAATTTGGTTAGTAAGTAGACCGGTTTCTAAATGCTGTTAAGGAAGCAATTGATATTTAAATTGTACTTTTCTGCACGTCCATCTTCAAGTTTCACCTAAATCGCTATTTATTTGTTATTTTGCAGAAGATGGCACTGTGCTTTGCTTTCTTCCGCAGCTTTAAATCACCAGACATTTAACTGACATGGCTGATTTGAATTATTCACCAATTTACGCCACAAAAAATAACAGAAAATGAAAAAGAGACAATGAAACTAACAAGTGCAAACAAATTTGGAGGGTGTTTCTGGTATCCCTAAAGAGTTGAGTAATTAAAACATCTGGAATTTTGCTTTTTTCTCGACGATGACGAAATTTATAAAAAAATGTTTGCTCCGTGTTGTCTTTTGCATGTTTTTTGTTAAATACTTAAAAGCTTAAGATGGGTGTCAATAATTTCCGATGATTGCAGTCGGTTATTTAAACACTTGTTTCGTATAACAATTAAATTTCTTGTTTGTGTAAGAGAGTGTGAGTGTTAAACATATGGCGCATCGGAAAGCTGACCTAAATTTTTAATAAGCGAAGAGCATTCATGTTGTGAGTTGTAAATTGTAAAATTTATTTATTTATTTCTTTTCTGTGAAACACTTGTTTCATAATTTTCTGTTTTTTGCCTCCCTTAAATGGGTTTTCGTTCTTTTGGTGCTGCTACTTTCTGATCGTGTTAATAATTTTCAATATGGCACACATTAAGAAGTTCCGTCTATAATAAAAATGTATGCTAAGATTGGAATAATCATTAAATGCATATTTATTTTAAGAACTTTAATGAAACATTATTCATCTTTCTATTTCTCAGTTGACTGTTATTACATTGTATTTTGGTGAATGAGAATCATATGCCTGGTTCGATGCTACAAAGTAAGCTTCTTGTTTTCTTTTGCTCACCAAGGGGTTATTTTCTTTACACAACCTAAAATTTAATTTTCAATTCTTTATCTCACACCTCATAAACAGCTTTAAATAGTTGTATCAGGAGTTCTGCGAACACACTTTTCATGCAACAACTTTGTAATTTGCTTTGTAGTTTTGATGGTGCATGAAAAACAAAATACTTTGTTAACAAATTATATTTTAAATTCAAACTAATATTTAAATAATTTATGGGCATTAACTTATTTTTGAAGTGATTCAAGCCCATATAATGAAATTCAAAGGATGAAATAATTTGTTTTATGTAAAAACAACATATTCCCCTTTAATGTGTCAGTATTTGTCGACATCAACGTCATGATAATATTAAAAATAGAACACTTACGTACTCATTGTGAATTGTGCTGACAGACGCCGACTGTTCTTTAAGGGATATAAAATAGCCAGAGGCTGAGTGTCCTGTTCTTGATTTGGTAAACGTCGAGAAACAATTAGAGAATAAGGGCAATTAATAAAAATATATTGAATTAATTCAACATTATCTACAAAAAATAGGCGGTAAAAATCGTGATGTTAGTAATGGTGATAAGGTACTCGTATGTTGCCCACTTTGGTCTAAATAAAAATTTATAAATCGTCAAAAACTGCATGTTTTACTAGATAAGATTCGCGCAGAAGGACTTGATCGTACATATAAATACCCCACACATTTTTTGCAGTATACTTTTAAGTGTCTTACCGTTCACCAATTTTTGATTGATTTAAAAGGTTTTTTTGTGTAGATATGCACAGTATATATACTATATATATATATATATATATATATATATATATATATATATATATATATATATATATATATATATATATATATACATATATATATATTTATATATGTATGTATATATATATATATATATATATATATATATATTCTTTTTTTGCATATTTTTTTTTGGCACAAAAACCCAACGAAAGTATATTTGTACTTGTAAAAAGACATGTTTATGGCTGGTAGAAAAAAACAAGGTTTTTCGTTGTTCTTTTCAAATTCCGGTTGTAAAAAATGAGAGCAGGGGCCAAATTACAGCACTCGATACCGATCGAAATTTCAATACAATTTAAATGGAAATTTCGATCGATATCGAGTGCCGTAATTTGCTCCCAGGTATGAAAATCCATTTATTTTTTTTAAATTTCAGTATCCTAATTTCAAGAAAAAATCGGAGATACGTATGTATCGTACATCCATATAGACATTTAATTCCAATGTAAATGGCATGTGGTCGAGTCTTTGACCACTGGGGCAATCCCAGTATATATAAATGTATGAAGTTGTTCAATTTGGATTCTATTATATTTGAACATCGATCAAAAAAGATTTCCCCTTGATTGCTTCAATGAAATGTTCGATTGTTTTGCTTGGGCAAATATTTCCTGGAACCGTAATATCAGTCTTAAGCCCTACACACCTCCTTCGAAAAATCGACTTTTAATACTTAAGGTGACCTTCTTTATAAATTTGATAAACGGTTTTGCATATTCGGAAGTCCTGGTCTGCTGTATAAACTATGTGCCAGCCAAAACAAGCCGCAACTTTAGCCCACTTCTAAAATGATCCATAGCTAATTATTTCACTGCGGATGCTCTTAGGCAGGGTTTTTTGAAATTTTATTTTAGCATTTTCTATACACTTTCCACAGATGCGATAATATAACCTGATTTAAAACTTTTTTACTCAAAATTTTAGAAGCTTCTCATATTTCGTGATCGAAACAGTTAAGTGCCGCATGTCTTATAACTCTGCAGCCGCTGTATATTAGCGATTCAATCGGTTAACATTTAATCATTTAACCAATTACTATTTTCGATTAACGATTAAAATGGTTAATTTCGTTCTATTACCCAAATGACTGACCAACATTTATCATGTTCGCTGTTATCGTGTATGACGTTTTCGCCTTTAAATTAGCCAATTTATAATAGATTAAAGAAGAATGACTAAATTTGTCTATTACGAAATGTCGAATTTTAAGACAAAAGAAGATGGACATCGTTTTCTTTCTCGCATTTTTAATATGTTTTTAAAGTCTTAAGAAATTTTTTTTTTTAATTTTAAACATTTGAACGAAATACTACGCGAACGCAGGTAATTTTTTATTATATGACGATATGGGTTGAAATCGTGTTGTCCTGATTTGCCGAATGTGACCAAAATGATGAACAGTGAAATGATCAAAAATACACCAACTGTTCAAATCAGAGAACATTTCAGCTTCGTCATAAAAACTTAAAAATTTAACTTTGAATGATTGTAGTAATACAATTTGTATGTCTGATGTCTGATTTTCTGGCTCTAAGTTCAACGTATTGGACCTTCTTCGACATAAAAATATATCATTTGCTTTACAATATTACAAAGAAACGTTAAAAATTATGTTGTTTTTAGAGGTTGGCTTAGTTCTTCTTAAGGGAACTATGTTCCCTTTGGCTCGATCCAGACCATTTACGAAGTTGATCTGTGCCAAAATTGCAACGGTCTGGCAATTTTCGTTTGGACTTAGTCGTGAGTTCCACACGATCTTATATTTCATCATTGATCAAGAATATATGTATATACTTTATCACACATATTGTACCGATCAGTCACACGTTTTTGTTTTGGCCCTCATGCGCCGAAAAGAATTGGCGCAATACGTGACGATAACTTGACCACCTAAATATTAAAGCTGCAATTTGTTGAAAAGCGAAGTAGCGCGATAAAAATAATCACATATTGTGTAATTTGCGTCGAAAGTGTGATCTACTTGGTATGTGATTATACTTTGGTCAACAACCCAGTGATGTTAACTTTTTTATTTCAATTTCCGTACAGCTCTAAAAAAGTTACCGTTTTTTAGGTAAAACGTATAGGATTTAACTACAATTGACATTATTTTGTATAGTTGTAATGAAACCGTACTTTTTTGATGTTTTTACTGAGAAATATGCAGTCGGAAGAGAATTTGCAGTGAAGAATTTATAGCTGTGTTCCAGATGCAGCCTGAAACAGCCCGAACTCGCCCAAAGTTACCCAAATGCGTTCCAGATAACAATTTTTGTGCAATTTTGAGAGAAAATGAGAGAGTGATTTTTTTCATTTCCTGTACAAAGTCGCCCGAACTATTTCTTTGGGTAAGTTTGGGCAAGAATTATATTATCAGCTGTTTTTTGTTTACATTTGAAAATAAAAAAGTAAAAAGAAAATTTACAAATAAAGGGAAAAAGTTGTTAATTGAAAATTGGTTAAAAGTAAAATGGAAGATTTTTCAAAAAAACTTGAAGTTGTTAGTACATTTGCGCTTATTTGCCCCTTTGTTTAGTATACAAAAATGCTTTTTCAGATTAGTGAACAACTTATGGACACATCAAGTTAATCCGATGAAGACGACATGTTACATTTACAATGATGATAATCTTTCATTTCATGATGTTGAGCCTTATTCAGTGTATAAAACCACTAAAATAAAAATTAATTTAAAAAGTAAACACCACTAGTTTTTCAAAAGATATAATTATGGTTTTTTGCGTTCCAGCAAATTTGGGGAGATTTTGCACTTTGAGAGAGTAACTTTCTTTTTACTCTCATTAGGCCAAACTTGCCCGAAATTACTTGGAACAGACCTAATATATGGGCTATCACAAAACAGATCTATTAACACAGTTATGAATTCGCCCTTGTAGACACGCTATGAAAAAAATGTTTGGGGTCTAACAATTAAAAAGTAAAACTTTTTAAAATGACCGTACAAACATAGCAATTAGCTGCTTACCGTTCGGGGGGCTAAATTTCCGTACAATACGGTAATTACCGTACGGTTAACATCACTGCATCAACCAAACACAAATGCATATTTAATGAACTTTCAAACAACCGGAATGTTATTACTGGGCCTCGCTTCACGACTTTAGATTGCTCTTTACTTTGCACTTTCGCCCAAGAAAAGGCATGTGTTAAATTTATGGAATTTATATTTCATTGCATTTTATGCTGCTCGTATATGCTCTTGATCGAGTTCTAGTGTCAATCGTCACTCACTTAATCAATCAGAAATTTGTAAAATGATTCAGTAGTCCTTTTTGTCTGCAAATCACTCGTAGCATATGCTATCACCAGAGTGTTAATGACAAACAATCCTTAAAATTCAAAATAAACATACTCATATTTATATATTGAGTATGTTTATTGTAATGAGGTTGGATAGGCCATGTCATAAAACAAACAACATAAAGACATTTTAATAAACAAATTCTAAATTCAAACAACACGTTGCATTACATAGCAATTGATCGCAAAGCAAACGTGAAGAACATTAAATACACAAATACTACAGTGAGAAGGAGAGATCACCGCTATATGTGTGTTTCTCTACTTCGCCGATATTGTGGTGCAACTAATCTTATTTTTGGGGTTTACTCGCCTTAACATTCGTAGCCTATTCGAATAAAATACCAGCTTGTAATTTAATGGTTTGTTAAACAAGAAGCAGCTGTATTTAGCGATTAGATAAATGAACTATTTTATTTTAATTAAAATGTTTTAAAAGGATCTTTTTATTTTATCGCTTAAACGTTCAACAACAACTACAACTGCTTGAGTTTAATTTCCGTTTTTTGTTTAATGGAATCTACTCCTTGTATCTACAAATTTACACCAACGAATATTAAGTACTTTGTTTAATGACTGAAGAGTTGGTGGCAATAAAATATGGGCATTTCCAAGATTGCGAATGGGACATTCGTACGCATTCAAGTTAAAAAAAAAATATGAAAACATAACAATTTTTTAAGCTCTTTATAACGGTTTAATTGCATTTCAGTAGCACTATTTTTGAGTGCAAAATGCAAATTGTACAACTCTTACATTCTCAAAATACTTTAAAAAAACATAGCATTGCAAACGGGACAAGAAATGGAAGTCATTTTTGGCAGCATGTGGTATAATTGAAAAATTAGCGAATTTAGTCGTATTTTTTAGGAGCAAATTTTTTTTAAATATAATAGAATAATAAAGCTTGCTTCATAAAGTTATTCCTTTCCAATAGCTTTTATTATTAAAAAAAAAAAAAATTTATAACTATTGCAAACGGGACATTGCAAACGGGACATAATTTCCAAAAATTATTTTTTAGTGTTTTCTTTTTATTACATATTTGAAATAAATAAAAAATATACATATTTCAAGTAAAAGAAACTAAATATAATAAAATATCAAGATAATTCCGGAATTTTCATTTTTAAAGAAATTTAACCGTTATTCGTGCTTTACTAGATCTCTGCAACTTTTTTTTAAACTATTTGTTGTTGATACAATAAGTGTATAAAAAGAGTGCAATCGTTATGATACTTAAGAGTCAGTAATAACAAAAGGAAAAAATTACAAAAAGAGACGCAAAGTGTAAGAAAACATACATCTTGCAAACAAATTTACTCAAAATAAAAATGGAAATATATTTTTAAGTTAATAAATTATAAAAATTTAGACAGTTCTCTAATTAAATTTGAAAAAAAAATTTTTTTTCGCGGTTTTTAATATTTCTGTCGTGGTTGACCTTTTTCTGGAAATGCCCATATGCTTTATTATGGATAGATTTGGTAACAATGTATTTGGGCAGATGTGGTGTTTTATGAAGAGAGCTATTAAACATTCTATAATGGAGGGAGATCTGGCATACTTGCGATGTAGTGGGAACAATTTCAACAATTGATACAATGTGAAGCAATCGAAACTGGAGTTTACTGCAACATCTTATACGAGGATAAGTCAATGAGTTAACATAATTTTTGCTCGGAGTATTTCTCACTAAGGATGATCTAATATAAAGCTTAACAAGTAAAAGTGCTATATAAGGCTGTGCCGAATCTTAAATACCCTTCACAGATGTATTCTTTCTTCTTTCTAAAACAGAAAGTAAGTTAAATTAAAAAAACAACAAAATGTTGTTATCAGTTACTCTTATATTTAAGAAAACGATTAAATTTTTTCGCTGGGAAGCTAAATGTTTGGCTCTTCTTATTTCTAAAAACTCTGAACGTCTTTCAAAAATATGATATATGTTTAATTTACAAACAAAGAGAAGAAATCTGTTTCATGTACCATAAAAAGTTCTAATTGTCCAACCCTAGAATCGTCTTTCAGATTTTGTTGATTTTTTATACCAATTTACTTCTTTTTGATGTATAAAGTAGGTATAATCTATCATAAAAATCAAAAATCGCATATTATATGGTTGCTTTTATGTATCAAAATATGTCGATATTCCAACCCTGAAATTGAATTTTTAATTTTTTGGTTTTTAATACCAATTTTACTCTTCCCGAAGTATAAAAAAGATTTTATTCACAAAAAAAAACAAAATTAGGAACTTATATGACTACTTTTATATACCAAAATATTTCGATTTTCCAACCCTGCAATTGAATTTTTAATTTTTTAATACCAATTTAATTTTTCCTGAAGTATAAAATAGGTTTAGTTCACTAAAAACACAAAATTTGGAATTTATGTGGGTATTTTTATTTATGTACCAAGAATATTTCGATTTTCCAACTCTGGAATCGAATTTTTATTTTTTACCAATGCAATTCTTAGTGAGGTAAAAAAAATTAAAAATTTTAACCTTTTTGGTCACTTTCATGTACCATAAAATATTTCATTTGTCCAACCCTGGAATCGAAATTTTTATAATTTTTTTTTGCATTTTTCATACCAATTTTTGTTTTTTCTAAATTATAAAATAGTTTTAGTTACCAAAAAAAAACGTCAGCTGCCTTTTTGGTTACTTTTATGTATAAAAAAATTTCAATTTCCCAACCCTGGAAGCGAAATTTTAATTGTTTTAATTTTTTTTACCAATGCAAGTCTTCATGAGGTATAAAGTGGTTTTATTTAAGAAAAACTTAAAATTGTTAACCGTTTTGGTCACTTTCATGTACTACAAAATATTGCATGTACCAAAAAAAAAAAATTCAATTTCCCATCCCTGGAAAAATTGTTTTTATTTTATTCAGCCCAAGAACGAAGTCTCTAGGTATTCTGGGGATTTGGGAAATTTCACGTACAGACGGACACAGTTCATCGCTATTCATAAGGATCCAGAATATATATATATATATATATATATATATATATATATATATATATATATACTTCGTGGGGTCTCATATTGATATCGAAGAAATTACACACGGAATGACATATATAACCTTTCACTTTTTGTGAAGGGTATAAAAACGGTACGGCAAAACTTGATTGATTTTTTAGCAACTTTATTATTTAGTAATACCATTTATGGCTCAGATGGTTTCGGGCAACATGCTAGTGTTAAACATGCTCAGTTTGGTCCATGAATAGACTTACAAACGAACAAGAGTTGCAGATTATTGAATTTTATTATCAAAATTCATGTTAAGAAACTGCATCGTTCATTTCCTCTATTTCTTCCTTTCTACATTTACGTGAACAATCAAAATTAACGTGACGATCAGTCAGTCAGAAGAGCTACCGTAAGATGATTAAAATTTTTTTCCCAAATAGAAGACCCTGACATGTGGTAACAGTTTATTTCACGCAAAAATCGTACTATTTAAACACTTTAGACTATTTTTTGTGAGGCTATGCCTATAGGGACAAGTCCACCCTGGAAGCGAAATTATTCGAAAGATAGCGATTCAAATTTCAAAAATTTTTGTAAATTTTACGTATTTTTTTTTAATCAAATCCTAAAGTTCTGAAAAAGTTACCCATTAAGTATCTGAAAAACTTTGTTAAAAAAATTTTTTGAAAACTCAAATTTAATTTTTGTCCACTTGTTGGTTCGCCTTTTGGCTAATTTAACAAAAATTATTATTGTCTCAAGTCGCTATTACATAGGCCGTTTTGGTGACTTCAACAGGTCAGTTGATGAATTTCTGTTCTTGCGACAAGCATCATACTTTTTGCCACTGTTTCTATATTTTATCGGTTTATTAAAATATAGTGAACGGCTCACACGGATAAGGGAATTATTTTTATTTAAGAACCATAATTTGTACAAGTAAGACTCAGAGTCTGTTAAAGCACCTCAACATGTATAAATTATAATTTTAAAATGATAATTGACTTAGGCTACATAAAACTACAAGCAAAAAGAAATAATAATTTCATTACTAAAAAGTTTTTTAACAGTCATTTTGGAAAACGATGCACGGGGATCGGTTTTAATGTGATTTGGTAAATTAATCCATAACTTCACAGCACTAATAAATAACAATATTGTGGACGATAACTATTTATAATTAGGTACAACCAGGTTAAAACTATGACTGGATCTAAAACAGCAAAGTTTTTCATACAAATAACAAGGTTCACACGAATAGATAGCAGAAATATCAAATTTCGAATACTGAAGAACGGAGTTTAACTGCATCCTAAGATTTGTAGTCAATACTGAGATATTCTGTCATATTTTCTTTTATTAAATCCGTATCTGGCACAGTTATTGAGAACTTTATGCTATTTACATTTTGAAGCTGCATCAAGTTCACCGAAAACAATAGCACCGTATGTTATAATGGGTACTACAAGGGTCTTATAAATTTTAGTTTAATATCACCCGAAATAAATGCAGATGAGTACCATAGTTTTCGAAGAACATTATACATTCTTGATATAGAGTAACTTACATGGTCCTTACAATCGAGTTCAGAATTCAGAACGAGCTCAAGATTTTTTACCACACTTACGTAGTTTGCAACATCATTTTGCATGCAAATTTCAGGTAAGATACTATTACGGAATCCGTTAGCATGAATCAAAAGAACTAGAGTTTTTGATGTATTTATTTTGAGATTATTGTTTAGAGACCATTGGCAGATATTATTAAGATCCTCGTTAAGACGGAAAACTAGGTCCTCAACTAGACCAAGAGGTCCAGAGATATAAATTTTTGGATCACCCGCATATAAATGAATGCAGGACTTTTTGCAACAGTAAACAATGTCGTTAATAAACATGTTAAAAAGTAACGGACCAGTATAGATCGCTGAGGACCTCCAAATAACACTGGTTTTAGTGTTGATAACAATAATTTTGAACTAACACGTTGATAGCGCTCCATGAGATAGGATGTCATAAGTTTCATAGCATGATTATGAAAACCAAAGTATTTTTCAAGATTGAGTAATAGCACATCGTAGTTAACAGTGTAAAAAGCTTTTGAAAAATCAATAAAAACCAGAATAGTAAGCTCACCCTTATCGTAAGATGGGCGAATATTCTCTAAAACTTTAACTATAGCAGTACGACAGCCTCTAGGTTATTAATTGGCAGAGGTGTTCAGGGTAGAGTCGACATCTTTGTCGTCAGCCAGGCGGCACTCCTGTCTCTGAGGTCGTTCACTTCTTCTTCTACCTTAGTAACTCAATGCAGGGAGCTTCTATCCAGATTGGGATATCAGACTGACACTACCATCATCTGGGTTCCCGCGCATAGTAACTTCCCTGGAAACGAGCAGGCGGACGAGCTAGCTAGGGCTGGATTTGCTGTGGACGTCTCCACCGCTGTATCGGTAGCCATGCCGTATGGCCCTATAGGATGCGGCATTCAGAGCCATTACCGGCAGAAGGCTGCAGACAGCTGGCGCAAGCTGGACACGTTTAGGGTAGCTAGAAGTATGTGGCCCTACTACAACGACAAAAGAACGGCACAGCTGATCAACAGGAACCGTAGGGACATCTCAAGACTCGTCGCAGTAGTGACGGGGCACTGGGCAAAAGGCAGACATGCTGGTAGGATAAGTTTCTCCTATAATGCATTCTGTCGCAGCTGCCGGGATCAGGGCAAAGAAGAGACAGTGTATCACTTCCTTTGTGAATGCCCGGAATTGCACCATAAGAGATACTGAATCTTATACCGCTGACAGACATAGGATTTCTATACCACATTAGTATTCTATACTACATGTGTGTCAACCTATACTACAACCTATACTACAATTAAACCACAAAATAAAGTGGTTTATATCTGGTTTCAATACTACGAAAATATACGTAGTATACTAATATATTAACCCATTTTACACCCTTTAGCTTTGTTCAATTGCATTGGGAATGAGTCATCGTCCAATTTCGCCACTTCTACTTTCGAGGAGTTCGACGCCTCAACCTAATTAAGAAAAATGTCCATGAATATGTATAGTTATAATGGATTTATAAACCATAAAGACTTACACGTGCCCAAAAACGCCTGTATTCTTTTTTATTATTTTAGAATGAAAAAAGCATATTCTTCTTTTAAGGCGATTGTACATAATTAACGAATAGCGAAAACACAATTTCTTTTTTCGCATAAAATATGCAATTTTGTTGTTATTATTAACAATTATGCTAAAAAGTTTTTCTTTTTCCATTTTTTTTTATTATACGAAAATAAAAATAGTATATATACCACATGTCTGTCATGCCAAAGTAGTATCAAAAACCATAGTATTTATATCATGGTATACAAATCCTATGTCTGTCAGGGGTATTAGGCAACAGTACAATATGCGACCTTTCGGAGCTTTCAGGTACAGGTCTAGATGACCTTATTGGATTCCTCGATGCAACAGGTTGGGCCTAGCATCCATCACCGTATCCGAGATCTGGACTCGGTTCTACACAGGTTGACACTGACGAGTGGAGTGGTCTTTCGAAACGGGATCTCAGAGATCTTACTTGAATACTTGTGGGTTACAGGCAGCCACGTATACTAACCACGACACCCTCTCCCTGCCCTGTATCAGATTGATAGTCAGACAGTAGCTGCTTACATTGCAAATGTTTAACAATTTGCTTAGAAACTAATTTTTTAAAGGCCTTGCAAAGACATGGAAGAATGCTTATAGGTCGAGAATTTTCATAATTAACTGGTTCCGTTTTTTTAGCTACTGGTATTACGATTATGTTCGCAGTTTTCCTATCAATAGGAAATATCGATATTGTAATGATGTGTTTAAAGGTGTGAGTTATTGATGGAATTACAAATGGTAGTATAAATTTAATATTAAGTCCATCATAACCAACAGCATTGGATTTGACTGACGGGATTGATCTACCCACATTTTCAATAATAAATGTGCGAAACGAAAACAAGTTACCATCAAACAAAATAATTGGGGGATTCACACTGTAGTCATAAAACAACCGCACGAAAAATATGACTAGTGTGAACAACCCGTCATAACTTAGTATGCTATTTTAAACGCCGATGAGCTGATAACATAACAACACATTTGTAATTAGCTGTTATCACAGCAGAAGAAAATTAGTGCAATTAAAGATGAAATGTCTAAAAACTCCATTTCTATTTAAAATGATTAAATTTGTCATCTTATACACAAGAATATCTAAGTGAATTTATATGTACATATAAACTAAAACAGCAGCTGCCTTGACATGAGCTGAATACATTTTTTTTGCGGCGGCATACGGTAAAACGTTCAGTGGCTGCCAGCTACGTAAATTAAAAGAGAAAAATTTTTCACTTGTATATATTTAGTTTTTGCGAATTTAGTTTTGTTATGTTATAAAAATGTGATTTAATGTCCAGACATATAGGTAGGAATAACTTTTTGGCAGTTTTTTAGTCGTGAATCATATATAAGTAAAGGCGACAAACATATACTTTCGCCATCTCGCCTAAAGATTTTCAACCGTTCGACTCAGATCTCTAGAGCTATTTTATGACAAATCAAAAACATACCTGAGAGTGCTATTATTTTATGACTTCTTTGTACGCAGCACAACAACTTTCTTAAACTGGTCTAAAATATCATGACTTTATGACAATATGACTAAATAGCCCACAGTGTGAATACCCCAACTATGATTAATCTGATATGTGTCAGTACTATTAACTACTGATGATTTTAAGAAGAAGTCATTCATGCTTTCGGAACAAATATCGCATTAAATTTTTTTTTGTATCCCTAACTTTTCAAGGTTTCTCCACAGCTCACTAGCTGAAGTACTACTACATATTTAATTTACTTCTGAAGTATTCACATCTCGTATTTTTCGTAATAACATGCACTTGATTTCTAGCTGCCTATACCTCTCCCAGTTAAAATCACACAGTCTATTCTTCCACATAGCATAACGTTTATTACGGAGCTTTATAGATCCAAGACTGATTAAAGTTGTTAACTTTAATTTTCTTTAAAGTGAAATTATTCTCAAATAACGGTACGCATCTCGAAAAGCGTTCATTCCAATTAGCATTAACAGCATCAATGCTTAATTGTAATATATCTACGAGTATATGTTTATAATTACTCGATGGATGAAGTTATCACAGAGCAAATCAAAATCGCTTACAAGAAGCGGCATATCATGACCAGAGGGTTACTCTGAACTGAAACTGAACACATTTGTATGCTATTTACATTGAAATGCGAAAGCAATTCTTTTCGCATCGCAATACAGAGTAACCCCTCAGATATGCCAGCAAGTGAAAACTGATCAAAACAAGTAAAAGTGCTATATTCGGCTGTTACGAATCTTAAATACCCTTCACAGATGTAATTCTTCTTTCTTTCTTTCTATCCAAAACAGAAAGTAGGTGTAATTAAAAAATCAAAATGATGTTATCGGTTTCTTTTATATTTAAGAAAACGTTTAAATTGTTCGGATAGGAAGCTAAATGTTTGGCTTTTCTTATATCTAATACCTATGAACGTCTTTCAAAAATATTGAATATATTTAATTTACAAACAAAACAAAAAATCCGTTTCATGTACCCCAAAAAGTTCTAATTGTCCAACCGTAGAATCGTCTCTTAGATTTTTTTGGTTTTTAATACCAGTTTACTTCTTTCTGATGTATAAAGTAGGTATAATTCATCATAAAAATCAAAAATAACAAATAATATGCCTGCTTTTATGAATCAGAATATATAGATTTTCTAACCCTGGAACCGAATTTTTAATTTTTTAATACTAATTTAATTTTTTCTGATATGTAAAATAGGTTTAAATCACTAAAAACACAAAATTTGGAATTTATGTATGTACTTTTATGTACCAAAAATATTTCGATTTTGCAACCCTGGAGCCAAATTTTTAGTTTTCAAAATTTTGAATACCAATTTAATTCTTAGCGAAGTATAAAATAGGTTTAAGTCACTGAAAATAACCAAAATTGGGAACTTATATGGTTACTTTTATGTACCAAAAAATTTCGATTTTCCAACCCTGGAACCGAATTTATAATTTTTTGATACTTGTTTAATTTTTTCTGAAATATCTAATAGGTTTAATTCACTAAAAGCACAATATTTGGAATTTATCTATGTACTTTTATGTACGACAAATATTTCGATTTTCCAACTCTGGAAGGCGAATTTTTATTTTTTTACCAATGCAATTCTTAATGAGGTGTAACATAGTTTTACTGAACAAAAAAATTAAAATTTTTTGCCTTTTTGGTCACTTTCATGTAGCATAAAATATTTCATTTGTCCAACCCTGGAGTCGAAATTTTGATTTCTTATGATTTTAATACCAATTTTGTTCTTCCTGAATTATAAAACAGCTTTAATTAGCAAAAAGAAACAACGTCAATTGCCGTTTTGGTTACTTTTATGCAGAATAAATGTTTCCCAACCCTGGAAAGGAAATTTAAATTTTGTTTACCAATGCAACTCTTAATGAGGCATTAAATAGTTTTATATAAGAAAAACTTAATATTTGTAACCACTTAGGTCATTTTTATGTACCACAAAATATTTCAGTTTTCCAACTCGGGAATCTAAATTTTTATTTTTTTTAATTTTTGATACCAATTTTGTTTTTCCTGAACTAAAAAATAGTTTTAATTAGTTAAAAAGCAACGTCAATTGCCTTTTTGGTTACTTTTATTTATAAAAAAATTTCAATTTCCCAACCCTGGAAGCGAAATTTAAATTTTTAAAATTTTCTTTATCAGTGCAAATTTTCATGAGGTATAAAGTAGTTTTGTTTAAGGAAAACTCGAATTTTGTAACCATTTTGGTTATTACATGTACTACAAAATATTGCATGTACCAGAAAATATTTAATTTTTCCAACCCTGGAAACGAAATTTTATTTTTTTTTTGTTTTTTTATCAGTGCAACGCTTCTTGAGGTATAAAGTAGTTTTATTTAAGAAAAATTAAAAATTTTTTACCATTTTGGTAACTTTTATGTACCATAAAATATTGCACTTGTCCACCCCTGGATTCGAAATTTTATTTTTTATTTTTGAAATTTTGATACCAATTTTGTTCTTCCTAAATTATAAGATAGTTTTAGTCAGCAAAAAACAAAAAAAAACAACATCAGGAACTGATTACTTTCATGTATAAAAAAAATTAAACTTCCCACCCCTGGAAGCAAAATTTTAATAAAAAAAATTTGTTTAAACTAAAATTTCGCTTCCAGGGGTAAGAAATTGAAGTTTTTTTACACAAGCAAAAAGTAAGAAAAAAGACAACTGCGCAGAAAATTCAATTTTTGTGTTCGGTATGGCGTAATCTCTTGTTCTATCATTCTTGGGTCAAACCATGTTTCAGAAACTCAAATCAATATCAGTTTGACAATATAAAATGAATATACTACATTTTAGAAGCAGTAAAGCCGCCGATTTTAAAACCTTTATGGTTATTCTCCACAATTATTTGCAAATAAAAACCGTTTTTAAACAACTGAAAAAGTTTGAAATATTAAATATTTTCTGTCACCTGTTTCTTTAACCGCATCGAAACTATCGATAATGATGATTGTGGCTTCACAGCTGATAATGATAACACACTATCAGCTGTGCCATTTCTGTGCAGTGAAGTTTTTGAAATCATCATGAACCGTTTTACGTCAGAACAACGGTTCATGATAAAAATTTACTTAAAAAAATAAATAAAAATATCCGGGAGCAGTTCGTCGATTTTACGGTCAACATAATGACTCTCATTTCCGGTTTAATCGCCACGTCAATAAGCAAAACTGGCGAATTCTTAAGCCGTTAATTAATCATCAGTACGTCCGTAAAAATTAACTGTTTTGTGCATTTCACACGCTGGCGGCTCTTATTTCTTGCGCAATGAGCCCCGTTACAGTGAACGGTGACCAATATCAAACAATCCTGATTTGAATTTTGTTTCCAGCAATTAATCAGGTGAACATAAACGACATTGGTTGCAACGAGATGACCGCAACTCCAAATACAGCGGGCTTAACAACTTATTGCAAAATCAATTTGGTGACAACTTTTTTTCCAGAAGTGGGCCTGTTCACAGTCCCCTCGGGACTTATACCAGCAACTCCAAAAGTCATTATTCAAGCCAACATGGATATGGCATCATTTATTGGAAAAGTAGCCAAAAATTGGACTGATCTGAAGGACCATATAACTTGTAATTGCGGCCTACATATGGCGGAAATCATATTTCAATAAGACAAACAAATTCATTCCAACAATATCTCTGTCTTAGATTTTCATTTTAAGTGCTCATGCAGTCAAAAAACTGCTACCAAAGCCACTTATTTGTATACCCTCGTATATTGCACATATATTATTAACTCATATACACGATTAAGAAATTCTGGGAAATCCCATGCCAAGACATATGAAAAAGAAAAGACATTAAAATGAAGTAGCAAAAATTACTTACCACGCTTATGGGCAGCACTAGACCAATAATGTACAACATCCAACTTTTAACTGTCGAGTCTTTGAAGGGATGCATCAAAGACTCATCATCACAGAAGAAACCGCGCTTGTACGAATCGCCCCATAAATAGAAGCATAAAATCGGAAAACCAACTGTAAATAAACGAAAACAAACAATAAGGAAATCAGTTTTCAATTTGCGTATGAAAAAACATACAAAATCAAGAAATGCTGAAAAACAATACAAATTGTTTATCGTAAAATTTCCAAATTAACAGAGAAGTCATAAAAATCTCTTCGTTACAACTTCCTCAATAACTAAATTGGAAAAGCAAATTTTAAAGAATAACAAAAAGGAGAAATTGAAATCAAATGAAAACACAAAAGGTGAAATGGAGCAATAAAATTCGGTTAATGTTTCAGTCAATTCTATCGACATGAAAAGTTAATCAACGTAAAAAATTTGAATTTTTTTTTTCAGTTTTTATAAACAAATCGATTTTTAAAACAGTTCAAATTGCATTCCTGATTATTTTATGCACAAAGTTTGTCTACCAGAATGCTTTGGTTTAATTTTTTTTATTTTTGATTTCATTTCGATTTTTCCTTTGATATTGAGTTGGTTGGGTAGTTGGCAATTGTGGCCTTAGGAGGATGTCTATTTAGAAATAGATAGTTTTTTCTAAGTTTAAGGGTTCGACGTCGAAATCGCGCATCAGAATGCAAATATTTTTTAATTTTTCTATAAATCTTTAGAACCAACTTTCGAATTCATATATTTAAAAAAATTACTTATGGAATACTTTTCCTACCGATTATTGATATCATAGTATTTGCTTGTGTACTGTCGATCTCGAAGTTTTATTTTAGATATAAAGTTGGGATAATAACAGTTTTATTAGAACATGCACCGCTTTTGTTGTTGCTGCCGTATTATTTACACTTTTACCATCATTGTAGATTGAAACTAATTAATCTTCTATATTCCTTCATATCTTACCTGCCTAGCACAACTCTTCTGATTGTAATCCTTCAATTCATAAGATATCATATCCTTGTTGTATTAAAAAGTAGCGCCCATAAAACATATATAAAGTGGAATTTCACTTCTATTGCCGTAGCATTAAAAGGGCGACCAGCGTCGTATAATCATATAGAACGCACAAAGAGCAGACTTGCGCATAATGACAATATAGCGCATGCTTGCATACATATACATATATCGAACGCAAGTATGACGTACTGATTCACATGAAACCGTCTATTGTTCGAGAATAGAAGGAATTCTGTGCTTTTATCTTAGTAACATTCCATGAAGAGCTCTCGTCTCTATGACGTCCAGCGCGCATAGCAGTTTATTACAAAATCAATTGGGTAACAACTTTATTTCCAGGAGTGGTCCTTTTTTTATTTCGGACCAGCACTAAGGGATGAGCCCTAAATATGCATTGCATTGTACCGGAACTAGAAATGAGGAGATAGTATTGAGGGTACAGATGAGAAGATAGACAATTTTTTGTAGCTATTTCAACCTCTTTTTACTTCGCCGGCTAATTTTTTGCTACAGGACCGACGAAGGAGGGTGCTGTTACTCTGCTTTTAGTACATGGTAGTGTCAGTCGCTGCCAACCAGTGCTATGCCTTCATCATTGAAACAGACTGGCGACAACTAACACAACCATGCACTAACGCTGATCAGAAAAATTCAACACAATATTTCATTACCCAGCGCGGAGTTGAACTCAGGACCCTCCGTTTTATAGTCTCGTGTTCTACTACTTCAGCCATCAGCACCCTCCCTACTGCAACTTCCCCCTAATTTTAATCGCTTAAAACACTATTATTTTAATTTGCAAACATCAATAGCTTTTGAATGAATCAACCGAATCCCACGTGATTAGCAGTGATTGATGTAGTTTTTTGAGTCCTATAAAAGAATCGAAATACCTAATTTTGAAGCTTTTTAAACAACTCACTATTTTCGAAATTTCTCGTTCATGATATCTCACAAACTCATCAACAGCCTTTGACTCATTATTATTTCATGAAATCGAAAGATAAAGCCGTTTAAAAGCTATTCCAAAAAAGGCACATTAAAAAATTTTTAGGTTTTTTTTATGTTTATCGAAATTTACCGGTTCGATTGGGTTCCTATTCACATGAAATCTAAGTTTGATAAAATCAGTTAAGTTGTGACTAGTTTGGTTCGATTCCGTCAAACCGTTCAACGTACTTACACACACACACACATACATACAGACATAGTGGCACTCTGGGGAGTAGTCAAGAAATCCCCCAGGAACTCAAAACGTCAAAATCTGGTGAAAACTCTATTTTTGTCATAGCGGGGAAACCCCCAATTTTTTTTTTAAATTTAAAATTTTCTTGGGCTTAAGTTCGAATCTGCATGACTGCAAATGATTTTTTTATTATAAAGAAATTATATTAAAGAAGCTTTAGCAATCAGCAGCCGATGGCTCTGGAAAAAGCGAAAGAGATCGTCAGGGTTGGGGAATTTCGTACTAACCAAAAATGTAATAACTTAAAAATATGAATGTGATAACTTCTCATATTCAATTTTCGTTAGAATATTGGTTAAATAGTTGATATTCCTACTAACTAGCACCACTTGCAAAAGTGGAAAAATTGAACAAAGAACGCTGATGAGATGGCGTAGCGGCCTCGAAATCAGTACTGATCCGTTCTGCTGGTTTGATGATTATTGAAAATATTCTTAATATTCCAATCTTAATATAAAAAATAATAAATAGAATTTGAACAAAATTCATTTATTAATAAAAATTTATTAATAAAAATAATAAAAAAGATTCGAACTTAAGCCCAAAAAAAATTAACAATTTACATTACAAAGTTCGACTAATAAAAATTCATACATTTAAAATTTTCTTAAAATTGGATTGATCGAATGTATCATATATTTATATCGTAGCCATCGAAATCATTATCCTCATCATGTTTGGCGTTTTCCGCCTTAAAGTCCGACATGTAGTACATTAAAAATAGATTTACTGCCTGGTCACCGATGTCGTAAGCTATCGTTCGATCGACTAAATAACATTTAAAACAAAAACAAACCTAAAATATTTAAATTTAAAAGATAGCTTTCGACATCGGTGAACAGGCAGTCAGTTTTTAATATATTTCAAATTGTCGAATTTGAAGGCGAAAAAAGACAAACGCGATAGGGATGCACATTTAAAAATCAAATGTCTTGAAATCGTTTATCAGATTATAATAAAATAATTTCATTCCAACAATATTTATGGCTTGTGCTATTATCTTAAGTTCTAATGCAGTAAGAACAAGTAAAACACCCGAGGCCAAAGCTTTGAATACAATTTTAGCATTTTTAATTGAAATTCTTATGTAGTCTTAAACATTTTTAAGACCCAAATTTTTTGAGTCCACCAATTTAATTTATTTATTTTTATTACAGTATACTATATGTCATATTTTCTTTGTTATTGGTTACGAAATGATTTCAATAACAAATTCAAATTGATTAAAATTGAGAAATATTTACATAAATGCAATCAAAAAGAAAGATTTCGAAACTCCCAATTTAACTCATGAACACAACGCCTCGTTGCAATGGGGTTCGTTCGTTTGTCGAAAAAAGAAGGGGTGCCCATTAAAAGGCATTTATCCCTCTCATAATATGTGTTTTGAAACATATTTCAATTTAATGCAATAATTGCTTGGTACTTTGGAGCCAATACCAACATGTTAATTTATTTCGAGTGTAATTAAAATGACATTAACATCAAACAGCACCATAAGAATTTTATGCTACAATTGTTGCAGTAAGTTTTTTAATTTCCCCACTCGTAGAAAGTAATTTCAATTTTAGTTTACGAACGAGTCACACGCTGAAACACGCTATTTTCCATTCGTTGGCTCGTATCGCATGCGTACATTTTCAATTATAGAAACTGTATCAAATATAATCCAATTCAAGAATTGATGGTTGGTTAGGCGGTGTAGCCATGGCCATGGCATAAATTTTAATTATGCGTAATACCTGCAGAAACCAAACGACATTGCAACAACACAAAATATAAACAACAAGTACTAAATTGTACGTAAAGTATTTGTACAAGAGAAAAAATTAATAAATTCACTCGTTAGCAGCACATTTTAGTTGTAAAAAGTAAATGCTGGCACATAAATGTTGTTGCTACGCTTTTTAATTTCTAACAACTTTCGGTACAATCAAAACTGGATGTACAACCTTTTGCGCAACCAATAATGCGCTCTAAGAAAATCTGCATAAAAAATGCAGAAGAAAGAGAATAAGGGCTTTTAAAAAGTAAATATGTTGTCTAGTGTTACGTTTTGAACATATTTGTATTTTTAATTCCCAAGCTACAAGAGAATTAAAAATACATGTTACGGCAACATTTTGTACTTCTACAATTAAAAATAAGATTCTTATTAACTAGGTTAAAATGAAAATTTTTTTAAAGAATAATTGATAATAGCTTTTGATGCAAAATTTGTTCAATACAGCTTATGACATTTATAAAAATATATAACAATATTCTGGGTCCTCATGAACGGGGGAGACGAATAAACGATGTCTGTTTGTCTATACGTATATCAGTTTTCGAAAATCCCCAAAAAATGTAAATGACCCTAAATAAATTCCTACTGAAAATCAGCAAATTCCAAAATACTGCTCCAGGACTGGAAAATTTAAATTTATTTCTAGTATACAAAAGCAACTAATTTTGGTTTTATTATGATTAATCGAACCTATTTTATACTTGAAGAAATATTTAATTGGTATTAAAAATCAAAGGAAATAAAAAACAGTTACAGGGTTGGACAATTGAAACAGTAAAAGTAACTAACTAAAAGAAATTTGTTCTTTATAAAAGAAAGATATTTGATACGTTTTTTATTAATTGTAATCGTAGCGATTCTTTTTTCCAAATAAAAAATATGGAAAACGGTTGACCCTAGAGGGCATCCCTGAAACTTCCCGGTAATCTTAGTCGCTAAAAATGGTATTATTTTAATTTTGAAACTGCTATAACCTTAGAATGGATTAGTCGATTCCGACGAGGTAAGCGGTACATATAAGGAATCGAGAACACTAACTGATTACATATACAATTTTGGAGTGTTTTGAAAAATTCAGTTTTCGTTCCCGATATCTCGCCAACGCGTTAACCGGTTGGTAGAGATCGACACCGTTTTCGATTGTCAAGAGCTGAATAATTTTCGAAAATAATAGGAGGAGGCGTTTAAAAGTCATTCTAAAAAACACTTATGAACTTTTGAAAGAAAAAAATAGTTTCCAGTTTTTTTGATATTTCCAAATATATACCGGTCTGAACTAGCTCCAATTCACGGGAAATCTAAGCTTAAAAGAATTCTTTGAAACGCGGCCAGTTTGGTCGGATTCAGTTCAGCCGTTCAAAGTTATAAGCGGCCCACATACTTACCCACACACACACACACACATACAGACATAGTGACTGCTTGTCAGGTGTAGTCAGGAAAGCTTCTTAGGAACTCAAAGCGTCAAGATCTGGTGAAAACTAGATTTTTCCAAAACGGGGTAAAATCAGTAACTTCCCACTTTTTTGAAAATTTAAAATTTTTCTAAGCGCGAAGTTAAAAAAAGTTTTAAATTGATTACTGAGTGGTTTAGAAAGTTCCTTTTTCACTGGGACTAATGCAGATCTTCAGGAAATCTTTTAACCCAACATTTCTTAGAATAACTAAAGTTATTATTTCAAAATTGCACTCAATTGAATAGGAAGTTTAAACAAATACCTTTTTTATTTCTTGCATTTATTTTACTTTATCATAATAACTTGGCTGGCATTTTCCCCGCTCTAATTGTAGCTGTAAGAGATATAGAAAACAATAACAGCGGCTAATGATTGTTTTATATAAAAACAATAATTTAGAGTGTTGACAACATTCGTTAATTTGTTTTAGTTTTCATGTTTGTTTAAACTCCCTATTAGAGTTGTACGGCTCCTGAATGAATTAATTCAATTGAACAATTCATTCAATTGAGCGAGGTGAATCATTCACTTTACTGACCGTTTTCATCTCAGTTCTTTCGCTTCTTTCAGTTGTTTCATTGGATCTGTCTCTTTCAGTAGCTCTTTTCAATTTTTGTATGTCAAAATCTATATGAGAAAAAGGAATTAATTCAATCATATGTGCAGATACACACATGGTGTGGTGCCTTATATTGTTAGAGTTGCCAGATGCAACATTTTTAAACAGCACTGCCATGATACATATTCTAGTACTTATTAACTTGGTGCACTATTTATATGTTTTTATTTTAGAGTCACAACTCGGATTGATTTCTATTATTGTGGTAAAGCTAACGATCATTTAAATATTTATCCCAATTTATCATTTTTATATACGCGCAATTATGTTGACTTAATGTATTTTATATTACATATTAACGAAAAAATAAAAAGGCATAAGTGGTTGTTGTATTAGCTAGTCTGATTGTTTCATGACATTTTCATTTCAAGAAATATGACTGAGCTAAAGAATCAACTGAGCTAGTGAATGAACTGAATGAATTAATTCAGTAAAGTGAGCGGAGCGGAAAAGAGCGCTCACTCAAAAGAGTTGTTTTGTACATCTCTAATTGTTACCGACCGTATGCCAAATAATGTGCCAGTCATAGTGACTATGATAATTTTTTCGCTTGAGCAGTTACACTCAAGTGGTCTTCACCATAACTGTTTTCAATCAATTTTTCTCATTGTGGTTATAGGCATGAGGAACTCTCAACTGATGATCAATGGTGCCTTACTGCTATGGATAATTATATCAGTTCAATGCTCAGTGTGGAGCTAAAGGCATAAGTAAAATACGCACACGAAAAGTGCGTGCTTGACAAACTGCTTATGTACACGAGTATTATTTGGCACTTAAATGTGCAAGACTAAGGGCTAAATTACCACAATCCATATCAGGCGAAATTTCCATATAGTTTAAACACAAACTTCGATTGACATCGAATGTCGTAATTTTAAAAATCACACACGATCCAGAATCTTCTTGATTTTTTTTAGCCATTGGCCCTAGGACTGCAGTTCATGTTGTCGTTTCCGAAAATCTCTTTGCGCCGTATGATCTCATGGTTTGAAGTAAAAACGTAGACTTAGAGCTATTGGGATTATCCGTGATTCAAGAATATAAAAATGTCCACTAAAATCAAGCGTAGTGTTCAAACAGGAAAAGAGGGGAAAGTCCTCTTCCCAAGCGACATTTTGGCTTTAGAAGTTAACAGAAAGAAAATAATATAGAGAACCAATCTAGTTTTAATTTCAAGGATTCCGAACAACAATGATAATAACAACTCATAGAATATTTTTGTACCACTTCCTTAAAACACATACGAGTATGAACTGAACAAAAATGTTAACATTAATGGCCACTAATCGTTAGTGAAATGTTACTAAAGGTCTTCAGTAAAATTCCTAGCGTGCCTTAGAATGGCCTTTTCAGCGAAATGCACTGCTCACAAACAGCAACAACAACAACAAAGTATAGAACAAGTGCGAGTATATTACAAAAGTAAAACTGCCGTCTATCTACTGAACTTACGTCCAACATAAATCGAGGAAACAAACTCTCATAGAATACAAAATGATTGGCTGTTGTTTTGAGTGTCCAGTGTGTGTGTGCGCATGTTGCATTGGTTTCCATGGGGCACATGGAAAAGAATTTGAAAATTTTCCAATTCAATTCATTCATTCATGGTCAATGTCTGTCTGCCTAAGCGGCACTTTATCTAAAAAAAAGCCCACCATTCATTAGATACTTTTGTCGATTCGTTTACATGATGGCATGTGTGTGTGATGTTGGTTCTGATTGTAGATTTAAAACTCATATGGGATTTTGTGCATTAGCGGAGTCATGTTCTTTGTGTAGGAATACCAATCGTATACTTTGTAGTCAAGAAATATTTCATATTTAAGTGGCAGACGCATTGTCTGCTCTTAAGGCATCTTAAGATTGTGCATTATTCTATTTGTCTAATTCACAAATGGAAATTTTTGTATTGAATTTCATTTGGTTTTAAGCCTTAATCCTTTAATGGATTTACGAAATACTTTTTACGTGACTTCATTGGTTTGTTTTAAATAAAAGCAGGCAGAAATGTCAGCACATATTTCAAATACAAGGTGGGCCAAAAGAAATCACCCTATTGGAAGATGTTCTTATTTCTGCAAATGGCGGCCAATGTCAAATCTGTTTTGACATTTGTGAACTAGATAGATGTAGAATACAGGTGAACAAGCCATGGAGCGATACACTCCCCAAGAACGCGGAATAATCGTGTCTAGAACGACGTGAACGATTTTTCGATCAATCCATAATGAGCGATGGATGAGGCTCATTTTCTCCTCAGCGGGTACGTGAACAAGCAAAACTATCGCTTCTGGGGCACCGAAAATCCACGAGTGATGCTCGAGGAGCCATTACACCCGCTCAAAGTGACTGCATGGTGCTGTTCACGCTGGAGGAGTCATCGGGAGATTTCTTCGAGGATGCCGCTGGTGTCAAACCACAAGAGTAGACGGTGGGCGCTATAGGGCCATGTTAAGCGGGTTTTTTCTGTCGCAATTGAACGAATTAGGACTGGAGGACATACGGTTCCATCACGACGGAGCAACGGCACACACTGCGCGAGCCACAACCGATATTATGGAGGCGGCGATTCCGAGTCGCCTCTTCTCTCGTTTTGGCGATTAACCCGTTTTTGAAATCCCGTGTTTACGTGAACAAGCCCGAGACCCTGGAATCCCTCAGGGACAACATTCGACACGAGTGCGAGAATCTGTCGCCCGAAGTTCTCGCCGAAGTGATGACTTGACCAATAAAATTCTAAAGGTTCAAATAAACATAATCAAAAAACCGAATCGAACAGAAAATGAGAAACAAACAACATCGGATGACTCCTTTTGGCCCACCTTGTAGTTTTGATTAGTTGATGTTAATAAAATCATTATTGATGTAGCGAAAGAAAGTGTTCGAATTAGTTTGGAAAGAAAAGTGTTCGAATTAGTTTGTTAATAGCTTCTAGTTTCGAACAGTTCTTTATTCGAATTGAATTACGTAAAGCCTGGTACTGTGTTCAAAATTTTGTGCGAAACACTGTCAGACTACATACAAAACTTTTTGGTATGAAATATCTACGGAATATTGTTGCAAAAGTAATACTCTGTTCTTATGACGAAAAGCATGCAAAATGAATCTGGCACCATGTTTATTTCAACAAAAAAAATTCTTGCAACATTTTTTTTTTCAACTGCGAAAGCACATGAGTCGAACTTCTGTCGCACGAAAACATAAGAGGTCTGTGTTGCATACATTCAAGCAATAAAAGCCATCAAATGTATAAAATCGGGTGGAGGGAACATTCGCTTTATCATTTCATGTGTAACACTGCGAAATATCCCTCTAAGAGCCCATAAAGTATATATATTTTTGATCAGTGATGAAATCTGACGATCTAGCCATGTCCATCCGTCCGTCTGCGGAAATCACGATACAGTCCAAACGAATAGAGCCAGACCAGTCCAGTTTGGTATAGATAAATTTTGAAGGATAGCACAGGTCAAGTTCGTAAATGGGATGAATCGGGCCAGAGAGAAAAGAGTTTCCCTAAGAAGAACTAAACCAACCTCTAAAAACAACATGATTTTTTGGGTTCTTTTGTAATTTTGTTTAGCAAATGAAATATTTGTATAAAAGGAGTTGAGATTGGAGCCAGAAAATTTCCAAGCTTTTTTGACAAAGCTGAGATTACGTTTGCCGAATATTTTGTTAATTTTTTATTATGCGAGGTTTGAAATAATTTTACGAGCTAAATAAAAAGCCCTAAATAATTATAAAAAAGTGTCAACTTCGCCATGAGCTCCTTTTTTAAATTCTTAATGCTAAAGCAGAATAAAAAGTGCTAAATCTTGTACTAAAATGACAAGGCTGCATGTCGACATCAGTTTAGTAACCATACAGTTCTCGTATACTATTTCTTAATAAAAATTGTTAAAACAAAAACAATTAGCGCATTAAAGTAAAGCAAATATAATGCCGCTGTAAACAAACAAATTTCATGAGTACGTGGGGATAATTCTGCCATGCGTATACGAGCGAGTTTTCATTAGATTGATTTAGATTTGGAATCCCCATATTCGTTTACGAATAATATAATAAAAATATTTGTTATGATGTCACTCGATAGGGAGCGATCATTCAAATGCAGCCGTGCGACTTCCGTATGCCGTATGCAAAGATGCATTCTAGCTAAGCTTTTCCATAATGGATGACCAACTGTGCTTAACTTACGATTAAAAATATGTTCACATCTATCAAGTACATATTTGGAGAAATAAACGTAAACAGCGATGCCATTTTAGAAATGAAGAAAAGCGTCAGGTGTATACTAAAAACGGGTAAAAAGGGTAAACAAATTATGAAAAAAGGGTAAAAAGCACCAAGAGAAAAAAAATTATATTAAAAAAAATTGTTGAAAACGCGTTGTTTCGCTTTGCAAATAACACATTAAAAAATTGCAAAATTGCCACCCAAAGTAAGGGTGAAAAAAGGAAAAACCCATTAAGTTGAAAGTTTTCAGAAATTGTTATTTCGGCTTAAGTCCATATTTAAATTAATGTAAATTCAAATTTGTATATTAGGAGTGAAATGTTTAATCAGACTAGCAGAATGGAAAGCAAACAACATTAAAATAAAAAAACATGTTGAAATTTTAAAATAAATGATTTATTTTGTTATCCATCAATTTAATTTAGGAGTAAATAAAAACTTTCTGCTGTATTCATAAAAATAAAATAGGTTTGAAATGTCTTTTAAGACAAAATTTCCATACCAATATTTCTTAAAATACATTCAAATCCATTTTAATTTTTTATAAATAAGGCCATTAAGATAAAATAACAATTCATAAAAAAAACAAAGTACAGATAACTTTTTATTGGAAAACAATTTTATTTTCAAATATATCTGTTTCCTAATCATCATCATGCCACAAAACGGTTTTAATAAAATACTCGGATCTTTTATAAGTTTGATTTGAATTAATTTTTAAGTAGACACTTGAAGGCAATTTATAATTGCAACAACAAACATCTTCTGTTTAGGCCGTACTTAATATCCAATAATGAGATGCCAGAGTTTAAAGAAAGTCGATTCCTTATCTTTGGTTTAAAAAAGTTCATTAAGCTAAATGTTCTTTATAGGGAACGAAAGTATACGAATAACAAAGTTAGCTAGTTCATGGAAAGGATTTTCTCCACAGAATTTTTAAAATTGTAGACTTCAATCCAAAATTCATCAGTTCTTTTCATATTTTTCCATTTTTGCAACGTTAGATTATTTAGGGAAATTTCTATTTTATTTATTAGAGACGAATCATCAATGAAATTTTGTATGAAATCAATAATATCCGCTTCGTTATTTTTAAAAATATTATCAACACTAAATAGCGATATGTTTTGCAGCAATTCAAAATTTGAAGGAAGTTTACGTCTTAGTTCGAGTACGAGATATTTCGTGAAGTCTACTAAATTCCGTATTATTTCTTGTTTGTCCTGGTCTATTATTTTATAATCTCTGCAAGACTTTTCGAAATGATAGCCAAGGTAACAAAATTCGTTAATGCTTTCATCTAAATTACCTTCTAGATAATCAAAGCTTTCTGTAGGAACGATGATTCTGTTTGTAATACTTTTAATCAAGTAAAACAAATCGGTGTAAAGCTTGACATGGTCCGCGTTGGCTGACTCGAAAGCTAAATTTACTTTTTGGACTTCTTCCAAAACTGAACTCAAATAAACTAAATACACGTGGTTTTTCTTGTCAGCATATATGTCTTTAGATTTAGTAGATTGGATACATAACAATTATTCTTTAATAGACTGAAGTGGGTTTTTACTTCCAGTCACATTTTTAATATGGCTTTTACTGCTTTCTCTGTGGAAAGCCATCTTGTGTTTGCCATTTGGGGAAGTTTAATGGGATTCATTGTGGCATCATTCAATAATTTATAAATTTTTACATAACCTTTTTGGCGAATTGGTGAATGAGAAAACCAATTATGGGACTTCCGTATAAGAAATTCTAAAGTATTTGGAAAGCTTTTATCCGTGGCAGCAGACACAGCTAATTGTAGAGAATGGCATACACATCTGACTAGTACCAGGTCCTTTAGATTATATTTATTTTCAATTTTTCTCTGCACTCCGTTATGTGCACCTGTCATCACTGCAGCGTTGTCTGTGCCAATGGACACTAAATTCTTAAAATATAGTTGTAAAATATTTAGTAGACGTTCCAAACCATAAAGAATCTCATCTGCAGTACCACCTTTCAGATCAATCAATCCTAGAAATGTTGTAACAATTGTATTTTTTTTAATGCTGAAATATGTACCTTACGACCACACCAAGTAGTTTTTCGATTGAAATATCAGTACCTTCATCTAAAATTAGGCTGAAGGGGACATCATTAATGTCGTTCACAAGATTGTGTTTAAAGAAAGGTGCTCTTATAATATTTGAACATTTTGTCCTATGTAATTTAAAGTGAATAGCTTTGCTATCAAAAAAAAACTCTGGAAGCAAACTTCAGATAAATGATCAATACTAGCGAAGGATGTGTGAACTGCAACATATAAACATAACATGCCTTGAGCTTTTTGATTATCAGTTGACTCCTTTGTTTGAAAACTTATTTCTGGTTGTAAAGTTCCACTATTAAATGGGTTCATGGATTTTTCGTGCTTTTTTGTTGTGCTATGTCGCAATAAATCGCTATGCCTAGCCTTTAATTCACAATGACAACTACTTAACCACTTTTAAACACTGGAAGAGTCTCCCACTTTTTTCTATATTGGCGATCCATTAAAACTAGAATTGCATTAAAATTACATGAAGTTAAAGTATACTTATATTTTGGTTTTATTCTTTTAATATTTCATAAATATAAAAATAAAGCTGCTTATCCCTTTTTAGGTGCTTATTGTCCGTTTTTTTTAATTTGACAGAAAATTCAAGAACTACGTAAAGACCACAACAGTAATGAAAAATAAATCAAAAAACATTGCATCGTTGCAACAAAAAAGTACTTAAACTACGAAAGATCCAAAATCACATGATTGTAACAAAAAGCACCAAAAGTGCCAAAAATATGGAAAAAGCTTCAAAAATACCCTTTTTAAAAACAGGGTATTTGGAAAAAATAAAAGAGTAACGAGACAAAAAAGCGTCACAAAACAACCGAAAAGCGTCAAAATGGCAACGCTGGCTCATTATTTGGCAAATTGAGGGTGTTGGTGGTATGAGTGTTGGTTAACGTATTAAGGTAAATTTATTACAGCACTCAAGTAATAATAGAAAATTATTTGCCATAGATATTCGAAAATTAAATTAATGTTGATATTTCATAGTTTCGAGGAATATTGATCTCATGTCTTTCTGAAATCAGTATTACGAGTGAATGAATTTTCTGTAACATAATATAATACTTTGTTTTTCTAATTTTTCGACCTATTTTTCTATGTTTCATATTCGAAAATAAGGACTTGGGCTAAAATACATTTGGGGTATTCACACTGTAGTCATAAAGTCATAAGTCATAAAATAATAACACGGAATATATGACTAGTGTGAACAACCTGTCATAGCTTAGTATGCTATTTCAAACATCGATCAGCTGATAAGAAAATAACACATTTGTAATTAGATGTTATCAAAGCAAAAGATAATTAAGGTGATTGCAATAAAGTTGTTTGAAAATGCCAAAGAGTCTAAAACCCCTTTTTCTATTTAAAATTATGAACTTTGTCTTCTGGTGCACAAGAATGTCTAAATGAATTTGTATGTATAAACTAAAACAGCTGCTGCTTTGATATGAGCTGAATAAATTTTTTTTGCGGCGGCATAAGGAAAAAACGTTCAGTGACGGCCAGCTACGTAAGTTAAACGAAAATAAATTTTTACATGCATATATTTAGTATTTGCGATTTAGTTCTCTTTTAATATTTTTTATGTTATAAAAATGTGATTTAATGTACAAACATATAGGTATGAATAATTTTTTAGCCGTTTTTTAGTTGAGAATCATTTAGAAGTAACGGCGGCAAACATATACTATCGCTGTCTCCCCTAAAGATTTTCAGCCGTTCGACTCATATCTTTAGAGCAATTTTATGACAAAACAAAAACATACCTGAAAGAGTGCTATTATTTTATGACTTTTTTGTATGCAGCACAACAACAAATTTTTTAAACTGGTCTAAAATATTATGACTTTATGACAATATGACTAAACAGCACGAAGTGAGAATACCCCAATTATTCATAAAATTCATAACTATATATTGAAGCAAAATAGGAAAGCATATTTTATTTTTTACAAAAAGAATGTGACCGGGTTCTGGTGCTGGGTGAGAACAATAGAAACAAATGTTAAAACAATTAAAATTTTTTATAAATTTTTTAGCAACCTTTTACCTTGCCTATAAAAAGAAATAATAAGTTTCTTGTTAACTAAAAATTAATAATAACATTCAAAAAAACAGGAAAGGAGAAGCAATCGAAAATAGTCGCCGTAAGCCATTTATAAAATTCTGAGTGTCACATATTGGAATCAATTTAACAATTTAGTACCAGATAACTGATAATTTTTTATTCTTATTGTTAGCAAAAAGAAATGAAACAATGAAAAAATTTCTCCAAGCCAGTTATCAAAAGGTTTATATGAAAGATACTATCATGTGGTCGGTCTAAACTTTTTCATTTACTGTCTTCTATGGTCGAGTATTTGAAAAACTTTGTTTCTTAAAAATATTGAATTTTCATCTGCTTCATTTAAATAGAATTGAAGTCATTTGATTATAAAATTTCCGCTGAATTCTACAGTAACCTGAAATCTATATTTTGGCTGTCTGTTTTGATCTCGGGTAATTCTGAAAACTTCCAGTACTTTCCAATTATTTGTCTATTCTTTGGCTTTTGTTTGAGAGCTTTTTAAACTTCTGTTTAACAACCAAGGGTGGATTACAAAAATTAATTCTTCTTTTGTTGTGACTATGGCTCAATGTTGAACTAGTATTTGTTTGCAACAATATGAATACGCGTGCAGCTAATAAACAAAAAATAAATGAGATATGGATTTTCTTTTATGATGTTTTCTCCCCATTTTTCTAACTTTATGACAGCCATAAAATATCGTTTTATGTTGTAGTTAAGACGATTATTTAAGTAAAATAAATTGTTATTATTGTTCTTGTGTAGAGTAACATTTCTTTTTGAAGAACTATTAACTATTTCTTATTAAATAGTTTCTACTTTTTTTCTTGTTCAGTTTTACTTTCATGGAATTTTCAGTGAATATAATTTTTTTCCATAGTCTTTGATATTTAAGATATCGAACTTTTTACTATGTGTAGAGTAATAATTTGATTTGAAGATCACTTGCCCAACGCCAGCTGTTTAATGATAAGAAAACGAGTATAGGATACATTTTAAGTTGTGTGCGGCCAAACGTACTTTTTCAGACCGAACGCGGACAAGAATATCGGTCAATTTAGCACAGTTCGGTCGAACCCGAAGTTTTTGTGAATTGTAATTTTTTTAATTTATTTATTTAAAACGAAATAACACCTAACTAATTTATAAAAAACATTTGGCTTTTTTATTTATACAAATAAGATTGATCGATTCCATATTTTGTAACGACTTCTAATATTATAATAAATTTTGTTTATATAACTCGGTCAAGCGCTCAGGGTATGACCCCTACATATGCAGTGTATTGCGCCGGAACTAGAAAGGAGGGCATAGTATTGAGAGGACAGATGAAGATAGATGAGAAGATAGAGAATTTTTTGTAGCTATTTCAATCCCTTACTTCGGCGCCTAATTTTTTTCTACAGATTACAGAGTGCACACTAATGCTATGTTATTATTATTTTCGTTTTTAGCAAACTCCGAAGCCGACCAGAACGTTCGGCCGTACGCTAATTTTAAGCCTTCCCTCTATTACCTAAATTTATCAACTATTTTGCACAGTGCACAAACAAAAATGAATGATTTTTGAAAAAGAATCAAACAATATCTTAGAATAGCTACAGATATTATTTTAAACTTCGACTCAATTGAATCATTTGAACTTTTTTGTAAAAATTGGTAAAAGCATCAGCACGTATAAAATTAAAAAAATTTTGTGTTAAACAACAGATTCCAAAATAAACTTAGAACCAAATAATAATTAGAAAAGAATGAGCGATTTGCTGTTGTTTTGAAGATTTATCATGATTCATCAGGAGAATCGTCACGTTTGGAAAGTTTGCAAATACAGAACAAGAACAGAATGTAAAGAACAGTATGATGAGTGCCGACTTTTCCAGTATCAGTCTGATGATGACGACACAATAGAAGAAACTATCTACACTGGAGTCTTTGGACTGAATTAACTGAAAGTATTATAATTTTATATGAGAGATATTATAAGTGTACTGAAGCCCAGCATATGGATTGGAAAAATAAGGCACTAATTGTGTAAATCACTTTGCGTTAGTAAAAATTACACTGTGATACACCAAAATTATTCAGGGGTTCTGATGTACCAATTCTGTTTTGTTGGAGTCCATGAAGTACGAAAATAGCTTTGGTTTTATTAGATCACTTCACAAACTGATTTTATAACGGTAAATGTAGAGAAAAACGGGGTTTTTCTATTTTAAACGGGCATAACTTCTTTTCGCAATGGATTTCTATTATTTTTTTCTTTCAAACAAGACGTATATTTTCAAAATCGGTTAACAAGTGGCTAAGTTACAGTGGTTGAAGTGTGAAAAAATTAATTTTTAAATTTAAATAAATAAGACAGCCACTACAAACGAAATGTGTTGGTTGAGAATTTGATTGCGCTTTTACGACTGCAGTGTTCCATTTAATATCAATGTGGTCTCAAAAGTTTATGGAAACCATTATAAAATAAACACTTTAACAAGCTGCTTTCTTCATTAGAAAGATATGATACGTACTCGTATCATATCAGAACATATTGAAAATTAAAAATTAGTGTAAATAAGTGTTTCACATCTTTTTATATGAATGTGGAAGGTAATAAAAAATATAAGTGCCTAAAACGCATACACAGAAACAGGATCAGGCCCACGCAGGAAATCAAAGAAACACTCTACGTTTTCACACATTTTCTCAAAGAAATTAAACCGGCTTAAAATAAAATTTTTTTTTAAATTGAATAGAAAATTGGTTCGTTTGAAATTTACTTTATTATTTATTTATTCTGGCATTATAACAGGCAAACATTTTTAGCATTTAGGAAATAAAGAGTATTCCTGAATACATATTGGAATTTTGTGTCCCACAAGACATAAAAATCTAAGTTCCTGGAATAGGATGGAGTATTTGTGTGTGAAGATTTTTTTTCAGCCAATTAAAATGACTTGCCGTAAAGGGTCTGGCATTTCGACTGCATGTCTGTTTGAAACGTAGGCAAGATAAAATATATTCCCTTTTAAATAACAAGTACAATTGTTTTGCTGTTCCTTTTGCAGAACTAAATGCCCCGACATTTTTGCCATTATTTGTTGTGTTCTGAAGTTGTTATCGGTAGTTCACAAATACCTTTTTGCCTTTTGTTATTTACAACTTAAATAAAAATCATTCACTTGCTTACTTACTACCTTTTAGAGAATCTATTTATTTCTTGTGTTTTTTTAGTTTCTTCAGTTTTTATTGTTAAATAAATTGCAGACGTATTTGTACTAAAGCGATCAGCACAGAGCGTAAATGTTGGTTGGTATTAGGGTGCAACAGTTTCATTAAACAATTTTTTATACACAGTTGAAGTTAACACTTCAAAACAAGTTAAAACGTTATATTCGTCCGGGTCGAATCTTAAATACCCTCCAAATATTTAGTATCTAAACTTAAAATGTTTAACTTGATGGAACAGAGTTCCTTTAAGACATCTCTGTACCCAATTTGAAATCTATATTTTGACTCCATGATGGGCCGTGGGAGAGACGTTTCACCTCAGAGAACACATCAGCTTCTTATAGGCTTAAGGAATAAACATTTTTCAATATTTGCACTACTTTTGCATATAATATTGTACGTCAACGCCCACTAAAGAGGGGAGGAGGTATGGCAGAGGAATACCAGGTTACGTCTCAGCTTCGTCGTTAAAGCTTAAAAATGTTATTTTTAAGGAATTTAGGCTTAAGTAAAACAATTTGTTAAATTTTTACACTATTTTGGCATATAATAACGCACCCAAGGAGGCGGGGTCCAAAAATTATTTATTTTTATTTTATGGCTCCAAGTTTAACGCGTTGGACCTTCTTGCTTAACAAAATTACAAAAAAAAAACTGAAAATTATGTTGTTTTTTAGCGGGTTGGCTTAGTTCTTCTTAAGGAATATTTATTCCATCTGGACCGATTCAGCCCATTTACGAACGTGACCTGTGCTATCCTTTAAGATATATGATATCAAATTTCAAGGGTCTGCCTCTTTTCGTTAGGACTGAATCCACGGACCGATGGACGGTCGTACTTGGCTAGATCGTCTTAGATTTCATCACTGAATTTTTTATAGCTTCCAGTTTTTTTTGGAGGGTATAAAAAAATTAGTGGAATTTTATTTCGGCAAAAGCTCTATTATATATTTATAAAACAATGCTAATGTTCAGATAATCAACAGTTTTGGATGCGCCTCAAACCAAACTTTATAGCAAACATTGTTCCAGATAAAAATGCTGCTGTCACGAATCACTAAGAATCTACAACTTTGGAGAATGGCGGATTGGGGGCGAACAAACTGTTGTTTTGATTTCTTTTTTTTAACTCGGACCAGCAATCAAGGGGTAACCACTACATTATACAGTGTATTAAGCTTTAACTAGAAAGGAGGGGACAGATGGAGAAAGATGAGAGGATAGAGGAGGGCTCTGTTCCTCTGCTTTTTATGTTCAGTGTTTCATCACTGAAACAGGCTGACAAATATGTCATTGATTTCCGTCAGTTCCTGCCTTGCGGCCTAACCTGACGATGCTCTTAACATCGGGTGAAATTCAGTGTTACCAGCACCCCTCTTAGCACCCAAGAGACCACACGAAGGCGACCTCGGGTCGCCCATGTGGCAATTTCTAGAACGATTTGGTAAGCCCCATGATCTAACACCTTGCTAGAGTGCCGATCATATCTAGATGATCTTTTATTTGTTGATTCACAACAGCACATAGATTTTAATACTATCAGCCGGACCGAAGTCCAACCGTAAGGATTGAACGTCAATCCTTATTCGACAAATCTTCCACCAAATGGGTGACCACAAACCACCACGTGTACTCCCGAGGGAGACTTCACCAATATCCAGCCGCAGTAAACTGCGGGGCTCATACTGGATCCCGTGGTAACAGTTCTGACTACTGGTAAAGCTTCGAAAGTCAAACCAGTGGAGGTTCTATAAACTTTCTACCGACTTCGGTTTCTTTTTTACCCAAACCTAGGTGTCGCTTCACCTATTGGTTCTTACTCAGGCACGTAGGCGAACCTACTACTTTCATATTCTTATATGCACATCCGTTACACTGAAACAAGCTGACAGTAACAATTTCGACACAATATTCATGACTGAGCGCGAAGTCTAAATCAGAGCCCTCCGCGTCATAGTCTCGTGTGAACTACTTCACCCAACATCTTTTGATAAAGTGAAATATAACTTATTCGTTCACTGGCCTTTCGACTTGCATTTTGAACATCTCTAACAAAATGTACTGAAAGTCATTTGAAGAACAGGAAGCGGTGTGTCAAGTTCTCTACTGAAGTAGATGCGATATCAGGTGTACCTCCAGATAGTTGTCTAGGCTTAAGTTCATTTACTTTATTAACTAACGAACTTCCTTCCGTTGAGGAAAATTCAAATATACTACGATATGCAGATGATATATTTATTGCATTTAAGGCTATTGAGCAACAAATACGTCTTCTAGACGAAATTAAACTTTTGGTGCGCTAAGAATATTTATAATGGAGCTGAATGTAAGATCGGGCAAATATATGACTTTCTCAATCACAACACCAGTCAATGGATTTTATACCATGAGTAATGTTATTCTGGATTTAGTGGATTCTTTAAAGGAAATATTTCAGACCGAAAACTATACTTCAGTTGTCATAATATCAATACTAGTGTCTTGGGATTTATTAAATGCTGTGCTAAGGAGTTCTCCGATAGTTACGTAAAACGATTTGTGGCTAAAGCTGTTTTTAAATAAACTGACTTTATTGTGCGACATTAATTACACGGTGCCACAAATGAGCAACTTTTGTGAAAATTTGGAAAGCGATCTAGTGGGCGTTATATGCCTATGTGCGGACATACAAAAACAATTTTCAATCCCGAGTTTTTTTAGTGTATCAGAGTGTTGAGTCATAAAGTCTACCCTATTTCTCAAATGGCGCTACAGACAGTAAAATGTGTGGTGTAAATTTTTGCAATTGGCAACTTTCAGCTACACATCGAAGTGGCAATCTGGCCATAAAAGGCTCCTTTCAGATAACAATAATAAGAGATAGAAACGTCTTCTTGGATGCAAAGTAAACGCTTACAAAAGCGGCCCACCACAAGGCCAGCCCTAATGAATAGACCACGGCTAAATACAAAATAGAACTCAGCATCTGATTGCACAACTATTAGACTTGACAGTTTATTTTTCTAAAAGATCTTTATTGCAAATAACATCAGTACATGCCATTTTATTTCTTATGTACAAATAAATGTTTTCAACTGCAAAGATAAATCTAGAAAGCTGCAAATACAAGAAAATTGCAGGAAGCAAAGACGTTAAGAGCAAATTGTTGTGTTAAGGTTCATTGTCTTTGATGGTTAAATTATCCATGATCAGGGCCACAGTCTGGTTAAGTTAAATAGTAAAGGCTAAAACAGCAACAACAACCATTGCATATTTAACAAAAATGCCTTGACAATATTATGAGGCCCTTTTCTGGCAGACAGATACTTGAATATTTACAAAAAGATACATGTTTAATACATGTACGAGTAGTACGTATTAACACAACAAAAAGTCTTGTTAAAAAATTTGAAATATGCAGCCACTCAATACTTCGCTGAGATTTCTGTCTGGCAAAACAAACACTTACTTGGTTCCCGTTCCCGCACAAATTGCTTATACTTATTGCCAAATGCTAAATGAGTTTTTAAACATTAAAAATTTATCTTTGATAAACATAAAAGATCCATAAAATTGGTGTTTAAAACCACAGAGGATTTTTTCGTTAGATTGTTTTTAATTACTTTTATGTTCGTAATGCATTTTTATTAAATTAAATAGGTGAAACAAAACGATTTATTTAACCCTAGAAAGCAACATAATATTTATGTATTAAATTAGGTTCGACAATACGAGTTTTCAACATGTTGAGCGGACATTCCTTGTACAATGCATTTGTATACCCTTCACAAAAAGGTGAAAGGGTACATATCGGTTTGTCATTCCGTGAGTAAGTTTTTCGTTATTTACATGGGACCCCCTGGATCCTTATGAATAGTCCGTCTGTCTGTACGTGAAATCGGTTTTCCCAAGCCCCCGGAAGAGCTAGACACTTCGTTCTTGGACTACGTCGGTTGTTTACTAATTAAAACTATTTTATAATTCAGGAAACACAAAATTAAAATTTCGTTTCCAGGGTTGGGACATTGAAATATTTTTTATGCATAAAAGTAACTAAAAAGGCAAGTGACGTTATTGTTTTTGCTAATTAAAACTATTTTATAATGCAGGAACAACAAAATTGGTATAAAAATTCTAAAAAATTAATATTTCGACTCCAGGTTTAGACAAATGAAATATTTTATGGTACATGCAAGTGACCAAAAAGTTTAAAAATTTTAATTCTTTTGTCAAGTAAAACTATGTTACACCTCACTAAGAATTGCATTGGTAAAAAAGTAAAAATTCGCTTCCAGAGTTAGAAAATCGATTTATTTTTGGTACATAAAAGGATCTACATAAATTCCAAATTTTGTGTTTTTAGTGAATTAAACCTATTCTATATTTCAGGAAAAATTAAATTAGTATTGAAAAATTAAAAATTCGGTTCCAGGGTTGGAAAATCGAAATTTTTTGATACATAACATTTACCATACAAGCAACCAATTTTGGTTTTTTTCAGTGAATTAAACCTATTCTATACTTCGCTAAGAATTAAATTGGTATTAAAAATTTTAAAAATTAAAAAATCAGTTGCAGGTTTAGAAAATCGAAATTTTTTAGTACATAAAATTAGCCATATAAGTAAATCGTTTTTATACTTCGGGAAGAGTTCGTATTAAAAACCAAAAAATGAATTATACCTACTTTATATATCAGGAAGAAATAAATTGGTATTAAAAATCAAAAAAATCTAAAAGACTATTCTACGGGTGAACAATTAGAACTTTTTGGGGATCATGAAACGGATTTTACGTTTTGTTTTGAAATTAAACATATTTAATATTTTTTAAAGACGTTTAGAGGTATTAGAAATAAGAAAAGCCAAACATTTAGCTTCCTAGCCGAAAAATTTTAACGATTTCTTAAATACAAAAGTAACCGATAACATCATTTAGATTTTTTAGTTAAACCTACGTTCTGTTTTGCAAGAAAGAGAGAAAGAAGAATTACATCTGTGAAGGGTATTTAAGATTCGGCACAGCCGAATATAGCACTTTTAATTGTTTTGTTTTGGTTTATTACTTCATGTTCCCAGGGAGATGAGCTTTGGTGTTAAAGGTATTATATATGGCCGTATTGTTACATTCTTTCGTTCTGAACTGTGGTCAGCAATATATAAAGTCAATGAGCAGAAAGGATTTATTCAACGATTTTAGTAAGGATTTAAGCTATAACTGCTCCTCTATGATATTAAAAAAAAACTTCTATGCGAAAGCGAGTGTTTGAGACTATAACAGAATCCCCTGAACCACAAATAAAAAAAGGGAAAGGTTAATAGACAAATTTCTATGAATATGACACAAAACGAAACAAAACAAGTAAAAACGTTATATTCGACCGGGTCGAATCTTAAATGCCCTCCAAATATTTAGTAAGTGAATTTAAAATGTTTAACTTCGTGGCCCAGAGTTCCTTTATATAATATCGTACGTCAACGCCTACTGAAGGGGGCGGGTTTAAAAATAGACAATATCATGTTTTCCACAGACAAACGTATGGGCATTGCTAGACCGTCTTAAACTTCATCAGTAATCAAGAATATACATATTTACCTTATAGGGTCAAGTTCTCTTTGGAGGGTATAAAAACTGTATTTTGGCGGGGTCGCTCTGGCAAGGGCTGTGGGGAAATATTTCACCTTTGTCATAAAACTCTAAAAATAAATACTTGGGATAATTATATACAAAATTAAAATTTCTTTTTTTTGATAGGGTCATTTAGAGGGCAAAGGGGGAGAGGGGGTAGGGCAGAAACAGGTAGACATAAAACTCTAAAAATAAATGCTTGGGATAATTATACACAAAATTAAAAAAAAATTTTATTTATTTTTAATAGGATCATTTAGCGGGAACAGGGGGAGGAGGGTGTAGGGCAGCAACAGGCAGTCATAAAACTATAAAGATAAATGCTTGGGATGATTATATACAAAATTAAAAAAAAAAATTTTTTTTTTGGTAGGGTTATTTAGGGTGCGAAGGGGAAGGAGGGGGTAGGGCAGAGTAGTACCAAGTTTCGTCTCAGCTTCGTAATTAAAGCTTAAACATTTTATTTTTAAGGAATGTAGGCTTAAGTAAAACAATTTGTTAAATTTTTATGCTATTTTTGCCTATAATAACGCCCACTAAAGTGGGCGGGGTCAAAAAATATTTTTATTTTATTATATGGCTCCAAGTTTAAGGCGTTGGACCGTATTTGACATAAAAATATATCATTTGCTTAAGAAAATAACCAAAGAACTTTAAAAATTATGTTGTTTTTTCTCGGTTGGTTTGGTTCTTCTTAGGGGAACTTTTTTCCCTCTTGCCCGATTTAGCCCATCTTCGAACATAACCTGCTCAAAATATATTTATGCCAAATTTCAAGAGTCTAGCTCTTTTCGTTTGGACTGAATCGTGATTTCCACAGACGGACGGACGGACGGACATGCTCAGTTTGTCTTAGATTTCATCACTGATCAAGAATATATATACTTTATGGGGTCTGAGATCGATAATTCGATGCGTTACAAACGGAATGACAAAGTGAATATACCCTCCAAATTCTTTTTTGGAGGGTATAAAAATATATAAAATTTTTATTTTAAATGGTTAATTTTTGGAAAAAAAATAATAAAGTTGAAATGTGATATTAGTGAGGATTTCATTATCTCAAAGAAATGATTTAATGAAACATTTTAGTTTAAATATGAGATACTTCTAGGCTCAAATATATGCTTTTCAATAAAAAATAAAAAAAAAAATGATATACAAAAATCTTTTCTAAAAAAAAAGCAGCCTGATAAGCTGTAAAGAGTTTATTTTTCTAGGGTTAATGCAAACATTAAATTTCAACACACACATGCATTCATCCATTCACTTTATTTGAAAGCTCAGTTGATCGTAACCATTTATTTAAATAGCAAATATTTTATAAGCCACCTCGTTAACACATGATGTTTATATGACAATATTGAGCGTGTCACGAGGTACTCGTACAACCTTTACTGGGAATTCTGAAATTCTCGAGGTTTAAGACAATTGCATGGCAGCTATTAATCTGTTTTATTTTTCCGTCATTGTACAAATACTTTCCCGTTGGTAAACAATAAAAGTGCCCAATAAATAGTGTAATTCTCAACTCATTTTTGAGAGTTTGTGCACAAGCTAAAATGCTTACGTTACGTTGTAGTCTACTGATGGTTCGTTGTAATAGCCAATGAAATACATTTAACCCACAAAACAAACCAATTAACTGAGACTATAAGCCAAACAAATTACAATTAAATTATCGTTTTATTTTACACAATCCTTAACTTCTTTCAATAATTGATGTCAACGTTTAATGGAATTTTGCAAAACGATGATTTTTATTATAAAAGTCGAATACACCTTTTTGTCAAATGATTATGTATTAGAAAAAATTAGGAAACTGGGACTGCCTTGTACATCACGGTAGTCATAGCCCTGTATATCATGTATTCTACCATCATTGATTTTGGACGATTTTATATTTAAAATATTCATTAAGAATTTATAAAACAATTTTTGAGCAAAAATTTGTTGCGAGAAATATCAGCAACAAAGTAGATGTCGCTCCGTTGGTATGGTTGTGTGTGTGTTGTTAGATTTAATTATTTTTATACCCTCCAAAAAAGAATATGTAGGGTATATTCACTTTGTCATTCCGTTTGTAGCGCATCGAAATATCCATCTCAGACCCCTTAAAGTATATATATTCTTGATCAGTGAATAAATCTAAGACGATTTGAGCATGTCCGTCCGTCCCGAAATCACGATTCAGTCCAAACGAAAAGAGCTAGACTCTTAAAATTTGGTATAAATATATGTTGAAGGATAGCACAGGTTAAGTTCGGAGATAGGCTAAATCGGGCATGAGGGAAAAAAGTTCCCCTAAGAAGAACTAAATCAACCCAGAAAAAACAACATAATTTTTAAAGCTTTTTGGTTATTTTGTTAAGCAAATGATATATTTTTTTTGTCAAATACGGTCCAACGCCTTAAGCTTGGAGCTATAAAATAAAATTATTTTTGGACCCCGCCCACTTTAGTTATTATATGCAAAAATGCCATAAAAATTTGTCAAATTGTTTCACTTAAGCCTAAATTCCTTAAAAATAATATTTTTAAGCTTTAATAACGAGCCCGAGACGAAACCTGGTACTACTCTTGCTTTAATTTTAAATTTTTATTGAATTCCGTTCCACAGCGCAGAAGATATCACAAAAAATTATGCTTTTAAGGTGCGCATGTGCCATTAGAAAATCAAGGAAAACAAGTTGAAAAATTACAGTTAGATTTCCTTCGCTTTGCTCTTTTCTCATTTTTGTTAGTTTATTGTTGTTGTAAGCAGATTATTTTCTAATTAGTGCAATCGTAAAAAATGCGTTTTCAAAAATTAACCATTAAAGAGAAAATTCGATTAAAAGCAATCGAAGGCAAGTAACATATTATTTTGAATTTTACTAACATTTTTCTCATATGGGTGTTAAGTTAAGGTATAAATTCTTTAAAATAACAAAATTTGAATATTTTTCTCTCATAATATAATTTTTTGGCCGCGGTAGACCTTTCTGCGGAAATACCCATATAACGTTTTTACTTGTTTGCTTTCGAAATCAACAAATTATAAAACTTGAGTGCGTCGTAGTAAATGTTGAATAAAATCAAAATTATACGTACACATAAGTGAGTATGAATTTCGGCAGTGATTTCTTTTATTTCTTATTTATCAAATCAATCATTAATGATCGGAGTCAAGAAACACGTAAAATGACACATGCCGCCTAAAATTACAGAGCCAATAAGTAGATCAATGTTTGAATATTTTCAAATCAACAGTGAATATTTGTGGTTAAGCAATTTTGAATGCACAAAGGAAAATTCAATAATTCTGAATATACATATTTGCAACCACCCAATGCCGCTCTCTGATACACACATGCATACAATTGCTTGGTAATTTGTGTATCTTTTCCATTCAACGATTTAATTTGCTGTCTAAATTTCATTGCTGCAAGTGTGGTTTTCTATTTCACTTTTGCCACCATGCAAAACAAACATTATGCACAATAAAATCTAATATTTTATATTTTCACAGATTTGATTTTTTGAAAGCAAATATATTAAAACGAACTTGACACATTATGCGCTTGTAACAACGCAATATATAGAAAAAAAATCATATACTCTTGTCATTTGTTTTGTAAATATGAGTGGTGACAAATATCATCATTCAGTTGTTGTTTTAGCTTTTTGCAATGTGGGCGTGCACTTGAAAGTGCAAACAGCATTTAGATTTCTGTTGTCACTTTAAATTATGATTGTTTATTTCTTCAGTATTTTCAGAGTGTAAACCTAATTAACAGCGTGCTAATGATCTTAGGGTTAACCAAATTGAATGAAGTTGTTATTATTGACATACTCTAAATACACATCTTTTTCAGATTTTTTGTTTGATATACGAAAAAAAATCTACTTCTGCTGATCTTGTAATGGCGTTGTCACTAAATTTCTAAAATTGTTACAGCCATATTAAAAACTTTTTCAATTGATTTTTAAATATATTTTATGATAAACAAAATGTTGAAGTATGATCGCTGGCTAAAGGTGAATGGGCTACAATAGGCATTTCAAAAATTAAACACCATATGAAATGTGGGTACTGCTGCATGAAGTAGTTAGCACGTGTTACGAAGCCAAAGGCCCTTGTCTAAATAAGTAGGTTATAGCATTGTTCACAGAACCGATTGGCACCATTCTATACAAAAAATACAATTTTGTATCAACTCGCCGAAGAAGTAAAATGATAATAACAATTTTCAGTCGCACAATGTCCCTTCTCTACTTTTAATACTTCTCTTCTCAACATCAACCACTTTTTTGTGTAGGTCCGGAGTACACATTGCATAAAAAGTAGTCATCCCCTGGGGTCGATCCTTAAATAATAATCAGTTAGAAATAAGAATTAAACTCGATTCGCTGTACTAGAGCATTCATTTAATCGGGCTTTTGCTTTAATTGGTTAATCGATCGATTAATTAAACAATGTTTTCGTTGAATCGGTTAATTTTGTTACTAATCGGTTAACCGATTAATATAGACTTTTTTTAAGATTAACTGCCTATTTCACAATGTCGAATGAATTATTTTTTACAAACTGTTTTTGTTTCATATATATTTCTACGGAAGAAAGAACTCTGTCGACATTGTGAAATCTGCAGTAAGTCATTTTAATTAATAAAAAGGTATATTTCATTTGTTATTTCTAGTTTATTAGTAAAAAAACAATAACAACAATTCTTGAAGTACAAGGAGCAAACAAAAAGGATTCATAAATATTTTAAATACTCGTCTTATGTGTTAATTTTTCAAAACGGGATCTCAGAGATCCTACTTGAATGCTTGTGGGATACAGGCAGCCACGCATACCATGTGTTAATTAAAAAACAATCGTGAGATTATTTTACCAGTCATTTCAATAGTTTAAGGAGGTCTTATGAAACAATTTTATAAAACTGTGCTTGGAAAAAAATCTTTCACTTATCGTATATGGCGATTTCTCCATGTACGATAAGTGAAATATCTAATTTCTCAGTCTTTTTTCTTCCGTTACACCGTTAGCGTCCAGTTTTAAATTCTTAAAATATCTAACACTTCATAATACATGTTACTACCGAGAATTTTAGATCAGTTTATTTGCGAATTCCTTAATTAAATCGTTTGCTTTTAGTTGGTTTTTTTGGCTTTTATGAAATTATTAATAAAAAATTTACCAATTCCCTCAAGCTCAATTAGAATAGTATTTATAATCACGTCTAAAGGCTGTAGTAAGTTTTAAGTTTTCAAAAACTGGTTTATCCAAATCAAATTCAGCCAAAACATGACCCACACATTTATATATGCAAAAGAAATTGTCCACCATTTTGAACAACAATGTTTTACATCATGTATAAGTGGAAACTCGTTTTCTTCTTCGACCTTTACGTATGATTTGTTTTATTAAAAACAATACCTTATTTTTTGTTAAACAAATATTTTCTAAACACATATCTGTTACATACGAGACGTAACAAATAATTAAAAACGTATGTTACAATACCGTAAAAAATATATATTAATCGGTTAAATTGAAATTAATTGATTTAATCGTTCATCAAAAAAAGAAAATTTTAAATTAACCGATTAGTTACTCGTTTAGTAATTAATCGCTTAACCGATCGACGGTATACCTCAATTCAAATGAAATTGCAAAAACAAATTTGAAACTTGGTTTCACTAATTCTTGGCGTAATTGACTTTTGTAAAAAGTATTCGCAAACTAAGACACAAAAGTGCAAAATCACGCCATTTTCTCCATTAACCAAATGCTTAGAAATTAGAACTCAGAAGTGAATGCCCTTAATATTAACATGGATATATGTAAATGCGAAAAAATGTTCTTGTCCATAGAGTAAATATTTAATTAAGTGAAAATCAACGTTTATGGCAGAAATAAATAAATTAAATAAAATGTTAAAACTGTAACAATATATTGTAGAACATGATAATTTACTTCCGCTGAGTAGAAATTCAACCCCATTAAATGAAATTTTCAAACGTTAGCGATAAAACATTTGAAACACAAAAATATGCCTTGAAATCTTGCAAAGTATTAAACAGTTGTCTTCCAGCAGCATTTTGCTAATAAGCACCTGCAACTCGATAGGCTTCGCTGCCATAATAGGCACATCCACATATTTCATCCACTAAATTAATTATATGTAACGACTGTTGAGTAGCATAGAAAGAAACTGAGGCACAAAGAGACCAGCAATCAAACTCCTGTCCATTGTGAAATTCTGACCGCAATATTTTTTCCATGCATAGAGGCTAATAATTCAAGTGACCGTTAAAACGCAATAAACTGTAACTTCTCCGTTATGTTTCTGCAACGGCTTATGACTTAAGAGATTTAATTCAATATCGGGCTATTAATCTCATATGAATGCTACCATGCATTTGAAGAAGCGAACAGTTGTTCCAATTTTCAACAATAAAATATTGACTAACACAGCCATAAAACAAAATAAACTATAATTAAAATTGAAAAAGAGATGCAAATATCAAAATATTTGTGAGTTCGCTTTCTTTTAGATTTGATTCAAAAATATTTATTATACCCTAAACCATAAGTGGCGAATGTTCATGAAGGTTTCTCATTTCGTTTGTAATTTCGACCACATTAATGTACGACCCCATTAATTATATACATTGTGGGTGTTTATGAACAGGGCGTCGGAGTATATATGTACGTGAAAACGGTTTCCCGAAGCCTCCAGAAAAGCTATAGGCTTCGAATTGAAGTATTGGAAATAGTGCGAAATAGATTGCTAGCTCCAGAGTTGGAACATTATACTTTTTTGGAATATCAAAGCAACTAGATAAAAATAATTTTCTTCTGTGGTAATCAAGCATATTTTGTACTCAAGGAAGAAACAAATCAATATTAAAAATCAGAGAGATTGGAAAGATAGTTCCAGGGTTGGAAGGAAGTTACGCACGTGAAGGGTATATACGAGTCGGCACAGCCGAATATCGCACTTTTACTTTTTTTCCTTTTAATTTTTTGTATAAAATGCAAAATAATGTATACTTGATATACATTTATCTATGAAATAGCTTATGAATCGGTTAATATAAAATTAATCGAACGATTAACTGAGTAAAACAGAAACCAGGTTAATTGAATGGCGTAATACGTACTCGTACATAGACAACACTTTTCATTTTATCTCGACTCTGGCATTCGGTAATAATTTGAAATCGTTTTTTTTTTTTTTTTTTTTTTTTGGTTTTAAAAAATAATAGATTGCAAATTACAGTTTCATGTATATCTTATTCATTGCAAGACTTTTGGTTAGTTTCAGAAAAACGTTGCAAAGAGGGCAACTTAGCGCCTCCCCCCACCTGCTAATTGTATCAAATATTGCATTTAGTGTAAATTAAAAGACATTTAATGTCCGACCGAACTTAGATACCTTCGCAGAATGAACTCGGACCCGAAATTTTGGTCAATTGCACTTTTTAAATTTATTTTTTTAAATAGAATAAAACTAAATGAGTACATAAAGATATTTGTGAATATTTGAGAAGTTTTACTTTTTTATAAATATAAATTAGAATTATAGCCGAAATAAAATTTCACTGTTACTGTTTTTTTGTACTTTCTAACGATCACTTTATTTTTTCGTCGTTTTATCGTATTGACATTGTGTTCCCATTATTTTCACATGTTCTTCTTGTGTGGTTAAGTACGTCCATATGCCTGCATTTCATCGGCTCTTGCACCAAATCATCACTAGACTTCAACTTAATTGCAATAGAACAAAACTCCTTAGCTTATAAATAAATTCTTGAAAACGAATTGCGAGTTACACAAGCAAAAGCATACATAGGAAAATTTGAAATTTATAGAATACACAACAAACAAAATTTATTCGATAAGAATCTATTTTAATTTTATTCAAAAATTCGGTGTTTAGTAAACTCCGAACTTTGATCGAACATATTTTTTGATGAACTGCAAAGTCGAACTCGAATATTCGGTGGGAAAAATACATTTAATTCATAAAAGACATTGAATTAAAAAATTCCGAATTTTAAAACGGCCAAATGAAGCAGTTCGACTCAAGTTGTGCGTGATGTGGTTACAAGGTTTTTATGACACGAAATGTTTACACATTTGATCGATAGTAGCAAAAATAATTCTTATAATCACTTAAAACTATTTATTTTTTTAATTCAATTAAAGTAATTTTATTTTTTATTTTTTACAACATTCCACTTATTTACTTACAATTCATGATATTTTCTTTATAAAATATTTTACAAATATTCGCCCAGATGGGGAATATGAATACAAGTATCTAAAAATAACCGAATATTCGTCCATTCGAATGAGAATATTTGCACATCATTAATTTATACATATTAGAAATAGTTAACGTTCATAAACACAATATGATGCAACGGTTGTCATTTGAACATAATTTTTTCACAACTTGAGAATAGTTAATAAAAAATGCATAAAAGACAAAAGTAGTTATGCGTATAAGCAGAAAAGTCTATCTATTCCAACATTTGCTGCAACTTTCACCAATAATTCATGTTTATTTATTGTATTTGTTATCTTGAAACGAACCTTTCACATGCGATAACATGTGTAAACATGACTAAACACGTCCCATTCATCACCATAAAATATGTAAGTTGAAGTTAAAGAATATAAACCTTAAACGCGTACAAAATTCTGTGTCAAAAGCTTCAAGTTTAAACGCTGGAATTGCTAGATGTTGACAACAAATATCAGGTACATTTGTGTCAAGTCAAGATAAGTTTGTTTTTAAACGAAAAACAATCAATAACGGGTACCTAAGAATAGTTTTTATTACACCTACAAATAGAAAAGAAAAAGAATGTTATCTTTCAACAAATACAAAAGTTCCATTAATTAAAAAACGTCTCTAATGCACCCACAAAAAAAGCACCAATCAATTCTAACAATTCCATTTTTTTATTTTCGTTGATATTAAAGTCTAATCAGATAGCGCCACAAGTTCTAAGAAAATTATGAATATTGTGGACAACCTTTGAATACATTTTCGTTTCAGTCCGTTGAATTTTTTATTATATGTATGTAGTTTTAAAAGGTAAAGAAAACGTTGCCTTCATTTATTGTTTTGACAGATTCGGTTAAAATATCGAATATCAAAAGTGCTACAGATACAGAGAGCGTGAATCGCTTGATCACTGGGGAAAACGAAGTTGAATTTAATTTATTTAATTTGCTGGCTACACAATTTTCATTTTGAATGTTTCCATAAAGATTTTCTACTCAATTGGGGCTTTTATAAACGGCACATCAAATGCAAATAAAACCATCAACGACACTAAAATTAATTTTAAATGACTGAAAAAGTTTTTTTGTAACTGTGGAGTAAAAGCAACTAATTGAAATCCATTTAAATTCCTTAATCACTATTTATCCGAATCGATTTTAAATTTGTCTAAAATAAATTGTTGATTTCAATTTGTCCGACTGGTTTAAAAGTATTGAAATGAAACTACAATCACTCGTATTGAGAAGTATGTCTGCATGTGTCGTGTACACTAAATCATCCATTAGTGTGATCCTTTAACACGAAGGAAATAAAAAGCAGCGGTTTTCCTAAATGTTCACTTAATTTTAAAGATATCCTTAGATTAGATCAACTGTACTTGTATTAAAGTGGAAAACTTTTTTCTGTATCAGATTATAAAAGGGGAATTGTAAAAGGAGCCAATTCAACATAACGACTCGCATACGCTATTACAGAAGACGTCATAGAGGAGGGGTAACAAAATGAACGATGTTGTTGTAGCCAGCGCTTTAAAGAAAGGTAGCGGATGATTTGTTAGCAACTTTCAATTTGGCAACACGCTGTTTTCGTGTAACGTTATTATTAACGTCTTCATGCGACCCGCTTATAACTATTGAGCGGCTGAACCGAAATCCAATCAAACTAGTAGCGTGTCAATGGGATCCTTCAAATTCAAGTGTTTGTTTTTTAATAACTTTCAACGACTTTACCGATCGATTCCAAAAACTAATCACCTCTTGACAATCAAAAATCACGTCGAGCGCTTCCAACCGGGTTAAAACCGGTTGATGCGTTCGTGAGATTCCGTGAACGAAGATATTAAAAAGAAATAATTTTTTAAAAGGAAACTCTGAAATTATGTATCCGATCAATAAGTGTCCAAACCAAGCTACTCGCGTTTCAACGGGTTCTTTCAAACTTCGATTTCCTGTGAATTGGAACCGGTTCGGAACAGTAGATTTCGGGAAATATAAAAAACTGAAAATTTTATTTTCAAAAGTGTTTTTATACCCTCCAAAAGAGAATATGGAGGGTATATTCACGTTGTCATTCCGTTTGTAACGCAGCAAAATATCCGTCTGAGACCCCATAAGGTATATATATTCTTGATCAGTGATGAAATCTAACATGATCTGAGCAGGTTTGTCCGTCTGAGCAAATCACGATTCAGTCCAAACGAAAAGAGCTAGACTCTTGAAATTTGGTATAAATATGTCTTGAAGTATAGCACAGTGAGGCTCGGAGATGGGCTACATCGGGCAAGAGGGAAAAAAAGTTCCACTAAGAGAAACTAAACCAACCTCTTAAAAACAACATAATTTCTAACGTTTTTTTTGTAATTTTGGTAAGCAAATGATGTATTTTTATATTGAAGAAGGTCCAACACGCTAAATTTGGAGCCGTAAAATAAAAAAAAAATTATTTTCGGACCCCGCCCCCTTTAGTGGGTGTTATTATATGCAAAAATGGTGTAAAAATTTAACAAATGGCGTACATTCCTTAAAAATAACATATTTAAGCGTTAATGACGAAGCTGACACGTAACCTCGTAGTACTCTTACGTTCGTCTGTGGAAAACATGAGGATGTCCATTTTTGAGCCACGCCCCCTTTAGTGGGCGTTGTCGTACGATATTATATAAAGGAGGTCTGTCCCACCAAGTTAAACATTTTAGATTTACTTGCTAAGTATTTGGAGGGTATTTAAGATTCGGCCCTGTCGAATATAACGTTTTTACTTGTTTTTTTCTAAGATGTTCCATGAAAACCTTTTTCCATTTAACTATACCGCATTTTATAGCAGGACATTTCTTATTTCATTGATTTTTTATTTAAAATTAATTTTAGTTTTAAAAAAGCGCTACTTTTGTTTATCAAATAGAATAGGATCATTGCCTCGTTCATTAAAAAAAACTTTACAAAAGTTGTATACCTCTCACGACGCTAGATTATTTAAACCCAATAAAAAATACTGATAAGTTTATCAACGAAGCCTGGGAGGTCGTTTTATTGCTTCAACAATGTAAATTTTCCAAAAGTTTTTTATATACGAGTACATCATGACACATAAATAACAGATTGGTATCAAAAGTTTGTAAACACTCTTTGAATTTTACTCGTTGTGGCATTTTCTCACTTAGTATTCTTAAATGGCCGTCTCCACTTCAAAACTGGTAATTTTATCGTAAAGCACGTAAATTTTAATATTTATCGAAATAGTAGTGGTTCGTTCGCATTTCGAACATTTTTAGTTTTTAGTGGAATGAGAAAATGTTTACTATACAGAAAAATACAGTGTTAGATACATTTTTATGTATATTCGAATATTAGAATTAAATTGCAATGTCAGTTGCAAGAAAAACTATCTGCCGATTCATTCCTTTATTCCACGGTTGAACTGATGGCTGTTGAAATACTTATATCCTCCGATTAATTATCATGTCTTAAGTAAATATCAATTAGCAACAAAAAAAATTATTTCAACTCAAAAACTTATAAATTAATCCGCAGAATAATTCAATTACAAAGGAGTTATTGATGTGTTAACATCTATACGCGCGCCTCTAGGGCAGTAAACTATCAGTTTCAATACATACACAAGTGTAAGTGTAAGAGTTTGTTTGTTGTTGCTTGGCAGTCGGTATTGAAAGTGATTATTGGGCGATTTTCATATAATTTTCCCACGCGATTTTCTCCGGAAATTCATAGCCAAAATTTAAGGCGATCCGATATCGGCGAGCGGAGATTTAAGTGTTTTAATTCGGAGTATTAATTTGGAGTGATATTAAAAAAGTGTTTTATGTTGATCTTCGGTTTTGTCTTATGCATAGCAAAAATAATAGTGACGTGGTTATACGTACATATGTATATAAAAATGAGATAGCAAGACAGCAACGTATGTAGCTTATGTACAAACATAACAATGTATGTATGTACATTTGTCTGTTGCTTTGCATTCTCTTTGTTTTTTGTGGGTTTAATATAAAACAAATAAACAAAAAAGTGTTAACACATCGCCCGTGAGTTCGAACACTCATTGATTTTTTTTAGCACTAAATTAATAGACTTTAAGCTAATTCCAAAATAACAAAATCTCTAAGCTTATACATTAACTCCCAAAAATTAATTGAGAATTACACTAGCAAACCCTATGGTTATCTTGGAAATAGGTTAAAGGCCACTGATGGTTTGGTGTAAGAACCAATGAAATGCAAGCATATAGACTGACTGACCACATAACAAACAGAAAGCTCTAATATTAACATAATTGAAGCAATATGTCGAATAAAAGTTTTTAAAAATGATTTAACATTCAACAACACTCAACACTATTGTAATTGTGCTGTTTTTCTCAAGTAATAATTGGAAAGAATCAAAGAAATAATTTTAGGAGGTTTTATGTAGGTCCATGCGCGTTTACCTGGCGCTATAGCAGGTCTTCAGGGAATCTTTGACAAAAACTAGAACTAGTATTTAAAATTTCTAGACAAGTGATTAAGAAGCTTAAAAAATTTTAAAGCCAAAACAAGAGCTAAAATAAGCAGTCGAAATTTTGGTTTCACACTTTGTCATTCTACATAAACCGGCTACTTGCCAACTCTAACTGTAGTTGTGGGAGGTAAAATTGTATTTGCTTAGACCGGAAGTTGCTACACTGTTGCTGATGGCGGTAAATCCCAGATCTGCTTTGGGACTTTTGAAGTAAACGGATAAAAACTACACGTCAGTAGGATATCAATCGCTGCACTCCTCAAGATCGCCGAATATTTGATTCGATTTTCTGAACAAAAAAAATTATGCCAATTTTTTTAGACTTTAAACGCGCGTTTTGAACAATCTTCAGAGATATAATCTTCAGATATATTATAAAAATTGTATATGTATGGTATACAAGGTGTCGAATTAAGTTGGGTCAAATCTTATAATAGAAGGCAGATAACAAAAGTAAATGAAATTAAATAAGAAGTAACTATCGTGTTCCAAAGGATCAATTCTGGGTGCATTACCATTCATTATATGTAAACAAACATGCCAAAAGGTGTATTATAATCCTACAAGCGGATGATACTTTAGTCTATTCAGTCGAATAGACAGATGATAACTAAAAGTTAAAGGTCGTATTGGCTATATAAGTAAAATATATATTATTTTAGGCGAGTAAGGAACAAAATATAAGTAATAACTACAATAAATGTACTCGTATACAACATGATGATAAAACCCGATTTTGAGTACGGCTCAACAGTTCTCTATACGTGCTGTCTGGATTCACAGCTTGAAAGAAAACGAAAGCTTCAAAATAAAGTGAAGCGAAATAAAATGTAAATGTAGCCGATATACATCTATTTATGCGATCCTAAATGCAATTAAATACATAAACGTAAAACAAAGACTAGAAATAAACCTGCGTGAAAAAACATCGTATGTTGGAGACGTACAAACATATGACCTGCGAAAATCCGATATGTTCCGGATCCAATGTGCAGCATCAACAGCGATGCAAAGATCATTATTCCACAAAACACTCCGGTTATATAATACACCACCAAGTAATTTAATGACGGAAAGGAATTTTAACATATTTAAAAGAGAAACTATAAAATTTGCATGAAATAATATATATGGAGCAAAGATAGAACAAAACGGGATGCTGTCAAGTACGGGCAACTCCAAAGCAGCCGCTTTGCTTGTAATGCGGTAGTCGTGGCTAAGGAAACCGGAGTATCGGCCAGACGCAGTGCAACGCAATCGAGCTTGAATCGTTGATCTCCATCGATAATTGAAGATATATCAAAAGATACGACGAAGGATGTTGCTATTACTGTATAGTGTCGGTCACTGCCCAATGCCATGTGTTGGTCACTGAAACAAACCGATAACAACTAACACAATCATGAACTAATGCTGATCAGAAGAGTTCGAAACCATATTCATGATTGAGGGCAGAATCGATGTCGGGACTTTCGGAGTCATAGTGTCGTGTTAACTACTTTAGCCAGTAGCACGCACAAAGTGTTAAAAGTTTCAAAGATGTTCACCTACAAAGTGCAGACATTGCAGATGCGCAACCTACACTGAAGCCATCCTGACTGTTATGCAAATAACATACAAATTCGTACCATTTTATTTCGACCCTAATTGCAGAGTAACGCCAGTGACTCTCGGCCATTTGAGCCGTAACTTTTCATCGAAAACCATCATTAGCATCGAGAGCCATTTTCATCTCTTTCGATATGTGAATAAGCAGAATTATCTTTTTGGAGCACTAAAAATCCTTCTATAATTTATTTATTTCTTTGTTTAGCTTATGAAAAAAAACTCTTACAGGCTTACAAGAATAAACTTAATTAACTACATGCATGGATTGAATTAAAATTGTTATAATTTGTAGATATTTAGGAATAACTATTCAAATAGTTCATAATATTTCTTTTAATGGTATCCGGATGAAATGAAAAATCAATAAAGTTGATATAATTGTTGAATTCAGCACACATACGACAAAATGGATCGCAATTGGCATAGTTTGATCGAAAATATTGCAACTTGCGGGGGAATATAATATCTTCTTAGGCGATGAGGAATTATAAATTCAAGTTTATGAAGAAGAACATCAGAGACAGTGCTACCGTTAATTAAATTCAAAATAAATGAGATATTCATATATGTTCTCCTACTTTTTAGAGTAGGAAGCTTAATAAGAGGTAGACGGCTTTCATATGACGGAAGGTTAGCATTTTCATTCCAGGGCAAGCATCTGAGATATAATAGAATAAATTTTTTTTGAACTGATTCAATTTTTCCCTGGGTCCCTGACCATAGAGCAATATTCCACAATTGGTCTTAAAGGGATGTGATCGTCAAACTCTTTCCTCTAACGTTTAATGAAACCCAGTACTCCCTTCGCTTTCTTGATTGTTTGAGAAATGTGTGGATTAAACGTTAGCTTACTATCAAGCAGTACTCCAAGATCCAGAAATAAGTCAACTTTTTCAACTACTCGTATATGTCCATTAATTCTATACGTGCAGGGTATCGAACTTCCTCTATTGAACAACATGTGTTTACATTTCTTGAAGTTTAACTCCATTAGGTTTACGTTGCACCACTGCAAACAATTATCCAAATCACTTTGAAGTAAAGGAGACAAATTAGGGTTGCTGAAGTTAAAAAAAAGCTTTCCGTCATCTGCGTACATTAGAATGTTGGATGCAGGATGGCAGAGCAAATAGCTCTACCTTGAGGAACTCTAGAAGGCACAACAATATTTTTAGAAATATGATTTGTAAACAACACGCACTGATGTCTGTCGTTAAGATAAGAATCACATTGTAGAAGTGGAAAGTAACGTTGTACGCTAGAACAATTTTGATGTGTTTTAAGTTTTTCGCGTTTAAATTCGTCGTAATAATTCCGAAAGTATTTTAAATCGTTTGTTTGAATATTTTTCGGTTTGCGAGTGGTCGAGTGCTGTAAATTTTAACTAAATTTGGCAAAATAAAATGTATTTTATTGTGCTTGTGTTTGTTGTTTGCTACGTTCGTACAATAAACAGTGAATTTTTAGTTTTGAATTGTGGATTTTGTTTTATTTGGATATTGACGATTCGGGAATCGTTTTACGCGTGTTATCGGGAGCCTTCTGCCGGTGTGAATACGGGTTCGGGAGATAAAAGTTTTTATGTGTTTCTGGGGTTCTTGAATATAGCTGTTGTTTGTCTGACGGGGTTGCCGTTGGTAATTTATGTACCTGGTACCCAAAAATTGTTGACGATTGGATTTTCTTTCGATATTTTTATTCGGTGAGTTTTTTTATATTTGTTAAATTTTTTTTTGTTTTTTACCATGTCTGCGAAGAGGAGGGCGGATGATTTCGGATCCCGCTTCCGATGTGTCACGGTGAATGATGCCGTTGCCGCCGATGCGTTCGCAAGTGCTCGTGCACGGAGGAGGGTAGTGGCGCCAAGGTGAAAAGGCAGAAAACCGGTTTACCGAAGGGCAGTAAGGGGAAGTGCGCTACGATTGCTGCCGCGGCATTCTGTGTGGTGATGGTGGATCTGCGGCTGACGAGGAATCGGTCAGCATGGTGTCAGATGGTGGGGTGGTGGTGGAGTAGAAGGTGAAGGCCATCAAGCGAAAGAAGAAGACAGCTGTGACGGGTGCTGCTTTGGATGCGTCGTTGTCGGAGATGCGGCGTATTACAGGAGAGCTCACCGATGTGGTATTTGGGAAGGAGGTGGAGCGTCCCCTGGGCCGTGAGTTGTTGACATTTGCGGCCCGGTATGAGCAGCTGCTTATGGGGCTCATTTCTGAAAATGAGCGCCTAAGGAGACGTATTGATGTCCTAGATTCTGCAGCTTTTGTTGGAGGTGTGGCATTGGCCGATGCCCGGCCTGTGGCGTCGAATCAGATGCAAGCTGCAGCTGGTCCAGCTGAAGTTGCGGCTTCTTTTGTTACGCCACCGTTGGTGGAGGTTTGGTCGATTGTCGTGCGGGTAAAGGCGTCTCGTCGAAGGACGTGGTCAAGAAGGTAGTGGAGGAAGTTGGCCCTATTCTTAATGTAAGGGCTCATGGCATTCAGCTGTTGCGGAATGGGGGTGCTTTTATACGTATTCCCCCGATTTCGGAGAGGGAGAAGATAGCTGGAAATGTTAAATTTGCTGAAGTCGGGCTGGAGGTTATGGTGAACGGCAAGCTGGGACCGAAGGTCGGCGTACAGCGGGTTCATTCGTAGATTTCTCCGGATGAATTCATGGTAGAGATGTACGAGATGAACCTGAAGGAGAAGATGTCCCATGAGCGGTTCAAAAGAAGCGTTCGCCTGGTGTCCGCGCCCCATAAGGTTGTACCTGGTGGCCACATTAATGTCATCCTGGAGGTGACAAATAAGGTGATGGACGTGTTGGAAGTTAGCGGTGCATATATTAAATTGTTCCGCTTTGTTGTGCGGCCACAGGATCCGGTAATGGTGTAAAATGAAGGATAATATCAGCCGTCATTGTGGTTTCACTTCTTTGGCTTGCCCGATCATAGCGGCAAAGATTACGGTGACGAACGCTCGGTATTAATCAGCAATATGGCGTCCATTCGAATACTACCGATAAACTGTGACCGGGCGTATCCCTTTCAGAACGTGATGCATCGATAGTGCGGGTGGTTTCGCTTTCAATATTTTTGCTTCGGTTAGCCCAATGACAAATAGAGTGGCATGCATCGATTGTGCTAATTGGTTTTTATATTTGCTTCCCAAATTTCTCTTCTGTTTGATTTACCGTTACTTGAAGTATTGCGAAATTCTTCAGTCACATTTCAGTTTTAGCAAAATGAGGCGTGGAAGTAAGTTGTATCTTTAATTACAAAAGTATTAATCGTTTACAAACAATGAAGTGCACGTGTATTAACTAAAATATGATACATTTTAATATTTCAAACTAACTGAAATCGTTTCATGCAATAAAAATGTGTTTTAGTTAAAAATATTAATGAGTGCATCAATTCAGGAGTTATGTGTGTATGTTTTTTTAGAAGTTCTTAACAATGATGCCATTTTGGCAGGGGTCGAAGATTCGGAAGGGTTCAATTTTAGCAGTGATGATGAAGAAGTTGACAAAAATTATGTCCCGGGGGAAAGCACTAACAGTGAAGGCGAGGAAGAAGATGTTGATCAAAATGTAGGTACGGCTCTTACGGAGCTAGATAACAATGAACATTTAGAGTTGGTGCATACTGAGGTTTGATTCTTATTATCGTTGTACATGTGGAATATATAAAATAGAAATAAATCATTGTCATAAAACTCAGATCGCCGAAAATTTTGGAAAAGGAAAGTTTTTCGCCAACCAGATTTAGATGTACGAGTTACAGAGGAAATTGTAATTTTACAGATACATATTTTGAATGACGCTTCAAGGACACTTGTATTGCACAGAATAATGCGGTAGATTTAGCCACGCCTTTGGAATACTTCAAAACACACATTAATGCTGCCTTTTTTGAAAATGCAGCCGAATGCACAAATCGGAATAATTTTTTTCAGAAAGGTGAAAATTTAAAAACATCCTCTGGCGAAATTAAAATTTTTTTTAATGCATATTGCTATGGATTGCATCCGCTTTCCAAGATTCCGTATGTACTGGCAGAAGTTAAAAATTCCAGTAATAGCAGATACAACGAGCCGCCTCAGGTTCTTCAAAATACGAGAAGCTTTTCATGTTGTTGTTCCAAATGACGTTACTGAAGCGGAAAAAAGGAAATGTTTTTTGGAAAGTGCAACCAGCTATTGATTCAGTCAGAAACGCCAGCTTCAAAATTCCGAGACAAGAGCATGGACAATACTCTATCGACGAACAAATAATACCGTTTACTGGCCGCTGTCCAGTACGTCAAAATTTGCCGAACAAACAAAGAGGTGTTGGTTTGAAAAACGAGGTACTGACCACATCAGTAATATACCTTATTTGAAATAAAACGCTCGTGTCGCTGGATACTTAACAACTAACTTGTCTTTATTAAAAACTATTGTACGTACCTTACTTATGTACATATTAGACAATGTATCAAAATGTAAATAAGCATAAAAGGAATATTGCAATAAATATGATAAAACTGAGAGAGACGAAAGCCAGAGATGTGACATACATATCTCTCCTCCTCACTTTCGTTGGAATTCTAAATAAATAATCTTTATTTAAAACTATGTATAAATTTAAGGAATGAAAAGTAAATAACCAATAACAGAAATACATAGTATGTATGTGCATAAATATATATTAAAAATATAACAATTAACAATATATGTGTGTATATAAAAATTAACAATAAATATAATAATCGAAAAATTCTATAATTAACAACAAATACAATAATAGGTCTGCTTTCATACCAGTCATGTCTTATTGACAAGATTCTTACTTTTTCTTCTTTGAACTTTCATTGGTGATCACACAATTTATGTCTTGTTGACGACATGTACATGTAGTTGTATTCATGTACATATAGTTGTGTGCTTTACGAATGAGAAAGCAAAAGAAAATAATCAAATGGTAACACGGGTATTAAACAATAACATGTTAACATCAGGTTATACATGTTAACATCAGGGTATACTTTTTCACAATAAAATTTGTGTAAATAGGAACTGTTATCAAATTCAACTAAGCCACCTAATAAGTGGTGACAAACACGATACACATGAGCACTTATGATGAAAGTGTTGCGGCTTTCGAAAACAGCTGTTCTGCTCTGCTGTGTAAGTTGAATAAAACTGATGTTGACTTTCGTTTGTGCCTTGGAATATTTATCATGTCTTTCTGAGATTTAAAAACAAATTTCGAAAAATTAGCCTATGAATTTTAATTCAATTTAATAAGCATTATAATTACCAATAAATATATGTACTCGTATATATTTTTAAATACATAAAATTATGTACAACTATTTTTCTTCGTGATTTTCTCTGTCTTTTAATTCTTTCTGATCTTCTTAACTCCAGATTTGCACTAAAAGTTCTCTTTCTTTTCTTCTCTTTAACTTTATAAGTTAATACTTGTGAATTATATTTTACAATTTTCCCATAAAGTTCTAAACACATAGACGACAGCCAGCAACAATATGGCAAAAATAAAATCCATGTGTTTAAATGAAAATGATTATTTTGAGGGCAGCACAGCAGCAGGACTGCACAACAGCATTTGCTGCTGCTGCCAATTATTTTCTATTTTGACGAGCAGCCATAAACAAATATAGTGTTGCCATTATATATATATATATATATATATATATATATATATATATATATATGTATATAAATTGGAAAAATAAGAACAACAACGTTTTTTTTAATATTAAACATAAAAGAACATTACAAATATAAATAGAATATAGAAATAAATATATGTGTTTTTATAGTTTCTCGTGATATTATTAAATTTTTTATCAATAACTTTAAGTTTGTTCATTATAAAATATATATGCGGCATCCCTTTTGTTATTTTGTTGCTGTCTTCAAAATAATTATAAAGCTGACTTCATAGCAGCATTTGAAGCCGTGAAGTTGTGAAGTCTGCTGTCGTCTATGTGTTAGAACTTAAAACTTTTTTAATTGATTTACATGAGCTACTCTCTGAGAACCATTTATTATAAATTATTAAATACCTTACTTTGCTTATTTTTTTATGATTTTTGCATTTATCCATTTACAATAATTGTTCAAAGTATTTCCAGACATAGCGGTTTAATCAACTTTATACTAAATTCAATTACTTGAACATAAATAACAAAGAAGCTTTAGTTATCAGCAGCCGATGGCTCTGGAAAAAGCGAAAGAAATACATGGAATATCGGGAATATTAATTGTCAGGGTTGGGGAATTTCGTACTAACCAAAAATGTAATAACTTAATAATATGAATGTGATAACTTCTCATATTCAATTTTCGTTAAAATATTGGTTAAATAGTTGATATTCCTACTAAATAGCACCACTTGCAAAAGTGGAAAAATTGAACAAAGAACGCTGATGAGATGGCGTAGCGGCCTCGAAATCAGTACTGATCCGTTCTGCTGGTTTAATGACTATGAAAAATATTCTTAATATTCCACTCTCAAAAAAATTAATAAATAGAATGCAATCACGTTCATTTATTAAAAATAAAAATAAATAAAAAAATAATTTGCAGTTTCGCAGATTTGAACCTATAGCCTGTTGGGAAATTAACATCCTGTAATACAATTTATACTCAACCGTTTTAAATTATACTTCTTTATTTTTCATACTTTCTTCTTTCTTATTTTCCCACTTTATTCTATTTTGTTGTGAACTTTTGTGTACAATTTTTGGATTAACGATATCTATTAAAGGCGCACCAGCACCTGTTGTTGTTGGTGTAGTTCGGTATTTTAGCAAAAAATTGTTTATTTTAAAGTCCCATGATTTTTCCTTAGTTCTTGGATGTAATATATATTTTTTAATGATGATTTTACAGTTTGCACTGCTCTCTCGGCAAACCCATTTGATTGTGGCTTATCACCCACAATCACAAATGGTGATTTTAGTACTTTAATTCCGCAATTAGTACAAAACTCAATAGATTCTTTTGAACTGAAGGGCGGTCCATTATCACTCACTAATTCGGAAGGAAGACCGAAGATTAAACAAATTGACAAACAATTGCTGTGGTTGACTTCATTATTTTTGCTTCTATCCATCTAGAAAGAGTATCAACTATAACAAGTATATGTAGTTATATTTTCTATTTTGCAGAAGACTATATGAATTCTTTCAAAAGGTTTTTCTTAGGATATGGCCACGTTGTTATGATTGCTTTTGGAACGTTTTGACTTGCACAACATACTTGACATGATCTTACATACATTTCTACATCCCCATCTATTCCCGGCCACCAAACATACATATGTCCTTGTTAAAGATTTCATCCTTACAATTCCAATATGTCCACAGTGTATTATATGAAGTGCTTTATCTCGTAAAGTACTCGGTATTACTAATCGTTCGCCACAAAATAAGCAATGGTCTTCTGTTGCCAACGACAATCTTTTATTATAATATTTTTGTAAATAGTTGGGTACCTGCTCAGGCCAACCATACCGAATATATTCATATACTTCCATTAGCTCTTCATCTTGCTCCATAACATTTTTAACATCCTCAATGCTAATGGGAAATTAGTGCGCTATATGAAAAACATTTATAGAATCGTTAAAATCGCCTTTCAATTGTAAAATTCAAACCATAAATATATTTGTGAAATTTTTGAACTGCATATACTATTGCGAGGGCTTCCCGATGAAGTTGCAAATAATTTTTCTCAGATGGTTTTAATGAGCCTGATACAAACATGACTGGATGGTATTTCCCCTCTATAATGTGTGACAGTACACGGCCTACACCGTTAGGACTGGAATCACAAGAAATTACAATCGGCTTTGTCGGATCGTAATGTGTCACAGTTCTGTACTTTTTGAAAACCCTTTAGCATTTCACATACAATTTTAGAGAATATCTGAGGTGCTGCTTTCAACCCATAGACTAAACGTGCATATTGGAACAGGCCCTTATGCGTATTAATTGTTAATATTTCGCTGGAACGAGTTAACAATTTTTACCTCTAGATGTGCACCTGTTAGATCTAGTTCGCAAAAATAATTCCAGTCAGATAAACTAACCAAAATATCATCTACTCGAGGAACGGGGTCTTTTCGATGGTTTTCTTTCAGTTGTTGATGCGACTGGTTCTTTGGCTGCAGAACATGACTCAACATTTTCGACAAAGATGATGAAGGTGCGTCATCATCATCAGTCAAAGCGGATAATTTAATCCGTCTGCGGTTTCTATCTGTCACTTCAATCACTTTTTAACAAAAATTTTAAAAAAATATAACAAAGAGATAAAAAGTAACGGATAAATTTACCCAGAACGCGCAAGAGTGACCTGAGGCACTCTTTAGTTTTTGCGTTCTCAGTACATGCTCTTTTTTTGTTTTGCATTTACTATTTATTTCGAATAGATCGGACGACTAGAAGTTACTACAAATTAGTTTTAAAAAAAATCGCAGACAGAATTTCACTTGCAGTAATTTTGATTCCTCTTACTAACCAGCTGACACAATCGAAGCCAAATGTCGAAATGTATTTGAACTTTCGAGAGAAATGTAAATAGATATGTAACTAAATGCTCCGTTAAAATTAAAACAAAATATGGTAATTGTTTTCTGAGTAGGTACATTCCATTTCTGTTATAAGTGCCTTGAGGCACTCTTGCGGGTTAGAGGGTTAATCTAAATGCTACTGTGTGCGCTTTTGCAAAGATTGGGTATGCTTCCTCTTTTAAAATGATTTCGCTACATAGTCCTTTATTGTCGAATTATTTACTTTCGCAAATAAGTGGGTGCTGTTGGCTGAAGTAGTAGAACACGAGACTACGAAGCGGAGGGTCCTGAGTTTAACCCCGCGCTGAGTCATGAAATATTGTATTGAATTCTTCTTATCAGCATTAGGGCATGATTGTGTTAGTTGTTGCCAGCCTGTTTTCAATGGCGAAGGCATAGCACTGGTCACTGAACATAATTGGTAGCGACTGACACTATCATGTACTAAAAGCAGAGTAACAGCACCCTCCTTCGTCGGTACTGTAGCAAAACATAGCCGGCGAAGTAAAAAGGTTGAAATAGCTAAAAAAAAATATCTCTACCTTCTCATATTTCTTCATCTATCCCCTCCTTTCAAGTTCCGGCGCAATGCACTGCATATGTAGGCGTCATCCCCTGAGTGCTGATCCAAGATAAAAAAAGTCTTTGTATTTATCAAAAAATATATATTGGGTGTTATATAGTCAATATTATTAAATGTGTTACGCCAATTCGGGAATATTTCATCCAACCAACTTGAAATTGTAAAACCGACAACATCAACAGCCTCACATATAACAACTTTACACTTTTCCGATTCTTTTGTTATTTATTGAAGATGTAGGTATTTCTATTAGATTTTTACAAAAAAACAATGATTGAATGTAATTACAAGAATATAAATTATTTAAATAATCATTTGTTGAATAGTCACTATCATATTCCCCACTACAATAATCAAAATTTTTAATTTCAGTTTTATTTTTACGTTTATTCTTCTTTTTATTTTCCTCCTCTTCATCTCTTCTTTTATGCCAACAGTTTCGCTCGTAATGACCCCGCTTATTGCAATAAAAACACTTCACATCAGACCGGTTATTTTTCTTCACCTGCATCTTTGTAGTTTTACTGTTATCTTCATATGATTTTCTTGTTCCAAATCTTCCATAGTTGAGGCTGGTTACTGTACCATCACTCCGCATAAGCTGTATATTATTGTTTGACATCTCCATCGATAAAGCAAGTTGACATGCTTTATCAAAAGTTTTTAATTCACTTTCATTTAGAATTCAATTTTGTATGTTCTCGTTTGTCAACCCACACACAAACTTAATGAGCAAAGCTTTTTCCAAAAATAAACCAAAATCACAATTTTGAGGGAGTTGTTTAAGTTCCACGATATAATCTGAAATTATTTCAGATGATTTTTGTTCCCTTTTGAAAAATCTTAAACATTCGACAATAATATTCTTTTGTGGTTTAAAATGAGCTTTCAGAAAACAGATGATATCGTCCTATTTATAATCGGCTTCAGTTTTAGGTGCCAGACGGGAACACATGGTTTTGTAAAGTTCTGCTCATCGAAGAATAATCAAAAATTATATTTTATCAGCATCATTTTTAATTTTGTTGACTGACAACAGGTGATTTAAACGGTTAACATAAAGACCAACATATTCACCAACATTATACACATCCATTGTTCCCACTTAAGCAACTGTGCTTTCTGCCATTTGGAAACATAATAAAGCTGAGAGACGAAAGCCAGAGGTGTGACATACATATCAATGAGAAGGACTTGTTCTCGATTTCGATATTTAATAGGGCAAGACTACGCTTCTTTCAGAAGAAAACATTGGACTTGGCCCTGCTTTCGTTCTGGGTTTTGTGCTAACACTACCTAAGGGATCCAAAGTATTTTTTGACAGGTACTTTACCACGTTACGTTAATTTGACTGAGGATAAAAGGACGATAGGGGAGATATGAAGGAATTCAGAGGATACAGTTATAAATGTGCAGTGGAAAGATTCAAAGTCAGTTTTATTGGGGTCATCTGCATTTGGATGCCCCGTTAATGATGTTCGTCGTTGGTGCAAAAAAGAAAAAATTATGAACGTCACATGTCCAAATATAGTCCAGTCAATAGGTGGTATGGACATTGGCGACCAACTAATGGAAGCATATCAAACGTTTTTCAAAACCCGAAAACGAACATTAAAACTCATCATTCATTTTATAGATTTGGCTTGTTGCAATGATGGATGGATTTGAGGTAGATGGATAGGGTGCTACTCCTTCGCGATTAGTTTTCTGCTCAACCTAGGCATGAACGCTAATGCATCGTCTCCCATGTGGTTGTCTAAGAGTCCAAGACTTGGAAGGAAGGGTGAGTTGGACATGGGATTTGTTAGCGATAGGGGCAATAGCGTGGGTGTGGAGGTGGCTATGTACAGGAAAGATTATCGCGGAATCGTCCTCTGATCATACGTTCTGGTGGTGTTAGCCTTAGATACGTAACTGAGGTTAAGTATCTGGGGATGATGATGGGTGAGAGCATGAATTTTTTGATTCATCTCTCTTATATTACTGAGCAGGAGGGCTGTGCGTACCATAGATAGCGGGTTATTTGTTGCATGCGCAACATTTGGTTCTCCTGTATGGTATAAAACGGTCATGTCTGTTAGAGGCCGTGCTAAGATAATTTCTTGCCAGCGAGTTGCTATGCTAGGTTTCTTGCCAGTTTGCCGTACGGTATCGACGGATGCCCTTCAGGTGCTGGTGGGTATGGCTCCTCTTGACTTGGAGGTGATACGACGTGCTCACATCTTCAAGGTGAGGAGGGGCTTACCTGTAGCAGGGCATTATTGACTATCTGCTGACAACATTGCGGGAGCTGACCTGGGTCAGGTTAGGGCTTTTTTGGGTAGTCGGGTGGCTAGGGAACGGAGGGACAGTGAGATGGGAGGGTGACGTTCCGTTTTATACGGGACGCCACATTTGTACATGACCGCCCGGACTTTGACTTTGGCTTACAGCGTTGAAGCTTTCACTCTCTATACACGAAGAGGCATAGCATCCGCTCACAGTAATTGTGTGGTGTAATGTACTGGATGCGCCATTGGTACTTTTTTGCATACGACTACAGTAAACAGCATTCTCCTGCATTTCTGGGTCCCCCAATCTACCGTTTTGGTGAACGTAATATCGCCTGCTTTAACAGCTATGGACATATTTTTGTGGAGTTTCTTGAAGTCACGATTCCATAATAGCAACATATTCTTGAGAAAGCCGGGAGCCTAGCGGTAAAGTGGTGGGAAATGTTATAAATCGGAACCATGTGGTCATCGATTTTTCTACTTAATGAAAACATTCGTTGACATCAAATAAACACAAAATAAAAGCTGAACTTAAGTTTTCCATTTATTGAAGAAATTGCAGTCAAGGACCATCGGTTGTCAAAAACTTTCAAAGAATAAATGAGAATTTCAAATATATGTATATACGAACTAATACACACAACAAAAGAACCAACTTTTATTGCATATGGTCTTATATATTCGCAGAATAGTTTTCTTACAACTTCCAAGAAAAACTTATTACTTGGAATACATCAAATATATGTATTTGAAAAATATTTTAGAAAGTTCCAAATTATTTTCTGGGATTAAAGAAAAATCTTTTAGTGCTTTTATGCTTGACACTGCTCAGTAGTATATCATAACCAAATTTTAATAAAAACTAAACGTTTGCGTGCTTGTGCACTTATAACCAATATGAAAATATTAAAAATATATGTATTTAGATTGTAGTCCTTATATACGAGTAATTGCTTTATTAGTTTTAATCGTTTGAGGGTTTCAACGGAAATAAAATAGCATTCGTTTATTCGGATTAAGAGAGTTATGGACTTAAAAAATAACAATATTAGAGTCGTTCGTAGGTATAATAACAGTGTTGCCGTTTTGATTATTCTTAACCAAAACTGATGTGTTTTTCTTCAGTGTGTAGATACGAAATTTTCCTGAGTTTTGACTTTGTTTAAATTTAAACTATATGAAAATGTTTTGTACTTAACTTATGTTATGATAATTTAATATTAATTTTCTTTTCTAGAACTTTAGGCTACAAAATATGTTAAGTTATTCCAATAATCCTTTTGCCCTTACATAAATTTTTAAAATACATCACTGTGTATTATATAAAGCGGACGAGCACAAAACACAAATTATATATATATATATATATATATATTAAAAAAATAAATGTTTTAACAAACAACTATTTCCTCTCTTCTGCATTAAATTTTTAGAAATGTGACATAAACTTATTTCTAAGATTATCAACTTTATTCATTTTATTATAATGCAAGCAGTGCTGCTTTTATACTACAGTAATAACTTGATAATCCAGATAATTGATCGCAGACCATTATCCGGATTATCAAATTATCCAGATTACCGAATAAAAATTTGAAAACTATTTTTTTGCCTTAAAAATGAATTAAATTTTTTTGCCTTAAAAATGCATCAAAACATATCGAATGCTATATTATATTTATTAATCATTTAAATAAATAATTACATTTAAAAAGAATAAAAAACTGAAGGGATTTTTCACAAACGTTCAACTTCGAAAGAAAATAACAAGAACTAAATTTGTCCACATAAATACAACGGTACTTTCTATGTTTTAGGAAAAATCCATGCAGCAAAAAAAGACAAAATATGTTTTTGGAGTAACATTTAATAGAGATTAACACTACACAATATTTTGGGTACAATCCGGATTATAAAGTTGCAATTAATCCGGATTATCGAGGTCCGGATTATAAAGTTTTTCAGTGTATTTCACAACATGGTTGTAAATATTTAGGAAGAAAACACTAAGAGAAATAAGAGAGTTGTACTCCAATAAAATCCGTTAAGTTTGAAATTACATACTTGGTAGAGTTGTATTCTCATATAGTAGCATTTAGTGTAAAACAGAGCTGCCTAACCAATATTGCATTAGAATAAATTCGCTAAGTTCAAAATGAGTTTTAAAAGTGAGTAAATAAAATATGAATTATTAAGAATGAACTGTTCCAAATTCTTTTATATGTTGCTAAAGCCGAAATATTGAAATTGTAAAGTAGAAATTCCAACATTATGAAAATAATTCCTAAAAAGAGAAATAAATAAAAACAAACCTGTAAAACTTGATTTTATTCTATATTTTGCATGGTGACATATACGTCGCACAAACACGGCAGCTAAAACTATTCTACAATTGACAATCTCTTAGTATTGTCTAAGCCACTTGGGTCATATTAATTGTAGTTACTTGTTGTTGACAAAAAGTAGAAAAGGGAAAATTTTCATAATTCCATTCCAAAAAACAATATGTTTCTATTTTGTTTACTTTCCTCCTCATTTGGTAATCTTTTTACAAATGTTGGTTGTTAAAGGTTTTGCTGTGGCAACACTGACGCAACAATCTCGAACTTGAAGTTATTTGCTGGTCTCTCGTAGAATGTTTTCCATACAATAAATGCCACTGACATTTAGCTATAAATATTAAACTATTGCATGAGTCGTGGGTATTTGTATCTGTTTAATATATCAAATGGATGTGTTTGTTGGACTAGATTGTTTTATTACATACGACAGTTTTTATTCGTTACAAATTGCATGTGACAAGCAGCATTTCATTCGTGGTCATTTGCTTTCAACAAAAGTGGAAATATATTCAATAAAATGTATATGTATGTGTATGAACATGTGCGAGGTCTGATCAAACAATAACCGTAAAGGTTTGATCACAAAATAAAGTATTTATTTATTCATCAATAACTATCTTGTCCCCTTCATCTCTTGTCCATTCGTATTTAAGCGTATATATGTAAGGAAATCTTTTTAGTTAGATTGAATTGGAACAGATATGATACTGGATTGGAAAATACATAATAGTAGTTATTTAAAGAATTGGTCATTGTGAGTCCTGAGCCCCTTGACGTCCATTAATCTGCAAATTTAAGTGTACAATAATTGATATTCTAACACCGCTAGAAAAATGTCACAATTCACTGCCATATTAACTTTTGCAACCGTTAGTCGTCCTGTCATCAGTTTGCTTACTGGCAAGTGTTTTTATACCCTCCAAAAATGAATTGGAAAATACGTCTAAGAGCCCATAAAGTATATATATTCTTGATCAGTGATGAAGTCTAGTTAAGACGATCTAGCCATGTCCGTCCGCCCGTCTGTGGAAATCACGACTCAGTCCAAACGAAAAGAGCCAGACCCTTGATATTTGGTGTAAATAAATTTCGTAAATGGGCTGAATCGGGTCAGACGGAAAAAAGTTCTCCTAAGAAGAACTGAACCAACCTCTAAAAAACAACGTAATGTTTCAATTTTTGTTTTGTAATTTTGTTAAGCAAATGATACATTTTTATGTCAATGAAGATCCAAAGCTTTGAACTTGCAGCCAGAAAATCAGAAAAATCCATTTTTGCTGCCCGCCTCCTTTAGTGGGCGTTTACGCACGTTTATGTTGCAAAAATAGTGTAAGTATTTAGCAAATTTTATTCCCTAAGCCCACATACCATAAAAATTAAAGTTTTAAGCTTTTGATTTTCCCTGATCTTTCCCTGCCCTGCACTTCCACTAAATGACCCTACAAAAAAAAATTTCGCGTTTGCATAAGAAGTTTTTATTATGCAAAGTCCTTTTTCGATATTAAACATTTATTTTTACCAAATTAACAATTGCTCCTTTCCTTATCAAGATTATTCTATAAATTACTTTATAAATTAAAATCAGGGTAATTTCACAACATGCACTCGTAGATTTCTAGCTTTTTCCATTCTTTCACTAAAAAGCGTTTGTGTGTTTGTTGTTGATGTAACGTTTTAAATAAACATTCTAAGTCGAAAATGTGAGTTTTGAGTTACGAGCTCTCAAAGTTTTGTGTGTAGTCTAAGTATATTTATGCCTATAACTTTGGAACGGATCGGCCCATCTTAACCAAATTTCGACAGTATTTAAATTAGAGAACGTAGGATTAAAAAATTCGAGAACATTAAAAACGTTCTATGTACACTTAGAACGTTATAGAATGGAAGCGTCGATATCATGATTCAGTTTTAATTGCTGCGTTTTGTTGTTATAATAAATAAGCGTATTTTAATAAAAAAAAGTGTACTTTAAACTTCTTTGAAATGGTATTTCCAAAGAAAATCGTTACAATTAATAAAATAGCCACATATAATAGTCATTAATCATTTCATGGCTGTTGATAAGCATTTGAACTGTCACATTATTGATTCATCCAGAGATAAGTTTAAGTATGCCATTTATGGATTAAAAAAGTTCATGTTTAGATTATAGTTTGAACAAAATATAGGAAAAGCTCAAAGTATGATAAGGGTTTTTTCAAATGTTACAAATAACATAAAAATTTCCCCAGTTACACATAATATTTTGATTATGTATATAAGCCCAAAGCTAAAAGTTGCCAGTGCCTTCTCTCTTCAGTTTATTTTAATTGTAATTATAATAAATTTAAAGTTTAAATTTATTATAATTACAATTGCAATAAACTTTAAATTTTAAAGTAATAGCAATCATGATACATAATAACATTGATTATAAACTAACGAGTAAATTAAACCCAAGTTTGATGCATCAACAGCATCTATTTGTTGAGATTTAAGCTGATCTTTATACCTGCGCTTGCCGAATCTGGCTGATATATATATATATATATATATATATATATATATATATATATATATATATATATATATGTATATATATAAAAATAAATACTCTTCCGAAAACCAATACTTCACAAGTATTGGTACTCGGCGGGCAGCCCAGTACAGGTGACAACATGTAATTATCAATTAATTGTTCGTTCTCGAATTGAACCGTTTTTACATTGTTATAACAGATATTTTAGAAGAAATAAGTGAAACATTTTCTATTTGTATTAGAAACTTTGTCTTAAAGTATTAAGGCAGATGATTCTGCATGGATGCTTTTGAGGTTGGTAAAAAAGTGTAGTGTTGATACAATAAAAAGCGTCTAATATAATTAACAAGTAGAATCCACAAGGACATCTCGAGGATGGTCGATTCGTGACGAAAGACCGGACGATCTGCGGATGTGCCATATCTGTGCTATTGTTTTCCACTCTCTTTGCAAGTGTCCAGCTCTGCACTATATGATATTATGGAATTATCTCAGATCCGTCCAAGTGACCCGACTAAAATAATTTTTCATAAAGAATGTCAGTGAATGGTTTCTATTTGAAAACAAGATTTGTGGTCATCACATTAGATAGCCCATTTATAAGATATGTAATCTATCATTTCTATAAAGTATTTTCGATTTGTCAAGTAAAAAATTACAAACCTTTTGCAATTTTCATTATCTACTTTTACATATAACAAATCCAACGAGTCAAGTACTGCAATTGTTAGTCATCGCATTCTTGGCCAACATTATAATTTAGCAACTTGCGTCGCCACCAACTGTATGGCTATTTACATAAATATATACGAGTATATGTATGCACATAAGTGTGTGAAATGCTAAACAATAATAATCTTATCATCAAATGACTCACATTCTCTGCCTACTTTGTTCCGCATAAAAACCCCATTTTGGAAAGTATTTTGTATACATATTCCGTCTAAGTTATTGTACATACACACATACATGCATAGAAGGAAAAATAGTAATAAATTATGAAATCAATTATTTATAAAATGTCAAACTCTAATTAAATTTACAACCATTAATGATATCAATTAAATTTCTGTAGCAACTTGTTGGGAAACAATTTCAATCATATTTGACCCAACAACAAAATGAAACAGTAATAATTTCTCAGTTGCAGAGAGAAGCCGAAAGAGTGTAAAATACATATAAATATAAACAAAAGCTTTTTTTATAAAATACCTGCATGTTGAAAAACAATTCGCGAGAATATTTGTAGACGTGTTTATAAATTGGTAGAGTATCAATATCGATAAATACCAATAAAGTCAAACAAAACCCAAAACTGATTGTATCTCTTCATATGACTCAGTGCGGTCACCACGTTCAGTAGTGTCAAATTTTACGAAAATAAACTAGTAAAAACGTTATATTCGACCGGGTCGAATCTTAAATACCCTCCAAATATTTAGTAAGTAAATTTAAAATGTTTAGAGTTCCTCTATATAGAGTAGTACCAGGTTTCGTCTCAGCTTCGTCATTAAAGCTTAAAAATGTTATTTTTGAGGAATGTAGGCTTAAGGAAAACAATTTGTTAAATTTTTACACTACTTTTGCATATAATAACGCCCACTAAAGAGGGCGGGGTCCAAAAATAATTTTATTTTATTTTATGGCTCCAAGTTTAACACGTCGGACATTTTTTAAAATAAAAATATATAATTTTCTTAACAAAATTACAAAAAAACTTGAGAAGGTATGTTGTTTTTTAGAGGTTGGTTTAGTTCTACTTAGGGGAACTTTCTTCCCTCTTGTCCGATTTAGCCCATCTCCGAGCCGCACCTGTGCTATACTTCAAGACATATTTATACCAAACTTCAGGAGTCTAGCTCTTTTTGTTTGGACTGAATCGCGATTTCCACAGACGGACGGACATGCTCAGATCGTCTTAGATTTCATCACTGATCAAGAATATATATACTTTATGGGGTCTCAGATGGATATTTCGCTGCGTTACAAACGGAATGACAAAGTGAATATATCCTCCATATTCTCTTTTGGAGGGTATAAAAAGAATTGATTGTGGTAGACATTGGCTGTATTCACTGTTTGGTGTTTTTGTACTGAGTGATTTTTTCTCAACATTCTTTTTGGCAACACTTTCTTTGGCAGGTCACCTGTTTTCGTGTCACATGTCACTGTTAAACATGTTCTGTTTGGTCTACAATTTAATCATTAATCTACTGACAAAAGAAGAATACATGCAGATTATTGACTTTTATAATCAAAATTCATGGTCGGTTAGGAAAGTGCATCGTGCTCATTTCCGATCGAATCGATTTTTTTTTTAAGAAATAAATTGCCGAGTACACAAAACTTTTGCGACCCTCACAAATAAATAATGCAAACATCAGAATATGCAAACATGAATCTGAATCTGATGGTACACACAAATCAAGTGTAGCAAGAAAAAACGGTAATTGAATGCATGCAGCCTTTTTTCATTCTTTATTGAACAGACCGCGTATGTATGCAGATGATATTCATGAAACAAGTTGCAGTGCGTAGATTTTTTAGGCCACTGTTGGCTGATTCTCTATCTTCTCATCTTTCTTCACCTGTCTTCTCAATACTATCCTCTCCTTTCTAGTTAGAACGCAATGCTCGGCATATATATCATATTTAGGGGTCATTTCCTGAGTGCTGACCAGAGATGGAAAATTGATATTTTGTACCTTATTTAATATTTATTGACAACAGAAAATTGATAATATTTGTGTACAAATTCACAAGTATATACCCTTTAGGAAATAAAATAATCGGTTTGTAAACACACTAAATATAAATTGAGTATTTTGCAACTAACTACAAATTGGTTTAAATCTAATGCAGATATCAACCAAACAAAAAAACCTAAATATTTTGAATTTCATTTTAAGTCATGAAATGTGCTTGAATTTTTATTTAAAATCAGTATCAACGTTGCAAAACGATATATTTTTTATTATATTTTAATAAAAGATTGATTGAAACTTAACTATTTATAAATGAATTAATAAAAAAGTGTTTTAAATAATTTGAATTAAACTGACTACAAATTGGTTGAAAAATAAGTAATTAGTAATAGACTATCGCCTATAACATGCATATGTTAATATAATGGGCCTTATTACGGCTCTCGATTCGACTCGAAAGAATGTAATAAATTAAAGAAAAATTCAATATATTTCTTTAATCTATTACAAACACTCGAGTCTATTCGAGAACGGTAATAAAGCTAAATTCACTTTATACACTAGTTGTGCTTATTTAAAAACCAGTTTTAAGTTACTTAAAAATGTGTTTGACTTCCTACAGGGTAATTAAGGGCCCGATTATGGTTTACAACAGTTGTTAGTTCAATGTTGTATTTTTGAAAAAGCGATTATGGTTTACAACTGTTGTCTGTAATGTTGTATGTTAAGTTGTTTGCCTTTGACAACACCGATTATCGTTTACAATATGTGTATTTATGTGTTGTCAGTACTGTCAAAAACGTACAACAGCTTATTAGCTGTTGTTTCGCGAGCGTTACAAGTTAAAAAAGCAAAAAGGAGAAAAATTTGTAAGTAAACATATAAAATCTAAAAAACCAGAAAAATAATTAATTATTATTTGTTCTTAGCAAAATTACAAATAAAAAACAAATGGAAAAACTGGTTGATCTTATGAAAATGAATCCAGAGATTGGCCGAGGGAAGCTGCCATTTGGATGTAGCAAAATGTATCTCAAAGAGAAATTGGATCAATTTTCTGACCAATTAAATAGCTTGGGACCTCCTATTAAAACTACCAAAGAATGGCAACGAGTTAGTAGCAGATCTACTGAATAATTTATTTTACCTTACGTAAAATTATTTCTATTTAATCACAGGTATGGACAAACTATTATAACAAACAAACAAGAGACATTTTCAAAGTACTGGTGGTGGCCCATCTACTGAAGTGAGCTTGGAACAGAGCACTGTGGAACTTGTGCCAATGCAAACACAAGTAAGCCCAGGTGGTTCTGCAATGGACTTGGCAACTCAGCGTGATTCCGAAGGGGCGGAATCAACATTTGGACCTGAAGAGCCTTCAACTTCCGTTAAATGCACCGAGCCGCCATTGGCAAAAAATAGAAAAGCATTAAGCAATATTCGGGAGGACGAACGATTAGCAATATTAAAAAGCCAATCGAAAAACCAAGAGGATATTTCGAAATCGCACAACTATTAAAAGAAATATTTAGTTTTTAATAAATTCAATTGAATATTACAATAATCACAATCATGACATTCAGGCTGTAGTATCCTTTCCTGTTTAAATACAAATGTTGTAATTCCTTTGAAGGCGCTACAATTCGTACGTGCGTACCATCTATACATCCGACTACTCCTGGAAATTTGGTTTTTGAAAAACGACGTTTTTTATACCCTCCAAAAAAGAATTTGGAGGGTATATTCACTTTGTCATTCCGTTTGTAACGCATCGAAATATCCATCTCAGACCCCATAAAGTATATATATTCTTGATCAGTGATGAAATCTAAGACGAACTGACGAAATAAAAGGTACAATTGTACATGCTTCCCATCCGTGGTGCTGGCCCTACAAAAAAGCTAATTTCATTTATGCACTAGTAGCAACGTTTGTCATTTTCGTAAATTTGGTTGTAATATGTACACGGCATTGTCTTTCAAATTACAAAATTTAGAACTGACAACACAAATAGGATGGCAACATATACCAAGGCGTGTTGTCAGACTTAGTGCTATCGCACTATTGCAACTTTCAGAATAAAAACTTATACATTAAATTGCTGTTATAATTATGAAAGGCACTATATTTCTATATTTTTGCTATTACAAAATATGTTTTGCTTTTATTTATTATTGTATTTTTTATTTTGTCGGCCAAGCAAGCACCCACTTAATAATTTAAACATACGCTGCGTTCATTCACCTGTTGTGTTCCTTGGATCGCTGAAGAATAAACAAAACAATTAAAATAACAAAAAATTGCAATATTGACTGAAAGCTTAAATGGATTTTTGAAATCTTTGCACTTTCTTTTTTGCTTTCAACCATGTCATTGTCATTTATAGATAGACACACACGCAGCCATACGTAATATGGAAAGCACCGTGTGCTATTTTTAGGGACTCAATTAATCTGTAAGCAAGAAGTAACAATGCACAAGCCAAAAATCTTAAAGGCTTTCTTTCTTGTTCACAAAATTTCATTTCCTATTATTGCATTGCGAATAATTCATATAATAAAGAACTTCAAGTCATCCCAAGTATGGGATTTTTGAGGGGTACTTTTTAATAAAATCCTAAAAGGCGTTTTTAAGTTCTGATAAGAACAAGCAGTCTCTTCAAATAACAAACTTTTTATAAAATCCCTAATAGTATATAGATATTATTAATATACACATAAAGGCTCTTCCAATAGGGACTTCCGAAACTTGACAGCTGATAATGGCCACCTTGTTGAAGCTACAGTTGTCAAATTAGTTGTTCTTTATTCACTCTGTTTTGCCAAATCCCCAATGACTGATATATCACTCTACAAGACGTCTTGACAAAGTAGGTGTTCTGTTCGGGCAATGTACCGTGCGTGTCACATATTGTAATAACTAGAGGACGATTTGGTGGATAAGTTTGAGTGCACTGGTGCAGTAAAAGATCGACGACGAAAAGCAAGATCTGCAGAAAATATCGTCTCTCTTCGTGAGAGTGTGCAGGAGAATTTGAGGCAGTTGATTTCGCGCCCCTCACAAGAATTCAATCCACTTAAACGACCACAAACAACCAAAATTTTCGAATATGGAACGATAAAAATGCATTCCAGTGTTTATCGTGGATTTTGGGTTGGCGGCGTCATCGGTCTATATTCCTTTGGGAACGATGTTGGCCAGACCATCGCTGTCTACGGCGAGCGCTATAGGTCGATGATTACGAATTTCTCGTAACCTGAATTTCAGCACACCGGCCATTTGACTTTGCACACTCTGAAAGAGAGAGATTTGAGGGCATGGTCATCTCACACGGAGCTTTTGTGAACTGGAAAACGGGATCGTACGATTTGACCTTATAGGGTTCTTCTTGTGTAGCAAAATACTACGACACTCAAAGCCCTCGCCCAAATTCAGTACGACCTATGCGCCGAAAAAACCGAGTGGAAACTGAATTTTTGGAATGATTGCCGTATACATCGCTTAATCGATTAGTTAATTATACTTGCTATTTTCTTGATTCTATATGTGCATTTGATAATATATATTTTGTCAAAGTAAAATGTTATCTGATAGTCATAAAAAGCGTAGAATATATTCAACAATAAATATCAATCTTGATCAAGGAACTTTACAAAAATGGTCAATTAATTTTTATTTAAGTTTTATAAATATTTATTAAATTTTGCAATTACAAATCATACTAGTACTATAAATTAATTTAAAACAATCGCACAGTAATTCTTAAATCACTTTGCTTTGCTCGAGTGATCAGTTATTTTAAAATTATAACGTGAGTGCAATAGAAATCATCGAACATTATGCTACAGAGCAGTTTGAAATAGTACCTTATCATACAGACAACTCTTTTATGGCAGATGCAAAAACAAATTACAGCTGACAGTTAAGGTTGTTGCACATCATGTTTACACAATGATAAGTAATGACGTAGAAATGCGCCGAATATGCATTTGTAATTGGCAAATATTTAATGTTTTCAAGAATAAATTATTAAAGTTGTTACATACAACGATAGATACATATGTATGCATGTGCATACAGATCTGTTCCTGAAATAGAAAAATAAACACTAGGTTTAGCGGAGAGTCAACAAGATGACGATCATATGAGCAACTGGTTTTTTCTCATGCCCATCGAGTTATTTTAAGAACATCAGAAAAATGTTAACACGATTAGTTCGAAAACGTTTGAGAACAAACCGGTTAATGGCATTGAAAACAATTATTTTTTATTTTTGCTTTTTAATGAATGCGTTTGCAAGGTGATGCCAACTCATGCGCATTTGAACCACTAAAAGGCATAATTTTGTGGTATCAAGTTTGAAAGTATGTGGCAAACAGAGAAGCTAGTACTAATAAATTCTTTGGTGTGGGTCTACCTGTCGTATTCATAAAAAATATTTTATTTCCAAATATTTGTCAAATAAATAATTAATACGCATAAAATATTTTTTATGAATAAACAAAGCCCAATATTCTTAAACAGAAACAATATTCTTTAGGCTATACGACAATAATAAAAACTAACAAGTGTTTCGTTGAATTTGTTTTCCTATGTGTATTTAACTACGTGGCCTTTATTATTGCAACAACAATCTTAGCAAATGGTTGTAGCAATGTTTTTATTTTATGTTTGACAGCCGGGATTCTTTCAAAAACAATACAAAATCAATTTTACAACAATTTGTGTTGTATGTTGTTCTAACAATAAGGCCACCGTACTCAATCTGCCTTGGGATTTACCATTAGACCACATTCGTTTATAATTCAATGTTTATAGAAACTTAAGAAAATTAAGTAGTATTTTAAAATATTGTGTAAGGAAACCTTTTTAAACTATTCAATTATATAATATATTATTCCCACTTACTTTCTATTAATATTTATTGATTGCATATTTATCAATCCTGGCTCTGTTTTGATTTAGTTAAAAAAATTAAGAACAATGAATAATTGATGTAGTTTTATTTTTTGAAAATGTTCAATTTATGTAACTCGTTTGAACTATTTATCTAAAATTAAAACGGGAACCAGATTAATTGCATATCTACCCTACGTGTGTGAACATAAACCCTGATTTTATAACATTTTCTTGGTTCATACAACACGGGTTTCATAGAACCACCTCTGTCTCTTTGTAACACGGCTGTCTTACCACGAATAACGGATTCGCATAATATACTTAATGTCATAATGATATATGTCCCGTGTCAAACAAGGTAACATGTAGTTGCAGTTTTAATCTAGGGTATTTTGCAGCAAATAACGTAAACACATAAATTCAAATAGTCTGGCAACTTAAGACTCAATGATACATTTCTAAAGCACACTGACTAACTGAGAGACAAAAAATCACTAAATAAATAATTTTATTTATAAATTATATGGCTGCTTACAACCAAAAACAAACAACACAATGCAACTTTATATTGTATTTTCACATCAAGTCACCGTTTTTGATTGTGATGGCTGGTTTTTAATAATTTGACTTACCGCACAATAAAATTAAGACATCTAAGCCAACTCGATAAAGAATACGTTTGTTTGTTTCCATTTTAATAAATACTACTTCACTGGTGTCGTTGTTATTGTTACTGCAATACTGGTGATGGTTCTGGTGGCTTAAATGGACTTCGATATTGTTGTTGTGATTGGCTAATGCCACCGTGGTCGAAGCGAAATTTGTTGGATCCGTTACCGAAGAAGTTAAATTTGTGTTATTATTACGGGATAAGTTGCGAGTTTGAAAGTTGTTCTGTGTTGCTGTTGATGACGAAGAAGGTGGAGGCGTCTGTTGCAATGAATTACTATATCTTTCGTCGGCCCGACGTAGCGGTGTTGTTTCACTCGCAGACGATTCGTTACTCATTTGTAAGCTGTTTTGAAAGCAACGTGTTTGCGAAAAAAAAAATATAATAAAATCTTGGCTCCCTATCGAGAGAGACACACTGATAGAGAGCTCCACTAAAAGAAGAGCAAATACAAAAAGCTTTCTGTTGCCTTTTATTTCTTAAATGTTTAAATATTTTTACTACACGTTTTTGTTTTATTTTCTTAATGACTTTGAACTTGATGGAGCAAACAAGAGAATAAATGGTGGTGAGAATTTAAATGAAAACGCGCGTTTTTTTATTACTATGGAATACAATTGTGATAAGCTTTTATTTTGCTTTTGTTTATTATTTACACATTGTTTTTATTTTATTTTTCTAATTTATTGTTTATTTTCAAGTTGTCGTAAATGCACGTAAGGGAAAGTGAAAGATACATATACATATAGGTATGTAAAAATGGAGCAGTACAGACACATGACTCTATTGACATTGACAGCAAAAGCACTACAAGCGCATGCTTAATGAATCATCAGCCTGGCAGTCCAGGTAGAAATAACATCAGAAGATTCCTAAAATAAAGCAAAAAGAAAAAATGGGATGGATTAATTCGTTAATACCCAAAGACATGATATTCACTTAAATATAAAAAAGTAAATTATCATCTTTTGTTATCTGATTCATAGAGTTAAGTTTTTATTGAGAGCGTTTGATATGTAAAAGGTTTTGTTTGCGTTTTATGTGCCTCTCTTTTCTCATGCTAACAAGTCATTTGATATAATGAATTCGTTTAAAATATTGTATGTAATGGGTGATTTTTTATTAGCTTCCGTATTTGTTAAAAAAAAAATTACATAAAATTTAGAGAAATGTATGAAATGATTATTTGAGTCGATAAAACGATCTATATAATTCAATATTTAAAGATGATTTCTGTAAATGTTGACCGCGTCAACTTGAGACGTTTCAAACGCCGTTAAATCGCATGATGCAGGCAGCCAGTTAACCGGCAGCAAGCGAAAAAGAAACTATTTCCGAATTCACCTTTCAATTGGGATCTCACTTCGTGTGCTGTGTATTATGTGACACCATTTTGTTGAAACCACTTGTCAGCCAAGTCCAGCTCTTCCATTTTGTCTTCATCGTCCAATGATGCCAGCGCCCATATAATCCATAGACCAAATAGTGCATTTTTCCGGATGCATTGATGGATCTTGTAATGCTTCTGGGTGCTCTTCACACCAAATACGGTAATTTTGCTTGTTCGCGCATCCATTCAACCAGATATGAGCACGATGCATTTTCTTAATCTAACATAAGTTTTGATCATAAAATGCAGTAGTCCGAACTTGTCTAACATTAACGGCTTACACGAACAGCGGAGCATCCTAAACTTAAGCCGATGAAGCATAAAACTTGCTTATATGAAAAAAATAAATTGACAATTAGTGAAAAGTTATACAATAAATATATATATATATATATATATATATATATATATATATATATATATATATTTGTGTGACCTTTTTTAGTTGTGTTGTAAAATTTTGCAGTAATTGTCAATACATATTTCATTTAAACAAGTTTTATGCTCCTTCTGTAAGTTTTGAAATTTTACATGGGTCTGTTTGTATTTTCTGCGACGATATACACCTTGACAAATACTTGAATATGTTTAACCTTTTAGTTAGAAATTGCAACGAACCCATAATATTAAATTAAAACAGTGTTAAACAAATTTACTTCACCATTTTTCCATGTTGATTTTACATTGAATTTTTTCTGTGTCGAACCACCCTGCATAATTCATTTCCTTAATTAAATTAGTATTAAACAAAATTTCCATTTCTACGGTGAAAGAATTATAAAAAAAACAATTTTTTTAATTACTTTTCGTAGCAATTTCTAAATGCTAAAGCGAATTGATTTTTTACCATTAGGACTAAGAATATACTCTAGTACATATAACATCCTCAATATACACACATACATACACATTTATATTTTTTGCACAGTATCTGTTATTTTGCCTTTCCTTATATCTGAGGATCATTGTTTATTGCAATGGCCGTTGTAATAAATAATAATTTAACTTGTTTAAATCGCCTATTAATGGAAGGATAATTTCCGTTCACAGGCTTTGATCAATTCGAATTTAAAGAACAAAAAGAACTCAATCTATGAAATATCAGCCTGAAGGTAATTCATTTCATATCGAATGTCAGTCACAGGCATAATTTATTTTTGTTTTCACATAGAACACGAATGGAAATCAAAACGACTATTTTGAATTGAAAAACTTGTCGCACGTTGGTGAGAAATACTGTTTGTAAGCCACGTTCAAGTAAAGTGAAGAATGGTTCCACTCATACTAAATTTGAAATGCATTGGGTGAATTATTGATTTTTGTTAAAAAGAAAAAAACACAAATTAACGTTTACGAATGCTTGATAGATACGATGTGGAATAAAGAACAAGAGAACGTATCAGCCCTTGTCAAGTTGAAACAGCAATCGCATAGTTAATTTACACCTCACTTGTTGAATGAATGGAAAGCTTTATGTTGTCTACTTCGTCTGTTGGTGGATTATCAATCAACCGTTTCTGATGCCTCTGTTGCGTTTGTGGTTATTAATGCCATTGTTGTAGTTCTGTTTGAAATCAATTGTCGGGAAGGTACTGAAATGTTTAGTTAAGAATGATTAATTTCAGTCTGCTTGTTTGTTTAAGACTTTTTGATGTTGAAATAAATCATGATTGCTTCGCGCACAAATCAAAATCGTTTGTTAGTAGAATATTTGACTCAATGCAATCAAGAACTCGAGGTCGAAGGCTAAGTTTATGAAAGCTTTTTTAGTTTTAAAGGTACATGCATCTCTTTAAACATAATATATTATTACATTAGAAATATATTGTTTTAACATTAGAATATATTGCTGTTACCACAATTATAAAGTAACGTCGGACTAGAGTACGACATTCGACCGCTTAGTTATCAGTTTTCTTATATAGGGTCCGCCAAATAACTTTTTTTTGGAAAATGCTATAAAAAACTACTGAATATTTTCTCAAATTTCTTTTTTTATTTGAAAGTAAAATCCTTCCTGCTGCATGGCCCGATAACGATCGCCATTGACTGTAACGGCCACTCCTTGCTCATTTTCGAAGAAAAATGGCCCAATTATGCCTCTGGACCAAAATCCGCACCAAACAGTGACTCGTTTTGGGTGCGTCGGATTTTCAATGTATGCGTACGGGTTTTCTGTGCCCCAAATGCGACAATTTTGCTTGTTTAATAGCCGCCAAGATCAAAATGAGCTTCATCTGAAAAGGTGATTTTTTTTGGCAAAATCGCCATCTTCTGTAAGTCGATCGCAAGCCCACTTAGCGAAGCGAAAACGCTTTGGATGGTCAACCATATTCGTTCACCGGAAGGATAAAACTAATTATCTGTTAAATCAGACATGAGCTAAGTGTTACCATTCACGAAATAAGCACTAGTTGAAAAAAAAATTGCGGACCCTATACTTTGCTGTTTGTCCGATACAAACGAGCTTCGCCAAATACCCGCCGCTTTTGTGCTTTCAGATATTTCGTACTGTTTTACTGATTTTAGTGAAGTTTGAAAGGTTATTTCCACATTTATTATTTTTCGTCATCTTCTTATGACACATTTATGGTTTTAACGACTTTTTGTCAAAATTTCATTTTGCTCTGATTAATAGATCTTTAACCACCATCAAAAGTTTTTGAAATATAATGCTGACTTTTACTGTCTATTATAGACTGACTAAACATCTATATAAATATGTTCTTTCCGTAAGATTTAATTTTTTTATGTTTATATTTTTGCAATTCTCATTTTGTGTTGTTTGGGGTGTGTTCATATGAGCACATGAGTTTAAAATCTTTTTATACCCTTCACAAAAAAGTGAAAGCGTATATATAGGTTTGTCATTCCGTGTGTAATTTCTTCGATATCAATATGGGACCCCATAAAGTATATATATATATTCTGGATCCTTATGAATAGCGATGACGATGGAGCGATGTCCGTCTGTCTGTACGTGAAATCGGTTTTCCCAAGCCCACAGAAGAGCTAGAGACTTCGTTCTTGGACCGTTGGATTGGAAATGAACTTGGAAATGAATAGAGTTCTATTGAAATTCAGAAAGATCCAAAGTATGGTTCCAGAGCTGGGAAGCTTCACCCATTTCTCGACGCAAAATTTATACCAAAAATCAATTACTTTATTTAATTTTTTCTTTTTTCCCTTCCAATGTAGGTATGTATTTATCTTGAGCTAATCAGGCCTAACGTATTCAATGTTAATAAAACGAATTTATTACATTTTTTAAAAAATTTAATAAATTGGTTTTATTAACATTTAATACGTTAGGCCTGATACCTACATTGGAAGGGAAAAAAAGAAAAAATGTATTTACCTGGCCAAAAAAATAAAAACAGATACTTTATTTAATGTTTGTAAATTAAACCTATTTTTTGCTTTGGGAAGCCTCAATAGTCTATTAAAAACTAAAGAAATAACATTTTTTTTCCAGGGATGGACAATTAAAAAATTTTTTTTCGGCCCATTCCGTATTTTGTAGAACATGTAGTAACTAAAATTGTTAAACATTTTAAGTTTTTCTTTAACAAAACCTCTTTATACGTCACGAAGATTTGCGTTGGCCAAAAAAAATTTTTTTAATTAATATTTTGCTTCCAGGGGTGGGAAATTGCATTTTTTTATTCGTGAAAGTAATCAAACAGGCAACTGATGTTGTTTTTTTTTTTGTAAACTAAGCCTGTCTTATAACTTAGGAAAAACAAAATTGGTATCAAAAATTCAAAAATAAAATTTCGAATCCAGGGGTGGACAATTGCAATATTTAATAGTACATGAAAGTGACCAAAATGGTTAAAAATTTTAAATTTTTCTTAAAAAAATTTACTTTATACCTCATGAAGCGTTGCACTGATAAAAAAAAATTAATAAAATTTCGCTTCCAGGGTTGTGAAAATGAAAGTTTTTTTGGTACATGCAATATTTTGTAGTATGTACATGGAATAACCTAACTGGTTACAAAATTTTTGTTTTTCTTAAACACAACTACTTTATACCTCATGAAGATTTGCAGTGATGAAAAATTTTAAAATTAATATTTCGCTTCCAGGGTTAGGAAATTTAAATTTTTTTATACATAAAAGTAACAAAAGAGGCAATTGACGTTGTTTTTTTCCAACTAAAACTATTTTATATTTTAGGAAGAACAAAATTGGTATCAAAAATTTCCAACAAAAATCAAAATTTCGAATCCAGGGTTGGACATCTGCAATATTTTATAGTTCATGAAGGTGACCAAAATGGTTGAAAATGGTAAATTTTTCTTAAATAATACTACTTTATACATACCTCATGAAGAATTGCATTGGTTAAAAATAAAACAAAAAAAAATTAAAATTTAGCTTCCAGGGTTGGGAAGTTTAAATTTTTTTTTGGTACATGCAAAATATTGTAGTAGATGAAAGTGACCAAAATGGTTGCAAATTTTATATTTTTCTTAAATAAAACGACTTTATAACTAATTTAGACTAGGATTGGCAAAAAAAATTTTAATTTCGCTTCCAGGGATGGGAAATTGAAATTTTTTTTTATACATAAAAGTAACCAAAAAGGCAACTAGCGTCTGTTTTTTACTAATTAAAACTATTTTTTAGTTCAGGAAAAACAAAATTGGTATCAAAAATTAAAAAAAATAAAAATTTAGATTCCAGAGTTGGATAACTGCAATATTTTGTAGTACATGAAAGTAATCAATATGGTTACAAGTATTAAGTTTTTCTTAAAAAAAAACTATTTCATGCCACATTAAGAGTTGCATTGGTAAAAAAATTTAAATTTCGTTTCCAGCCTTGAGAAATTGAAATATATAAAAGTAACCAAATAAGCAATTGCCGTTGTTGTTTTTGCTAATTCAAACTATTTTATAAGTCAGGAAGAACAAAATTGGTATTAAAATCTTAAAAAATCAAAATGTCGACTCCAGGGTTGAACAAATAAAATATTTTATGGTGACCAAAAAATTTAAAAATTTTAATTTTTTTGTCAAGTAAAACTATGTTACATCTTTTAATTAATCCTACTTCCTGTTTTAGCAAGAAAGAAAGAAGAATTACATCTGTGAAGGGTATTTAAGATTCGGCACAGCCGAATATAGCACTTTTACTTGTTAATATTAATGTTTAAATATTCTCCGAAGAGCTGGTATCAGAACCAATAGAGTTCTTTTATAGAGATTAATTTGATCCATAACAGATAAGTAAACCATCATTTTCCATTTCTTTCATTCTTCATTTCTGTTTGAATGGATACGTGAACAAGCAAGATTGCTGTCTCTGGTGTGAAGAGCAGTCAGCAAAAACTGCCAATCCATCCTGTTTGGTGTGGATTATAGCGAGGTCGGTCAACTGGTTATTCCAAGTTTTGAGGCCGATCAGTTGACAATTTAAAAAAAAGAAATTTTAAGACAATATAAGCTCAAGTCTAGAGGGACAAGCCCGCAACGGTTGGCAAACTAGAAACCAATATTGAAGAATTTTTTCGTGAGATACTGGCCAATGTGGTGTAGAGATTATTCCAAAAATGTACTTATCGGATGAAAGATTTACATGAAAACATCTCTATCCATTGAATTATATTAATCGTTCAATCGCCTCAAATATTTAATACATTCCTTTCAATTTTATGTGGCCGAAAGCTCTAAAAAATCGCCCATTATACATATTTCAAACAGAAGCTCCATTACTTGTGTTAATTTTTGTCGTCGTTTTTCAATGACAGAGGAATAGCAATTTTCTCTGATCAGCATTGCCGTTCTGCTTAAATTTTTCTTCAATGGGTACTTTCGATTTTATTTTATTTCCAAACAATTTTTTTAGATTTTTATGAATGAATTTGTCGTTAGAGATTGAGGAGTGAAAGAATAACAAAACCAATATCGAAATTGTTAAAACCACAACTAAAACATATTATGAAAAATCATTTACTTGATGAAGAGAATATTGACTTTTACTCTTTTCAAATACATAGAGGAAGCTCGAGTAGTTCCTTTTTCATAACTGAGAAAGATCTTTAAAATTATCCGACAAAAATTATAAACTTTAGGTGGAGTGACTAAAAGTAACGAAATTTAACCGTATAAAAATATATAGAAAAATATATAGATATATTTTTATACATAAAAGGAAAAAGTAATAATAAGTTCGGTGAAATAGCCACCTTGATTGCGTAAGGCGTTGGCGTTTACTCCGAATGCATTTTTTGTACAAGATTAAAGAAACACACAAGCTGTTTTCTTTAAAATACTATAGAAAACGTCAGAGGCGTAAACGCCAACGCCTTTCACAATCAGAGGGAGTATAAAACGTGTAAAATTTGTTTCATGTTATTAAACTTTAGGTTTCACAAAATATTCGACACTACGATTAAACTATGCTGACGATTTGGTAGACCACCAATGAAGTGCATGTACTCGTAGATATTGCTTAACCATCAACAAATAAGTTTCATTTAAAAATTATTCTAAAACAAAAAGGTTTTCAGTTTGAGAATTTCAGACATGTGGGACATATTTTAAAATTGTTTCCATTACTAATTAACGTATTTGTGATATTAAAATTTCCCTCAAAAGTTTCTTTTTATCAATGAAAAAATTATACTTGGTTAGTTTTCTTTTAATTTGGTTAATTTTTATACCCTCCAAAAACTAATTGGAGGGTTTATTCACTTTGCCATTCCGTGTGTAACGCAGCGAAATATTCCTTTGAGACCCAATAAAGTATATATATTCTTTATCAGTGATGAAATGTAAGATGGCTTAACCACGTCCGTCCGTCTGTGGAAATCCCGATTCAGTCCAAACGAAAAGAGTCAGACCCTTGAAATTTCCTATAAATACGTTGAACTTGCAGCCAGAAAATTAGAATTAAATCCATTCTTGAACCCCGCACCCTTTAGAGGGTGTCGAAGTAACATATCACATGAAAAAAATATTGTAAATATTTAAAAATATTTATTCCTTAAGCCTACATTCTTGAAAAATTTAATTTATAAGCTTTTACGGAGACTGTTCTCTGATCTTCCTCTGCCTCCTAAATGACCCTATCAAAAAAATTCTTTTCTACACCTAATTACTCCAGCAAATTTACTTTTTAAGTTTTTAAGAATTGAGATGTTTCCCCCACGGCCGCCCCTGAAGTGACTCTGTGAAAATAGATATTTAAAATTGGGCTGAGAAATGCCTTAAAGGAACTTAAAGGAAGGGTGGTACGTATAATATAATGTTTTTAAACAAACATTTAGCAAGTAAATATTTTCACTAAAATTTTTTCGTGAGTTACACACATACATAGATAATACAAGCAAACATACATACATAATACAAACAAACAGTAATAATGTACACATATTTTTTACGAACATTTTTCTATGAGTTATTCGTAGGAATTTATTTTTACTTAATATTAAAATATGCCACCAACAAATTATAATTTACCTAAAGAAAGTAGTTGTTATTGTTAGCAAAGAACACGAAATGTATCCAAACATTTATTAATATTTGTTGTTGTAAATTTTATAGAAACATATATTTTTAGTATTCCGTTAATTTTGTATAAAATAGGAAACAATTGCTTTAATTTGTTTAATATTATGGGAAATAAATCTGGCAGAATTGAAACAAGAAAAAGATCAGTGGAGTCCTAATCGGGTAGAGCAGAATAGACAAAATTGGAAGTAAAATGTAAAAAGCTATTGCCAGTTCTGAAACAAATTTAATTTTGTTGAAATTTATTATTTTAATTTGTTATACACGTCCAATTATTGAAAAATTAAACCATCAAATATATATCAATCAATAATTGAAACATGAATCCCCCTTTTGCGGCAAAATCTGCAAACTGAACCCAAGTGTGCAATACCGGTTTATACCGAAGACAATCGAAGCGTTCGAAACCAAATAATTTGTAAAATCGAACTTTTAGGAATGTTTGAATTTTAGTGGTACCAACCACCCATGCCGAAAGGTTTAAGTGGCTTAATTATTACGAATTATGCTATCAGAAATTAATCCAAATATAATCCAAGAAGCTAATAGCTCGCTCTTATGTGGAAGGTTTTAAAATGCATTCTCGTCTGCTTTCAGCAAAGCTTATCAAGAATTAAACAAACTACTTAGTGGCTGTTTAAGTTACTTCAGACTAATGGAAAGCAAACACAAACAACTGAATAAATACGAGCAAGTAAATGTAAACTGTAGCTAAGAATGCACAAAATATACAACTTGATCACAAATATTGATCTTATGCATGTCTACTGAAGTCCAGTTCAAATTGTCTACACGAAAGCAATTCTAGAATTTTTGCATAGAACACATAAACAGAAATCCAAGCAAAATAAAAAGGAATAAATTTCAATGCATGTAAAATATGTATATATTATTTTTCATTAATACAATTCAAATTTACAACAAAACAAAAAAAAATTCATAAAATGCTGCTGCCTGCTGTTCAGCACGTGCTGTGTGAACAGTTTGCCAACTTCGCTTGTACGTCTTTTCATACAAGTTGCATGTGGTTTCCGTTCCGTTGAAATGGCAAAACACAAACTCTGATGCGATTCTTATCAGTCTTCAGCTTAGCAGATGAAAAACAAAAAATAAATAAAAACAAGTAAAAGTGTTATATTCGGTTGTGCCGAATCTTAAATACCCTTCACAGATGTAATTCGTCTTTCTTTCTTTCTTGCCAAAACAGAAAGTAGGTTTAATTAAAAAATCAAAATGATGTTATTGGTTACTTTTATATTTAAGAAAACGTTTAAATTTTTCGGCTAGGAAGCTAAATGTTTGGTTTTTCTTGTATCTAATACCTATGACCGTCTTTAAAAAATATTATATATATTTAATTTACAAAAAAAAACAATAAATTCGTTTCATGTACCCCAAAAAGTTCTAATTGTCCAACCGTAGAATCGTCTTTTAGATTTTGTTGGTTTTTAATACCAGTTTACTTCTTTCTGATATATAAAGTAGGTATAATTCATCATAAAAATCAAATATAACAAATAAAATTGCTGCTTTTATGAATCAGAAAATGTCGATTTTCCAACCCTGGAACCGAATTTTTAATTTTTTAATACTAATTTAATTTTTTCTGATATATAAAATAGGTTTAATTCATTAAAAACACAAAATTTGGAGTTTATATATGTACTTTTTTGTACCAAAAATATTTCCATTTTCCAACTCTTTATGTATGAACAAAATTTAAATTTCCCAGCCCTGGAAGCGCAATTTTAATTTTTTTTTACCAATCCTAGTCTTCATTAGGTATAAAGTCGTTTTATTAAAGAATGAGGTATAAAGTAGTTGTATTAAAGAAAAACTTGAAATTTTTAACAATTTTAGTTACTACATGTACTACAAAATACGGAATGGGCCGAAATTTTTTTTTTAATTTTCCATCCCTGGAAAAATATTTTGATTTTTTTAATTTTTAATAGACTATTGAGGCTTCCCAAAGCAAGAAATAGGTTTAATTTACAAACATTAAATAAAATAATTGATTTTTGGTATAAATTTTGCGTCGAGAAATAGGTGAAGCTTCCCAGCTCTGGAACTATGCTTTGGATCTTTCTGAATTTCAATAGCACTCTATTTAAATTCATTTCCAAATCCAACGGTCCAAGAACGAAGTCTCTAGCTCTTCTGTGGGCTTGGGAAAACCGATTTCACGTACAGACAGACGGACATCGCTCCATCGTCATCGCTATTCATAAGGATCCAGAATATATATATACTTTATGGGGTCCCATATTGATATCGAAGAAATTACACACGGAATGACAAACCTATATATACCCCTTCACTTTTTTGTGAAGGGTATAACAATACGCTAAATGAATGTAAAAATAAACGTATTTTACACACAATTAACTTTGAAGCCAATAAAAGCAAAATAAATTCTACTAAAGACGAAGCCCAAGGGAAGCGTAAATTGGAATAAGAAAATATATACGAGTACATTCATGCGAACTAGAAAGCAACAACGATCGGCAGAAGAAGGATTGAGTTTGCCAAACGCTAACACGGTGCCATTGCAATAATAATGACTTCCAGAATTATAAAATTTATTTTAAGGATTTCAAGTTTTTTAATGTCTTCAGTTTAGATGTTAATCCAAAGAGAGAAAGATGAACATATTTAATCGGAGGTAAATTTGTCTACTCCAATTTTAATTTTGCAGAAACGACTATCACAGCTTGCGAACGAGCAAACACGAACTTGGTCTCCAACGATTTCTCGATTTCGTGATATTACTAAAATACTCAATGTGGACAAGCCATTAATTGGCCCCTCAAACAAATATCTGATGTGAAACATACGATGCATATTGAAATGAATCAATGAGTTTGTTATTTCTTCCTTAGACGGAAAGGGTAGAAAATCTAATTTTTCTGGCAAGCCCTTCCTATTTTTAAGTTTAAATGAAACGAAGTGCTTAGGGGGAATCATCGAAATTTTTATTCGCTTGAAAGTACTACTGATGCCGTACCCGACACTACATGTCTGCATAAAGCGCATCTGAAATGTGCCATTTTCCATGGCTCCATGAGGATGGCGTGAGTTATGCCCGATTTGAGGGCCGCAGTAGTTTGTACCTTATTATTATACACCATCGACTTAAGAATATCCCACAGGAAAAAGTCTACCGGTAACCAGTTCAGATTTCGGTAACTAGTTGAGATCACCTACACCTGAGGCGACCATGTGGCTGCCGCGTTGAAACTGCATATCCTTGGTAGTTGCCATGGATTCTTCATGTTGATTAACTCAGAGATGCTTTGCGAGCGTCATTTAGGAATTAAAATCCCGGAATTGGAGTCGAATCAGTGTATAAAAGATATGAGCCAAGAGATAATTAATAAGATGCACTGACAGTACAAAACATTACACAAAAATTAATTTGAAAAATATGTTTCCCTGAAGACATTAGTGGTCCTTGTGTAAAAATGGGGGTGGGTACACATGTGTCACTATATACAAATGGTAGTCCCGGGGGTCCTTTCTGTAGCAGAAAGTCATAAATCCAAAAAAATTTTCGATGCCGAATAATATCAGTCACTCCAATAAATTGTCACCACAGTGAATTTTTATACCCTTCACAGAAAAGTAAAAGGGTATATACATATAGATTTGTCATTCCGTGTGTAATTTCTTCGATATCAATATGGAACCCCATAAAGTATATATATTCTGGATCCTTACGAAGAGCGATGACGATTGAGCGATGTCCGTCTGTACGGTTTTCCCAAGCCCCCAGAAGAGCTAGAGACTTCGTTCTTGGACCGTTGGATTGGAAATGAACTTAAATAGAGTGGTATTGAAATTCAGAAAGATCCAAAGTACGGTTCCAGCGCTGGGAAGCTTACATCTATTTCTCGACGCAAAATTTATACCAAAAATCAATTATTTTTTTAAACCCATTTCGTGCTTTGGGAAGCCTCAATGGCCTATTAAAAACTAAAAAATAGAAATTTTTTTCCAGGGATGGGAAATTAAAAATTATTTTTTCGGCCCATTCCGTATTTTGTAGTACATGTAGTAACTAAAATGGTTAAAAATTTCAAGTTTTTCTTTAACAAAACCTCTTTATACGTCATGAAAATTTGCATTGACCAAAACACAATTTTAAAGTCAAATTTTGCTTCCAGGGGTGGGAAATTGATTTTTTTTACGTGAAAGTAATCAAACAGGCAACTGTGTGTTTTTTTTTGCTAACAAAAACTGTTTTACAATTTAGGAACAAAAAATTTGGTATCAAAAATTAAAAAAAAACAATCAAAATTTCGAATACAGAGTTGGACAAGTGCAATATTTTGTAGTACATGAAAGTGACCAAGATGGTTAAAAATTTGAAATTTTTCTTAATTAAAACTACTTTATACCTCAAGAAGAATTGAACTGATAAAAAATAAAAAATTAAAATATTAAATGTCGCTTCCAGGGTTGGGAAAATTAAAGTTTTTTGGTACATGCAATTTTTTGTAGTACATGTAATAACCAAAATGGTTAAAAATTTTAAGTTTTTCTTAAATAAAATCATTTATACCTGATGAAGATTTGCATTGAAAAAAAAATTTTAAAAATTAAAATTTCGCTTCCAGTGTTGGGAAATTGAAATCTATTTATACATAAAAGTAACAAAATTTAACGCTGGACACTTTCCTATAAAATGTTGCAGATTCTCAATTTCTTTTCGATTACATAAGCAGCAATATTTATAATTTTATCTAGAGTGACGTGATCCATTTAATTCTATTAAATCACACCACGCTTTTAATATTCACATTATTTCCATTTAATTGTTGTTTTGAAAGTAGGGTTGGCCATTAGAGGTTCTAGGTTTTTATAGAACGATTCCGATTGATTCTTTCTGTGAATTTTAGCTTGATGATTTTACGCTTTCAAGCAATGGGTAATCATGAACAGTTGATCTTTCCACTTGTTTGCAGTCATATTTTATGTATAAAAGGCGAAATAACCATAAATATACCGTTATGGGTTAAGTGGACTTCAAATCAAATCAGAGGAGTAACATCTCACACAAGCACTCTTTAGCGTCCGGAAACAAATCGGCCAAAGACTTTATTTACGTAATCGTTCCATTACCTAGGAAAATGTGTAATGATGCCAGAAGTCATTTACCAAGTTAGCAGTAAGTATTAGTGAATTCGGCTCGAATGGCCCAAGAAGCTGTACTTAAAATAGTCTCACTGTTTGATTTCAGAAGTTATGGTCGCTAGGGAGCGTAACGAAACTTCTGGCAAACATATTCGAATATTACTAGACACTAAATTCCTTCAACATCTGATATCACTTCAAGCCAGAATATATTTTATTGTTTTCATCAAAATGTTCAACTTTCAAATCGACCAAAATGTTAGTAACAGTGGCAAACAAGAGCATGCACTACCAAATTAGGCGCCATAATAACGAAACAATTGTGCCATTCTACTGCCTCTTGAAAGTCGCTAAAATAAGGAAACACCACTGTTGCCAGTGCAAATATTAACTTAAACCACGTTCTTGTGCAAGATAGCAACGACGCCTACCAATGATTATTGGTCTTTGGCAAATACTCTTCTGCGTTTGTCAGCGGTACGTGCATGAGAGAGTGCTGGTGGGATCGTTAGTCATTATTACAGAAAGATAATGTCAGCTGTAAATACTACCGGTCATCATACTTGCCATGTTGATGATGTGTCTGTATTTCAACACGAAAACACTCGAGAAGTTGCGTTGTTGTGCAAATACAAAATGAACCCTCTGTTCTTGCCTTTTCTGCCCGTAACCGTGCATTTTAGCCTCACTTTCAGAAATCGTCGTCATTGCCGGCGGCAGGAAGGCATTCAGTCAGCTGGTTGGGATAATATATGAGTTCCAGATAAGATAAATAAATATTTATGTAATTATTCTTGTTGTATTTGTTGGACAAATACATTCATTTGTATTCAATAGGTATTTGTTTTTGCTTGATCAAACATTTGCAAGAGTATCTTGCAGAGGTTCTTATGGTTGGTTTTTTAAATTTCAAAACAAAAATAACTCAATGCAAAATTTTTGATTGTTTTACATTCTCGAAATTACAGTGATGAAAACTTCCTTGCCAGAGAAAAAGAAAAAAAAACGCAAACTATTACTGCAACACGGGGCGGAGTAATAAGCATGTTGAATAACGAAAATAGCTGCAACATATTTTTTTCTTCATTTGAAGTTGTCCAACAACAACAGAGCAACGAAATTCAACCATCACTTCAAGTTCCTGAATGCAAATCTAGCAAAGTGCCAATTATGCAAGAGCAACAAGATTGACTGCTTATTGGCAAAATGCCACAGAACACAGTGTTACAAGCAGCAGCTACAGTAACAAGATCACAGCTGATCATTTTCCTGAAAAAAACAAAATAAAACAAAAAAGAGAAAATAAACTAAACAACAAATCACAGCATTTAGAACGTCGAATGAAAATGATTATCACCTAGGAAAGTAGGATCGATGTCCTTGAGCGTTCTAAAACAATATCCAGAAATATCCGCATCACTTAACTAGATCTGAATCTACAGGGAAGCTACTCCCTGCAAGACAATGGCCGAAGGAAAATGTATTGTGCTGCTTTGCACGAAAAGATAATGGAAGATTTTTATTGCAGTAATTGTAAAATTGGCTGACGAGTCTTTTGCAATATTGCAGGCGTATTTGGGCTGGCCTTGTATTTTATATAATTTGTCAGAAGTATAAAAAGGCGAGTTGGTGATATAATATAAAAAAACTGATTTCAAACGATAACTCTAACGAATATTAAATCTAATACGGTGTTCAGACATACACCTTCATCGAGTTTTTCACAAACAATGCCATTATTGAACTCAATTAACCATATAAAATTTTAATTAAGTGATTCCTCAAATAACACTTAATTGCTCTCATATGGAGTAAAATAACAAATGCAGCCCTGCTAAAAAATATTTATAATGAGCAACGCACACCTCACTGAACAAAGTTAGTCGAGACTTTGCACCTAAAATGTAGAAAAAGTAAAAAATTCTTAAACAAAATATCTCTAGCTATTTTGAAGCTAAATTATTAAATTTATTATTAATTAGAATAAAATTATGTATGAATTTTTATTAGTCGAACTTTGTAATGTAAATTGTTAATTTTGGGCTTAAGTTCGAATCTGCATGACTGCATGACGTAGCGGCCTCGAAATCAGTACTGATCCGTTCTGCTGGTTTGATGATTATTGAAAAATATTCTTAATATTCCAATCTTAATATAAATTAATAATATAGAATTTGAACAAATTCATTTATTAATAAAATAATAAAAAAAAAATGGTTTGGAGTCTTGCAGATTCGAACTTAAGCCCGTTGATAAAATTAACGATTTTTACTTTTAGTTGTCATGCGTTAATTGAATTGCTTAAAGTCTGTGTATGTGAACAGCAAGATAATTAAGTTAATAAAGTGAATATTGACACATTTAAAAATGCATATCTGAACACCATATAAGTGTAATAATAATTTATTAAGGAGGTAATTCAAAGCCGGGCAAAACTTTTCGCTCCCTACATACGGCCCATATTAACGCATTCGACATCGGTTGAAACTTAAATACAATATGAAAATTTTAATCTATAGCATGTCTTATGTTGAAAGCAAATGCCTACATATTTACTTCATTAAACACCGAGCTGGGGTCAAATAAACTCATTCGATGTCGATGAAAATTTCAATATAATTTAAACAAAAATTTCGATCGATATCGAATGCCGTAATTAGCTCCCTATTTGTTATCGGTATAGTATTGAGGGGACAGATTAGGAGAGATGAGAGGATAGACAGTTGTTTTTTTGTAGCTTTTTCAACGTTTTTTACTTCGCCGGCTAATTTTTGCTACAGAGCCGACGAAGGTGGGTGCTGTTACTCTGCTTTTTAGTACATGATAGTGTCAGTCGCTGCCAATTATGTTCAGTGACCACTCACTATGCCTTCATCATTGAAACAGGCTGGCAACAACTAACACAACCACGCACTAATGCTGATCAGAAGAATTCAACACAATATTTCATGACCCAGCGCGGGCTCGAACTCAGGACCCCCGCTTCATAGTCTCGTGCTCTTCATCCAACAGCACCCTTACAGAATCACACGAATTATAAGTGCTTTTAACGATTGTGTAGAATAAGATATTTATGAGCGGCATTCCTTCACGGATTGCGCCCTAGAAGTGATGCGAACATTTTCAGATTTCCAATTATTCTTGTCTTTCAATATTTTATTAATAATAATATTTTAAACTTCAGCTTTTTTATATAAAAATTTTTGATGAAACTTTTTATATTTTCAATATTTCGCCGACAGCAACTAAAGGCGGATTCACCCATGTTGTTTGAACAAAAGTTTTGACGGACAAAATTTATTTTACTGAGAGTTTTCTGCAGCACGATTCACTCATTTCGATAAATTTGTCCGGAAAATCTAAGTTGCCATTCATATAAAAAATGAGTTTTGCAAAATGGTTGTACTGCAGCGGTTTTTTATGTTTTGCTTTGTTTTCTTGATATTTTAGATATTTGGATATTACATATTTTAAATTATTTTTCAAGAATTTGTGATAATAATACTGGACGAGAAAAGTAAATTGCTTTAAGCATTGTTATTAGAATTGCATAAAGCATTGTTATTAGCAAAATAAATATAAAAAAAGAAACAAAGAGATAATATTAGTTCTCAAAATTTATTTTTTTAGTCTCACACATAGCGTTGCCAAATGTGCAGATTTATCTGCATTTGACAGTTTTTCTAAGCATTGAGCAGTTTTGCAGTTTTTTTTCTTTAAAAACCAGTTTTTCTGTAAATTGTGCAGATTTTGCAGTTTTTACATTTTACTTTTTTACTCTTAATTTTGTTATTTTAGTTCCAATTTCTGAAACCATAATTTTACCCCATTTGCTTAATATAACAGTGGCAAGGCTTAACTATACTTTTTTATACGAGTATGTAATTATCACATACATCTTTTTGCACCCCTGACCACAAAGCAAGTTGAATTTTACCAAGGTGTACATATATTGCAGGTGGGAGCACGAGCTCACTTGCCTAACGTGATAAAAGCTTAGTAGTGTCGTTTAACGATTTTTGCAACTGTTAAGGTAGTTTCTACAATAAGTGTTCTATTTTTGTAGAAATGGTTGTACCTGTTGTTTTTCTATGTACATACAAACAAATTTAAATTTTTAATTATTGGTTTCAATATAAATATGAGAACGACATCGACTTATCGAGATTCTGGACCAGGCAGTATTATATCTGAATAATAATGAACTCTTTTTGTTTATTTAAACCCTATGTACCTATATATTTTTTATTAAAATGAATTGCTTTGTTATATGTAGATGTATATCATATTTAATTTGTTGTGTTATGTTTTTGTTTTAATAAAAAAATATGAAAAAAACTATATATTTTTGTGAATTTTTTATGTGCAGTTTTTTTACGTGAAAACCAGTTTTTTTTCTAAAGTTGCAGTTTTTTTGAAAAAGTTATGGCAACGCTGCTCACACACAATTTAGTATATCAAACACAAAATGACACCTCAACTTTATGTGAAAAAGCTTAACGTATTGGCAACTCAGTTCAATTTTGTCCGGACAAAATATAAAATTAAACCAATTCAAGCTGAGAGTTGTTCGTAAAAAATATTTTCTCTCTCTCAAGAAGAGAGACGTCAAACTACATATAAAAAAAAAATTGTCCGGACAAAAATTTTGTTCGGACAACATGGGTGAATCCGCCTCAACACAACCATATACCTTGAACACAAACATACTGATCAGAACAGTTCGACACCATATTCATGACTGAGCTCTGAGTCGAAGTCGAAGTCGTGACTTTCAGCTTCATAGTTTCGTGATAACTACTCCAGCCAACAACACCCTCTTTATTTTTTGATTCTTTTGAAAAGTGAAAATATAACCAGTATTTTTCAACATTTTCCTGAAATCTCCCAAATAAGTGGCGAAATATTAAACATATAAACAATTATATTAATATGTTTTTATATAAAAGACCTCAAGCATAAAAAATTATTTTAAAAAGAAAATGCTAGTTTTTAGTGTAACGGATTTTTGAATAAGACAGTGCAACAACCAAAATGGAAATGGGATGACACCAATTGCAAATGAAAGTTGACTACGTGCTGCATAGCACCCGCTACAACAGACTTATTGAGAAGAGATCGAAGTTTGATGATCAGTCCATTTCACGAAATATCGAATAATTCCTGTGGGGATACACGAAGTCACTACTTTATGCCGATAAAACTGTAACACTTGATACGGTGGAGGATACCTTGATCGTGTTGATCGTTCAGTAATGCTCGTAGAATTATTCCATTCATTTTAATTATTTCTTTTTAATCCATTTCTTTATTAGGCTGAAGATTAAAATCTGCAATCTGCAAGTTAATTTTTTTTAATTTTAACTCTATATATACACGATTAAAAGCTTCTGAATGCAAAAGAACAAATCAGCTGTTATCGGGGAAGTTGAAATCGGGCTGTGAAAATTTATAAAAAAAGAAACATTTTCATATTAATGTTTCCTGTTTCTGCCTTTCTAAATTAATGAAAATAATTGGAATGAACAACTTCAAGCCGGATTCTTTTAGCTTTCCAGTAAAACATGTTCTCAAGAATTTTAAGCTTTCATCACTAACTTTTAGGGAAGTATGTCGTAGTGTACAGGATTTCAAATAACAATTTTTTCATAAAAAGTATATCTTCTACAAGTAGATTTAATTATTCTCTAGATTTTCTGGGCTCATTCTGGCAACAGTTACAAAACAAACACGTTTACACATATTATTTTACCTAAATCTGCTGCAAGAGCAGGGTCCCTAACAAAAAAAAAATAACTCGTTTAATTCGGGAAGTAACTTTTCCATTGCATTGCAAAAATTAACTACCCGTAATCGTGTCTGTATTCCGAAATTAATGAAAATAATTTGAATGAACGACTTCAGAAATTGTTTTTATTCATTTTTATTTATTCATCCTTTATGCACTGAACAGCCTAATATAAATTACACACACTGGAGGTTCTACCAGTTCAGCTCAAACCTATACCTAAAAATAAGTAGACATCCATAAAAACTGCACAACCATATTAAAAAAATATTAACCAAATGAAAATTATGCTTTTCCATTCGATATGTGCTCGTGTTTATTTCTGCATGTGATTAACAAAAATACTTAAACCCTTTTACACGGGAGAAGGGAAAGAGGAATGGGAATGAGTACAGAATTCGAAAGTTCCTTTGTACTTCGTTCGACGCTTTTCCATTCTTGTACTCTGTTGTTGTTTAACACAAAGTTATCAAAGCGTTGACAACAAATCGGCAAAACTTTGTCCGAGTAAATTTTTTGAGTGTAAAACGGCAATCTGTACATGCACTTATAAGATTGTGGAGATGGCCTGATTTTTCATTGACATGTGTGGTTGCGGTAGCCTTCTCTTCTGTTTAATGAACATTATCAGTGACTTAGTCTATACCTGCCTTAGCTGCTCAGCGCAGATACTGACGAGTGCAAGTGAAAGAGTTTTTAAACGAGCATAAAAAAAGAACCCCCATCGCAACGACTTTGAAGATAAGTTTAAATATTTTTTAGAATTTCATTTTGTTCTAGCCAATATAAGCAACTACTTAAGAAAAGTATGTCGCACTAGTTGCAGTTTCAATAATTTTACGAGACCGCAACTATTTTCTTGTTTCATTACCTTCTCTTTGCTGATATGCAATTAACATGAGGCTGCGAAATTCTTCAATAATACAAAAAAGTGCTTTTGTACAGTGAGATAATTTATTGAAATGACAACAAGTATGAAAATGTCAATTCGCGAAAAATGCAAGATGCCAACAATCACGAAATGGAGGAGCAAATCCTCTGTAATTGCGCACGATAAACTTCCTTCGAGCCACAACAGATCCTTTTTGTCGAACTGTGTGTGGTCTTAGATAATAAGTAAACACGTTACATTCGACCAGGTCGGATCTTAAATACCTTATGTTATTTTTTCAGTTAATATTTTATATCAACGTGCAAAGAAGCGAAAGATAAGTTAAAATTCTATAGGCTAATTGTTCGAAATTTTTTAATTTAAATCTCAGAAAGACATGATAAATATTCCAAGGCACAAAGGCAAGTCAACATCAGTTTTTGTTATTCAACTTACACAGCAGAGCAGAACAGCTGTTATTGCATTCAACTAAGCCACCTAATAAGTGGTGACAAACACAATACACATGAGCACTGATGATGAAAGGGTTGCGTCTTTCGAAAACAGCTGTTCTGCTCTGCTGTGTAAGTTGAATAACAAAAACTGATGTTGACTTGCCTTTGTGCCTTGGAATATTTATCATGCCTTTCTGAGATTTAAATTAAAAAATTTCGAACAATTAGCCTATAGAATCTTAATTCAATTTAATATAGCAATATAAAATGTTCGTTAAAATTCTTACTACATATAAGTTAAACATTTTTACCCCGCTGGGTCAGAGTTACTTTAAGACATTTCTGTGCTCAATTTTCAAACTCTATTTTGACACGGTCTGTTCGGGAAGAACCGTGGCGGAGACAACTCATCTTTGTCGTAAAAACTTAATAGGTAAATTTTTGGGGTAAAAAAGTGTAGAAATTGTTTTTGATAGGACCATTTAGAGGGTAAATGTAGGTGGAGGGGTAAGTCAGGGTAAGATCGTAAAGCTTATAAATTAAATTTTTAAGGATTGTAGGCTTAAGAAATACAATTTGTTAAGTATTTACACTATTTTTTCATATAATTGGTAACTTCAGCGTCCAGTAAAGGGGGCGAGATCCGAAAATGGAATGTACCGCGTTTTCCACAGACGGAGGGATGGACATGGCTAGACCGTCTTAGATCTCATCACTGATCAAGAACATATATACTTTATGGCGTCTAATTCTTATTTCAAAAAATACTTGTACCAAATTGCAAGGGTCTGACTCTTTTAGTTTAAACTGAATCATAGATGGATATTTCGCTGCCTTAGATACGGAATGACAAAGTATGTACCCAAAATATTTCAATGGTTTATTTTTGTGCAAATAAGTAAACATCTTAATGTGCAATGAATTTAGCATAAAAATTTACCAAAGAGGGAAAAATACCAAAAGTACCAAGTTCTGCTACGTTTCATGTAATCATATGTTTCGAGGAAAAAAATAAAGTTTAGAAATGTAATAACAATTTTAATTGCTTTTACGTTATATGCATAACAGACTTTCTTGCACATTTTAATGTTTTTTTTTAAATAGTGAGTTTTACGGTTTTGAAAAAATGGAGTTTTCCCTAGATCTCGACGTTTTGGGTTCCTGGGAAGCTATCCTGACTACTCCTGAGAAGTCGTCACTATATCTGTGGGTGTATGTGTGTGTAACCCGCTTATACTTTGGAACGGCTGACCCGAATTGAATAAAAACTACACGCGCTTCAAAGTATTCTTTCAAACTTAGATTTCCTATGAATTAGAAATGGTTCGGATCAAAACATTTTGAGAAATATTAAATAAACTAAAAACAAGTAAAAGTGCTATATTTGGCTGTGCCGAATCTTAAATACCCTTCAGAGATGTAATTCTTCTTTCTTTCTTGCTAAAACAGGAAGTAGGTTTAATTAAAAGATGTAACATAGTTTTACTTGACAAAAAATTTAAATTTTTAAATTGAATTAAGATTTCATAGGCTAATTGTTCGAAATTTTTAATTTTGTACTTAAGTATAAAATTCAAACCAAAAAAGTTTGACTTAGGTATGATTGAACAAAAAATTCAGAAAAATGGGACATGCAGAAAAATAATCAAACGGTAACACGGGTATTATAACAATAACATGCTAACATCAGGTTGATACAGTTCTCGTATCCTTTTTCACAATAAAATTTGTGTAAATAGGAACTGTTATCACATTCAACTAAGCCACCTAATAAGTGGTGACAAACACAATACACATGAGCACTGATGATGAAAGGGTTTTAATATAGCAATATACAATGTTCGTTAAAATTCTTACTACATTAAATTTTTAAACTTTTTGGTCACTTTTATGTACCAAAAAATATTTTATTTATTCAACCCTGGAGTCGAAATTTTGATTTTTTAAGATTTTAATACAAATTTTGATCTTCCTGAATTATAAAACAGTTTTAATTAGCAAAAACAACAACGTCAATTGCCTATTTGGTTACTTTTATATATTTCAATTTCCCAACCCTGGAAACCAAATTTAATTTTTTTTTTACCAATGCAACTCTTAATGAGGCATGAAATAGTTTTTTTTAAGAAAAACTTAATTCTTGTAACCATTTTGGTCACTTTTATGTACTACAAAATATTGCAGTTATCCAACTCTGGAATCTAAATTTTGATTTTTTTTAATTTTTGATACTAATGTTTTTAATGTTTTTCCAGAACTAAAAATAGTTTTAATTAGTAAAAAACCGACGTTAGCTGCCTTTTTGGTTACTTTTATTTATAAAAAAATTTCAATTTCCCATCCCTGGAAGCGAAATTTAATTTTTTTTACCAATCCTAGTCTTCATTAGGTATAAAGTCGTTTTATTTAAGAAAAACTTAATTTGCAACCATTTTGGTCACTTTCATGTACTACAATATATTGCATGTACCATAAAAACTTTAAACTTCCCAACCCTGGAAGTGAAATTTTAATTTTTTTTGTTTTATTTTTAACCAATGCAACTCTTCATGAGGTATAAAGTAGTATTATTTAAGAAAAATTTACAATTTTCGACTATTTTGGTCACCTTCATGAACTATAAAATATTGCACTTGTCCAACCCTGGATTCGAAATTTTGATTTTTTTTGAAATTTTCTATACCAATTTTGTTGTTCCTAAAATATAAAATAGTTTTAGTTAGCAAAAAAAAACGTCAATTGCCTTTTTGGTTACTTTTATGTATAAAATAAATTTCGATTTCCCAACCCTGGAAGCGAAATTTTAATTTTTAAAATTTTTTTTATCAATGCAAATCTTCATGAGGTATAAAGTAATTTTGTATAAGAAAAGCTAAAATTTTGTACCCACTTTGGTTATTACATGTACTACAAAATATTGCATGTACCTAAAAAAAACTTTCATTTTCACAACCCTGGAAGCGAAATTTTAATTTTTTGTTTTTTATCACTGCAACGCTTCATGAGGTATAAAATAATTTTTTTAAGAACAATTTCAAGTTTTTAACCATTTTGGTCACTTTCATGTACTAGCAAATATTGCACTTGTCCATCCCTGGATTCGAGATTTTATTTTTTATACCAATTTTGTGCTTTCTAAATTATAAGACAGGCTTAGTTAGCAAAAAAAAACAACATCAGTTGCCTGTTTGATTACTTCCACGTATAAAAAAATGCAATATCCCACCCCTGGAAGCAAAATTTGAATTAAAAAAATTTTTTTGGCCAATGCAAATCTTCACGACGTAAAAGAAAAATTTAAAATTTTTAACAATTTTAGTTACTACATGTACTACCAAATACGGAATGGGCCGAAAAATAAAATTTAATTTTCCATCCCTGGAAAAAAAATTTTATTTTTCTATGTAGTAAGAATTTTAACGAACATTTGTATTGCTATATTAAATTGAATTAAGATTCATAGGCTAATTGTTCGAAATTTGTTTTTAAATCTCAGAAAGACATGATAAATATTCCAAGGCACAAAGGAAAGTCAACATCAGTTTTATTCAACTTACACAGCAGAGCAGAACAGCTGTTTTCGAAAGACGCAACCCTTTCATCATCAGTGCTCATGTGTATTGTGTTTGTCACCACTTATTAGGTGGCTTAGTTGAATTTGATAACAGTTCCTATTTACACAAATTTTATTGTGAAAAAGAATACGAGAACTGTATCAACCTGATGTTAACATGTTATTGTTATAATACCCGTGTTACCGTTACCTTGGAATATTTATCATGTCTTTCTGAGATTTAAAAACAAATTTCGAACAATTAGCCTATGAATCTTAATTCAATTTAATATAGCAATACAAATGTTCGTTAAAATTCTTACTACATACAAATTTAAGCTATGGCTTGAGCTACCAATAATAAAAAAGTATTGGAAAAACGTTCACATGTGCTTAAGTATAAAATTCAAACCAAATAAGTTTGACTTAGGTATGATGGAACAAAAAATTCAGAAAAATGGGACATGAAGAAAAATAATCAAACGGTAACACGGGTATTATAACAATAACATGTTAACATCAGGTTGATACAGTTCTCGTATTCTTTTTCACAATAAAATTTGTGTAAATAGGAACTGTTATCAAATTCAACTAAGCCACCTAATAAGTGGTGACAAACACAATACACATGAGCACTGATGATGAAAGGGTTGCGTCTTTCGAAAACAGCTGTTCTGCTCTGCTGTGTAAGTTGAATAAAACTGATGTTGACTTTCCTTTGTGCCTTGGAATATTTATCATGTCTTTCTGAGATTTAAAAACAAATTTCGAACAATTAGCCTATGAATCTTAATTCAATTTTATTTTTCTAGTTTTTAATAGACCATTGAAGCCTCCCAAAGCAAGAAATATGTTCAAATTACTAACATTAAAAAAAATAATTAATTTTTGGTATAAATTTTGCGTATAATTAAGCTTCCCAGCTCTGGAATCTTTCTGAATTTCAATAGAACTCTATTTAAGTTCATTTCTAATCCAACGATCCAACAGCGAAGTCTCCAGCTCTTCTGGGGGCTTGGGAAAACCGATTTCACGTACAGACGGACATCGCTCAATCGGCATCGCTATTCATAAGGATCCAGAATATATATAATTTATAGGGTCCTATACTATTGATATCGAAGAATGACAAACCTATATATACCATTTCACTTTTTTGTGAAGGGTATAAAAAGAATGGTGTTTCAAACGTAATTTTTTTAAACGGTTTTACCGGTAGATTCCAAAAACTAATCAGCACCAACCGAATTAAAGTCTTGATGCGTTCGTGAGCTTTCGTAAATGAAAAACTCGAAAAAAGTGATTAAAAAACTCCAAATTTATATTTCTTATCAATTAGTGTTTGAACGAAACTAATCGCGTTTTAAAGGCTTCTTTCAAACTTATATTTCCTTTGAAACGGTTTGGACCGGCAGAATATGAGAAATATTAAAAAAAAAATTTCTTCATATGTGTTTTTTTTTAATTATAAACGACTTTGCCAATCGATTTCAAAACCGGGTGTAAATCAATTGATGTGTTAGTGAGATAACGTAAACGAAGAAATTCCTAAAAAGTGATTTTAAAATGATGAAGTTTCAAGAAAAAAATTTATAATCAAAAACAGAACAATAAAGTACAATTTAAATAAATAAATAACTTTAAGTCTCTTTTTTAGTCTAAAAGGACGGATGGTCACCGTAGTTATATTGCAATAAAAGGTTTTATACTATTCATACCAGTAGATCAATCGCTTAGTTGCAATGCTGATCAGCACCCGGTTACTTCTCTCCACACTAATTCTCAACAATTTTGTATATCAACATCAATCGTCAAGTAAAAGTTCCCAGGTTGCTTGAAATTGGAGGACGGTTTTTTAAGCTACTGAACAGAGTCGTATAATGCACAAGGAAACCAGAATCTCTCAGGAAAATAGATTCGCAGAGAGGAATTTTTGACAATTATCCCTTATGTGTTAAATAGTAATTTTCTTCGTTGCTCAACGATTGTTTCACATGCCTGAAATAATTTTGAATTGACCGTAACACAACTATACAAAATATTACTCGTAGTTCGTAGCATTCAAACTGTCAGCACTTCTTTGCCGAGTACTACTCGGTCAGATGGCTGACAGTTATGCTGAAAGTGAAAAGGCGGCCACGGTTGATTACCTTGAAAGTTTACTGGTTTCAAGCAAAGTTTGGCCTATATTTAGTTTAGTTAGTTTTTCCAAAAAAAAAAACAAAAAATAAATAAATATAGTAAAAACTAAAACATCAATATTTTAAAAATGCATCTAATACTATGAAATATTTTAAAAATTTTAATTATTTTCGGTCCTGATACTAAGCAAATGAAACTTTCGAAAGACCCGTGTGATACGAGTGTGTGATAGAGTTTCTAAGCAGTTTATTTTAAGGCATAACATTTACTCGTATGTATCTTGTCGCTTTTGTCACACTGTGTATTTATAAGCAGCTATTTATTGTTCAATTTTAACCCGCATATGTTTTGCAGTTTGTAACAGTAAACACCGATACAACTTTGTTCGCGAATGGACAACGTCCGCACGCGGTGCCACATGTAATATTTTGTATTCCATCAAATCCCACATAAAATCACCGAGTTGTTTTGAAAATAATTTTGCTATTTTTCTTCTAGTGGGAAATATCTCATTTGCATTAATTTAGTCTTCTAATTATAACTATTTTTTATTGCGAAAAAATTGAGAAAATGTTTTACACTTCGAACTTTCGAATATATATTTGCAATTAACTGCCATCCCTAAATACGGGCGGCAAGCGTTTTTTAGCTGTCAAAAGTTCTCAAGTCCATACATTTTGTATGGAGCATACCGAAATAACGCGGCGGCAACGCTTTGCAATTGGAAAATCCGATTTTGACAGAGCGTTTTCTAATGAAGTTGGTTGCAAAAGAAGAGAATTGTAACCAGAGAAAAAGAGCAAAAATGTACAAAAATGAAATAAATAATAAAAGAAAAAATTTGTGCACTTCGTAAATAGAAAATGGAGGTAAGAAAATATTTCCAATATGATTATATACATACATATGTATGCACGTTTGTAATTTGTACAAAATTTCAATAACAAAATCACAAATGTCGTCCGTCCAGCTGTTAAAATAATCAGGGTTGTTTAATTTGTTTGTTTGATAACCCTGTTTTTATTGTTTTTTGACATAACGTTGCCGCTTTTGTTTAGGTATGGCATTTCAGCGTTAAAGCTCATCGGAAAAAAAATGTTCCACTTTCCGCCCGTATTTAGGGATGGCTGTAAAACGTAGACTCGGGCAGATCTGAGGCAGTCAACATTATGCGTCGTTGTCAATAATTTTTTAAGTGCTGCTAGACCACCGATCGTATATTCATTCTCGAGAATTTTGTCTCACACTCATACTTGTGATGTAAAATTAAACACGTCGTTCAGGTTTGCATGTGGACTTCTTAATGCCCGCTTTCTTTATTAAAAACTTTTAAATGGCGCTCATAGTCAATATTTACATTAAACTGTTGGCTGCAGTTCTTCCACAGCTGCTCGAAATAGTAATATTATGAAATACAGATGGTATGGTTTAATTATGACACATAGATGGAGTTATAATAGTTCAAACTCGTTACAATTGACTATTGAAAATAAAATAAACTTAACAGTAGGGATTGCTATAAATAAGTAATAAGTATAGTAGAGCATTACATGACATTACAACTCGGCCATCCTGATTTTTGATTGCCCTCAATCAAACTATTTATCTATCCATTTTCGTATTCGTGAAGCTTCTATTACTCCATCATATGGCAGCTGGGTAATCTGGCAATTCTCTACATCCCGAATAACATATCGGTCATTGGGCAAAACCTTGTGAATTACATAAGGACCTCGGAAAATCTCGTTCAACTTTTTGTTTTTACCAATTGTTGTGTCAGTGTAACGAACAACAACAAAATCACCTGTTCTATAAGACTTTGCAGGTTTGCTCCTATCCAAAAAATATTTTAAATTATTCGCCTGCGACTTCATAATAGCCTCCGATGCGTCGGTTCGAACCTGCTCCAAGTCACGAACATATTGCTTAGAATTCTTTCCCTCTAAATATTCCGTCAAAAAATCTATGGTCGTACCGCGCTGTTCAACACCAAATAACAATTTGCTAGGAGACTGCCTTGCAGAACAATGAATTGTATTGTTCATGGCGAACTCAACTTTTGTTAGCATTTGTGACCAATTAGCGTGATTCAAAGGGTTAGTCAGCTTACTTAACATCACTTTGAGTACTCTGTTCACTCTCTCAACCTGTCCGTTTGCCTGTGCTGATGCTACTGCAATCCGAATATGATCTACATTATTAGTAAGTAGATATGAACTAAATTCAGAAGAAGTAAAACATGTACCCCTATCACTGATAATTCGTCTTGGTCTTGAGTAAGCTATAAAATATTTGTCTAAGCAAGCAATAACTTCCTTCGTGCTTGTAGACTTTACCGCAAATAGTTTGACAAATTTCGTAAAAGCGTCAATTATAACCAAAATGTACCTGCGCTGCGAATTTATGGACGGAAGTGGACCAAAGTGGTCAATGTGTATCGTGTCAAATGGTACGGGATTCTTCGGGATATTGTACAAATTATGTTCACTTATTCTAACAGGAGGCGAACACATAATACACCGCAGACAATTCTTTATGAAATTCTCAATCTTCCTTTTCATATTTCTAAACCAGTAGTTTTTCTTGACCTGTTCGTATGTCTTCTCAATGCCCATATGGCAAATCCTTTCATGAACTAATCTAATAATATTCTCCTCTAATTCATAAGGGACACATAATAATAAATCGCCTCTATCAGCGACCCGGAACACTATACCATCCACTAACTTGAAATTAGTTACCTCTTCCCTTTCCAGTCGCAATCTCATCGCGATAATTTCTTCATCCCTATTTTGTGTGACTTGAATCATGAAGTTAAGCTCTCCTTCATCGGATACATTGATGGCTCTACACGGTATAACATTCGGTATATCATATTCATCAATGTGAACATCGCCTACGTCCTCCCTTAGGTAAGTGTGAAGATCGGTTGTGTCACCATAAAGAATATTGGAAGTCAGAAAATTATTATCATCGTGCGATACTGGGTCGGAAGGGTTCGGAGGTTTGATTTCGACATCGTTGTTTTTAGAATTAAGATCAGAATCAGTCATATCTGAGTCCAAGAAGATTTTATCTACTATGTCGCGACAACATTCGTTCGATATTACTGTTTGCTCATGACATCTACTCAGTGCATCCGCATGGCCCATTGTTACTCCTCCCCGATGTAAAATTCTGTAGTCATAATGCTCCATCTGCAGAGTCCATCTGGCGATCTTTGGACTTATGTCCCTTTTGTTTAAAGTAAGTGCTAGAGCATTGCAGTCGGTGACTATTTTGAAGGGAATACCCCTCAAATATATATCAAAGCGATTCAGAGCATGAATTATGGCTAACGTTTCAAGCTCAAAACTATGCATTTTAGACTCTGAAGCCGTAGTAGCCTTAGAGAAGAAAAAAACAGGGTGAAATTTTCCGTCCTTCTGTTTCTGTAATAATACAGCTCCAAATCCCACTTTGCTTGCATCTGTATGTAATTCAGTCTCATTCCGAGGGTTATATAGAGCCAAAACGGGGGGGTTCATTAATTTTTCCTTTAGTTCGTAAAATGATTGCTTACAAGGTTCATCAAAATTAAAATTTTTCCCATCCCTAAGCAAACGTTGGAGAGGGTGTACAATCTTCGCGTAATCCTTTATGAATTTTCGAAAGTATGAAAATAGCCCAAGACACGAATGCAATTGTTTAAAATTTACTGGAAGAGGATATTGGGCTAGGGCCCGTATATGCAAATCACTAGGGCGTATACCATTTTCATTTACCGTGTATCCCAAGTAATCTATAGTCCCATAAGCAAAAGTACACTTTTTCAAATTCAATTCTAGTCCTAAAATCGCTAATCGTTGTAAAACTTCAACTAATACATGGCAGTGTGTCTCAAATGTAGGCGTTGCTATGGATATATCGTCAAGATAAACAATTATTTTCCCTGACTCGATTAAATCTCGCAAAGCGCAATGTATATATCTCTGAAAGACTGCAGGCGCATTCTTCAGTCCAAATGGCATACAATTGTATTCATATTGGCCATCGGGAGTTACAAACGACGTATATTTCTTCGATTCCTCATCTAACTTCACATGAAAAAACCCATTCTTCAAATCTAAAGTCGAAAAATATCTATTGCCACCCAAATATTCCATACATGTTTCGATGAGAGGTAACGGAAAATTATCGCGCACAGTGATCTTATTCAATGCTCGATAGTCCACACATTTACGATACTCCCCATTTTTCTTCGAAACCATTACAACTGGCGAAGCGTATGAAGACTCGCTCTGTCTGATTATACCCTTCTCCAATAGTTCACTAATAATCTGTCTAAGAGCTGTGCGTTCTGCAACAGCTAGCCTACGAGGCCGAAAGTAAAAACGATTTTCACTATTCAATCTAATGGTCATTTTATAATCGTAGGGACAGACCTCAGTCTCAGACTTCAAGTATTTTGTTTCAATTATATTCCTAATAATATCCTTATCACCACTTCTCAACCTGGGGTTGATATTCAACTCATCAATTTCATAGTCTATAGCCATAATTTGACTCTGAGCAAAGTCGAAATCTGACAATGATTGTCGTCCAGTTGTCTCGATTGTTTCACACACACTTTTTGATTGCACATTACCAAGAAATTCACCTGAATCGACTATCAGCGCGGGAGGCAAGTCATTAATTACTTTCGCTGCTACCCCTTCGGACATATCGGAATTCATCCTATCAAACAAAAAATTTTCAAAAGCACTATGATCTTCAAGGACATATTTATTTTTTGAATTCATTGGTTTGTCCATATAACTTAAGCCGATATTAAATTTAGAAAGAAAATTTCGTCCTAATAGTAAAGGAATAGGTATAGTTTCATTAGGCACAACAATCAAAGTAACTAAATGAACTTGTTTTCCAAAAGAGATTTCAGATTTGAGTTTTCCGAACGTACTTAGTTTCACTTTACCAAGACCCTGAAATTCTGTTTGTGTTTCTACTCTATTGATATTAAATGGCACTTCAGATTCGCGAACCAAATTTACCGGGCTGCCAGTATCGAAAATAGATAGAATAATTTTATAATCACTAAGCTGTTCACTATTGAAATTCATAAATCTTAAACATACCATATTAATAAATTTTACAGGATTTGAATCTTCATCGGCTAAGTCACTTCCGGCAATGGCAGCAACTGTTGTCTTCAGCCTCTGTATGCGTTTGATGTTGTTGCACGACTTGCGCTCATGTCCCGCCTCCCAACAATTAAAACAAACACCAATTGGGCGCTCTTCATAAGGACATTGAGGTTTGATGTGTCCCATTCGTGAACAATTATAGCATCGTGTTCCCTCGTTATTTGTTTTTGGCGTGTTAGGCTTTACTTCGGTTAAATTTATTTTATTATTTGTAAAACTGTCGCCGCCACCTCTTACACTTTGTCGCTGTTCATACATATGGATAGCATTTTTTATATCATCCATAGTTTTAGCTGCCGCAAAAAGAATGAAATCTGTCACACGGCCTTGTAAACCCTCTTGCACAAACGCTACAAGCTCAAAATCGGTGACATCACTCCGAATTGCAATGGATTCCATTTCCATAACATATCGGCGGACACTTTCATCGGATTTTTTTATTCGTCGGCGTAGAGTGTTGTAAATTTCTTGGCGACTTACCGTGTGTCCAAATTCCTTAAATAGTTTGGCTTTAAGTTCTCCATACGTCATTGCCCCTCGCCCAAGTATTAAACGCGCCGAGCCAATTAAAGAGTTTCTTAGAGTTAAGAATTTTAGTAGCTCGTCGGCCTTTACTTGTTCCAAAACTTCTTCGAGATTTTGGAAAAATTCAGTAACTCCAAATGTTCGCTCCTCCCCGCTAAATTTTATTACAGCATGTTCAATATCTTGAAAATTTACAATGCGGTCTGGCACTGCAGACGCCGCGCTGCGCTCCATTATTTCTATTTCCTTACGCAGACGTAGAACTTCATGGCGGCGGCGCAAAATTTTAATTTCGTCATCTAACTTTTCTGCTTCTGTTGTGTGATCTTCGGTAAAGTTCGAATCTTCAGCTGGGAATGTGACGGCGGCAGTTTTCGAGTTTTCTTCGGCTATAGGGGCCTTAATAGCTTTCGAATGCATTGTAACCTCAGTAATTGTGGAAGTAAACGGACTTGTTGAATGGTTTCCAGCGTAGCGCTTAACGTAGGTATTATTCGAATTGTTTGCAAAAGCGGCGTCAGGAGTTGTTGCACATGGTGCAGAATTACCAATAGTTTCATTTGGGTGGACAGCGGTGGGCCTCGAATATATTGCGGAGGTGACGATCGGCTGTTTAGCACAGGTATTGACCACTAATAAATTCGAGTGCAAAGAGAGCGGAGGGTTCGTATTAGTGGAGGCGGAGGTCGAAAGAAAAGATGAAATGGCGACTTGTGAAAAATTCGTAGGTTCGACAACAGTTTTGGATTCATCGTTGCTGGAAACACCGTCATTGTCGGCTTTGTTCCCTCCATCAGTCTCTGTGTCGATGATATTAGGATTTTCCTTCAATGCAGCCTCCACAATGTCTCGGTTGTCAGAAAAAATTCTGCGAAGTGCATCGGTGGAATGCTTAGTTGTGATCGACACTCCTACACACTTTAATACATCTTGGAGTTGCTTTCTGGTTAAAGTTGATTCCATCTTTTGGTTTTGTTCGATTTTGCAGGCTAATCCCACTTCTGACGATGTGATGTAAAATTAAACACGTCGTTCAGGTTTGCATGTGGACTTCTTAATGCCCGCTTTCTTTATTAAAAACTTTTAAATGGCGCTCATAGTCAATATTTACATTAAACTGTTGGCTGCAGTTCTTCCACAGCTGCTCGAAATAGTAATATTATGAAATACAGATGGTATGGTTTAATTATGACACATAGATGGAGTTATAATAGTTCAAACTCGTTACAATTGACTATTGAAAATAAAATAAACTTAACAGTAGGGATTGCTATAAATAAGTAATAAGTATAGTAGAGCATTACATGACATTACATACTAGTTAAATTCAATACCTCATATAACTGTATAGTTTTACGGTTCTTCTGAGGAATTTTCCGTGATTAGCTACATTGTTGTTTCTTATGTAAAGGCATAAGTGGTGTATAGTCAGTCAGCACCCTTTGCTAAGTATTTTTCCAATACAATACAATAAAACGTTTACAGATCAGGAAGCAAATTACGGCACGCGATATCGAACGAAATTTGTATTTAAATTTCGATCGATATCGAATGCGGTAATTTGGCCCCTGGTAGCTGTTATTAAAAAAATAATAATGATCGTAACATGAGTTGGTTATGTGTGGCAAATTGACTCTCAGCTGTAATAACAATAGCAACCGAAATTTGTTTTAGTTGCAATTTGAGGGTTTACTGGCCACCGTAAGCATTCACCATACGGTTGCTCGATCTGGGATTTACTAAAGAATTTCATGAAGATTTTCTGAGCCTAAAATTCGACAACTTTGTGTATCTGCGAAGCCATCCAGATGGATACCCACTTCATCAGAGAAGATGACTTTTCAGAAAAATTTCCATTGACTTGATTTTGATTCATTACCCACTGAACGCGTTGTTCTTTACTAAAGTCCTCCTCCGCCAAATAACTTTTTTTTAAAAAATGCTATAAAAAAACTACTGAATAAATTTCTTTTTTTATTTGAAAGTACAATCCTTCCGGTTAATAATGGAAAATAATTTTATTCAAATGGCTGCATGGCCCGATAACGATCGCCATTGACTGTAACGGCCACTCCTTGCTCATTTTCGAAGAAAAATGCCCCTATTATGCCTCTGGACCAAAATCCGCAACAAACAATGACTCGTTTTGGGTGCGTCGGCTTTTCAATTATGCGTGCGGGTTTTCTGTACCCCAAATGCGACAATTTTGCTTGTTTAATAGCCGCCAAGATCAAAATGAGCCTCATCTGAAAAGATGATTTTTTTTGGCAAAATCGGCATCTTCTGTAAGTCGATCGCAGGCCCACTTAGCGAAGTGAAAATGCATTAGGTGGTCAACCATATTCGTTCAGCGGAAGGATAAAACTAATTATCTGTCAAATCAGACATGAACTCGAAATAAGCACTAGTAGATTGCGGACCCTTTATAATCCAAATTACAGTTGCATCTTGTACAATGAAAAACAACACAAAATTCAAAAGAGACACCCTTTATTTTTTTCTTATCAAATATTACGTATTTCTTTATAAAATAGACCCAAGATACGTACTTTTTATTGTACCCTCCAGAAAGGTGTTGGATTCAATTCATCATTCCGTGTGTAACGCAGCAAAATATCCCTCTAAAACCGCATAAAGTATATATATTCTTGATCAGTGATGAAATCTGACGATCTAAGCATGTCCTTCCGTATGTGGAAATCACGATTCAGTCCAAACAAAAAAAGAGCCAGACCCTTGCGATTTGGTATATATATATATATATATATATATATATATATATATATATAATTTGAAGGTTAGCACGGGTCAAATTCGTAAATCGGCTAAATGGGGCCTGAGGGGAAAAATTCCCTTAAGGAGAACTAAACCAACATCTAAGAAAAAGAATAATTTAAATTTTTTTGTAATTTTGTTAAGCAAATGATATATTTTTATGACAAAGAGGTCCATAGCGTTGAATTTGAAGCCATATAACCATGAAAATAAATTTTTGGACCTCGTGCCCTCGTGTTATATACAAAAATAGTGTAAAAGCTTAACAAATTGTATGACTTAGGCCTACGTACATTCCTTAAGAATTACATTTTCAGGCTTCCATGACGGATAGTTTTAAACTTGGGCACAGAAATGACTTAAAGGAGCTCTGACTCAGCACGTAAAACATTTTGAACTTATCTCAGTCCCTTTTTTTGCACCTTGATATAAAGTATTAATACGTAAATTTCTTTTACGTTAATGGAAAGTGTATCAGCAAGACTTGTGTCGAACTCGTTTATTCGCTCGTATTTGGCAAGAACCTTTTATCAATTCAATGTAATTTAAATTGGTTTGATATTGCTTCTTGTCACAAACGAGCGAATGAACGAGTTCCACACAAGTCTAGTCTCAGCCATGACGCCGCTCCCAACACATTGGAACCGACCGTATTAAAATAAAATTAATTTTTTTTCTTGTTTACTTCAGCCAAATACCATAAAAATGTACATTTTAATAAGAATAAAATAGAGTTTTTATTTACTAAATATTTGTAAGGTTGCAGAGTTCGATTCCATTCATTTCATATATTGTTAGAAACGAGTTTTGCGACTTTTCGTATTTATCTTAAATTCATGCTATAAGGAAATCTGCTGCGAACAACAATCGCGTATTTCACCTGCATTTTGAAATGCTCAGACACACGTTTTGTTCTCCGGCTCCTCATATGCAAGAAAAAATCTTATAATCTGGTAACACAGCGTCCATAGTTGTTTTCATTTTATTTACATGATCGTTGTTTGTCTATTTGAAATTTGTTCAGTGATGTTTTCCATTATGAATGTTGTCTAACATGATTATAAAATCAACAGGAATCCAAATGATTATTGTTATGTTTTCTAATAACTTTTTGCAAAAGCAAAAGCAGCAGCAACTGCTACAACAACAGCAACAGCAAATTAAACGAAATGGTGCGAGTTGATGTTGAGAGAATGGATGCAGACAACGAACAAAAGTAGGAGTGCATTTTGAAAACCGGGAATTTGTGAAAAATCCAACACTAAATGAAAATAATATTTTTGTTGTTGTTGTTGTTGCCTTTCTTGCACTCATCACATTTTTCTTATCCTAATGACTAGATGCAATCTACTTCTTTAACGTCCGACCGTTTTGGCTGCTCGTTAAATTTGTAAGTTTGTTATACTGATCTTAAATCTGGTCTCTAAATCTGCGAATTAATTTAAAAGTGTTTTTATGGTACACTTTCATCAACAACTTGTTTCGTCATACAAAAATAATTATTTAATATTTTTGCCGATGTGTTTGCTTCGAATGAGACCACTTATTTCATTTGACTTTCCTTGTTTATCAGCTGCATCAAATATTTAACGTCTCTTTATTAATTAAAAATATTTCAGTTGATTACTCGCATACACTTAATTTAAATAAAAATAAAACATTAATTTAATTTAATTTTGTTGTAATTCTGTTCACAGGCAATACGACAAAATATTTTAATCAGCATATAGAAATTCATTAACGCAATTTATTACATTAAAGCAATTAAACTGATTATTCCAGTTTCAGGAAAATGAACTGAAGCTGGCATTTTTAAACACTGATTCATAAAAAACAAATTTACACTGCACGGTAAAACTGAAATTGACTGTAATGTTTCTGCTAGCAAAACTGAATTAAATAAACTTTGTAAAAGAGGTTGAAATAGCTACAAAAAACTGTCTATCTTCTCATCTTTCCTAATCTGTCCCCTTAATACTGTCCCCTTTTTTTCAGTTCCGGCGCAATGCATTGCATATATAGGGGTCATCCCCTGACTGCTGGTCCAAGATAAAAAAACTTATATTCCGTCCATAATTTCCTTTTTTTCAGGCATTTTTTTATTCTGGTGGCTGCATCTATTTTGGCAATGTTTTCATAATATTTCAGGCGTCAGTATATATTCTTATTAACATAAACAATACCAGCTGTTTCCAATATATAACTTGGCAGCACTCAGCTTATCGCAGCCAAAAACAATGTTGCACTTCATAAAACCTACTTACAACCAATTCGAAAGTGGTTTTAAGTTGGTTTTAACAAAATCATTTTGTATGGTAAAACCAGGTTTTAACGTTAAAGCCTGGGTGCTGTTGGCTGAAGTAGTAGAACACGAGACTATGAAGCGGAGGGTCGTGAGTTCGAGCCCGCGCTGAGTCATGAAATATTGTGTTGAATTCTTCTGATCAGCATTAGTGCGTGGTTGTGTTAGTTGTTGCCAGCCTGTTTCAATGATGAAGGCATAGTCACTGATCACTGAACATAATTGGCAGCGACTGACACTATCATGTACTAAAAGCAGAGTAACAGCACCCACCTTCGTCGGCCCTGTAGCAAAAATTAGCCGGCGAAGTAAAAGGTTGAAATAGCTACAAAAAAAAAACAACTGTCTATCTTCTCATCTTTCCTAATCTGTCCCCTCAATACTATCCCCTCGTTTTCAGTTCCGGCGCAATGCATTGCATATATAGGGGCCATACCCTGAGTGCTGGTCCAAGATAAAAAAAAAAAACCAAGTCAGTGTGAAAACACTATAAAATTAGTGTTTCTGTATACGCATTATAAATAAAAATTTTAATGAAACAAATGATTTTCATGCAAATTTCTTGATCTTTTTCATAGGAATTAAAAAAATTGGTTGAGCTTGATGATATATGGTTCATATTGCTTAAAAATAAATACGAACAATATATATATGTATATATATATATATATATATATATATCTTAACCTGTGATATAAATTTATTTAATTTAATTGTACTTTGACGATTTAATTTTACATCCATTTCTATTGTTTTGTTTACTCTCTAATTAGAGTTACCAATATTATCAGCTGCACGAACTTGTAGGGCAATAGTTGGGAATAAGTATTATCGGTAATATTTCAATTATACTATTGATTTAATAACGCATGAATTCTTTGACTACTTATAGACAAAAAGCATGCAACAATCCTGTATAAATCATTAAAGTGTGTAACAGTGCTTATCTTCTTGTCATTTTACTTTCTGAAAACATGAAATTAATTTGTTCAAAATATCGTTCTAATCTGAGTGGAAATTAAAAACAATGGCAATATTCAGTGTTCAGTGCAATACGTAAGTGGAAATACCGAAATCTTTGTACTCAACACAAACAAAATACATTGACAACACACTCAATTTGCATTTGCACTTATGTGAGAGTATTGCGACTTTCAAGCAATTAGTTTGATGATCGTGGCCACTCCTCAAATTGTTCATAAGGTGGATCAAATTTTACTATCTCCAACACATCTCCCAGTATTTCCCGAATAAATTCTTCAATATTGACTTCCAGTGCGTCAATCGTTGCGAACTTATGAACTGGCCTTTAAATTGAGCCATTGTAACTGTCTTGTTGTAACCATGTGTCAGTCAATTCCAGCTCTTCCATTTTGGAACAAAAATTGTAATCATCACACGGTTGCTATCGCCATTCACAGCAACATTCCTGCCTTCGTCGTCTTAGAAAAAGTACGGTCCAATGATGCCACCGGTCCATAATCCATACAAAACAGTGCATTTTTCGGAAAGCATTTGCAGTTCTTGCAATGCTTCTACCTACTCTTCACACCCAAATATGGGCATTTTCCTTTTTCACGTGTCCATTCAACCAGAAATGAATAGGATCCACTTTCTTTACCGAGCATGAATTTCGATAATAAAATTCCATAATCTGTCAGCGTTGCTCATTTGGTAGCCGATTCATATTCAAATTATAAACCAAACTGAACATGTTTAACAATAACACGTTTCAGCTGAGCTACCAAAAACAGTGTTGCCGCAAACAAAGTTGCTAAGAAATCATTCTTTATAAGCAAGTTGAATTTTTTTTTTTGCAAAAAATGTAGTAATTTTTAAGGTTTATTACATGAGTTGTTCGGTTCGTTTTATCTTTCTCTTGTAAATATACTTAATAATGTGCGACTTACCAGTGTGGCTTACTACTTACGCAAAAGTGGGAATTTCTCGTGAACACATGCACAAGCTCTCTTATAAGGTATTCTACCCTATCTAAAGGTCTAACTACAATGTTCCTATCAGCCACGCTTGATAACAAACCACTGCTATTACTTGGACTCTCGAAGGAGATCCAATGAACTCATATCATCTCCGGCACATACCTGTGGCGCTTTCTATTGGCTTTGGCCCTTTGAGAAACCCTATCACACTATTGCAGGCGAAGCAACTTCCTTTTAAATAACTTATGTGCACTGCCGTTGCACTTTTACTGCCCAACACATACATTTTAAGAGTTATTAGCAAAGGTCAAAATCAGGGAAAATCAAGTAATCAGCGCCCACACACACTGTGATACATCATACACGACCATGTTTGTTTACTTGTTCATTGTAAATTGTTAATTAAATTCAACTAATCGAAAAGCTTTAGATATTAGCACCCGAGGGCTCTGGAAAAAGAAAAATGGACTTATAGGAATATTACACTGTTCAACACGAAAAAAAATTACGGGGTTCAGACAATTTATTCTTGCAGAAGAGACCAAAAAAAAATATATATACGTGTGTGGGCGTTTTGACTGATCACATCGGAATTTTATTTTAGATGCGGTTGAAATTTTCCATCTCTGGCCAATTCTTGCAGCATATCTGTATATAAAACTATGTTTTTCTTACATCTGAGGCGTATGGTAAAGCATTTGTTGTAGAAAATATCACGACAAATGTTTTCGTAGAACATATTAACCCTCTAACACCCCCGCATAACTGCGTTTTGCGGCTTTATTCTAGCAAATCGTAAGGAAGGAAGGTTTGACATTAAAATACTGAATGCTTTTGTATATACGTCCCTATGACTTCAAATTTCTGCTAGCCTTTTTGGTTATTTTATTTTTATCATCGCTTTACACTCAAAATTGAAATGAGGAACCTTTACCTGTTTTATTTTTTCATTGTCCCACAAGAGAATTTGTAAGAATTAAAACATGACTACTTTCGCATGTCTGCAGCAAATATACCCTAAAGGAATACAAGGTTTAATTTTTCAATAGTAAAGTGGAGGATATATACAAACTTTATTTTGAAGTGTGGTTCACAAGTCAACAAAAATACACTTTTTGAACTCACATATGGACTTTTTTGAAAATCAGCTGTCAACGGAATCTGATCAACATGGTGAACGTTTTCATCAGGTATGTCTTCCTATTGAAGAACGATATAAAAGCAAGAGCATTTTATCTCTGATAACAGATTTGTGTTCGACATTGTTCGATAATGATGTGGAATTGCCAAGAGCGAATAAGAAAATAATTTGAAAACAAATAAACTTTGTATTTACTTAGTATTTCGTTCTGTACAAATGTCATTAAAAGCGTTTTTTTCTCAACCATAAAATATCAATGTTTCAAAAACTTTCTTATACTAACTCTAAATAATAACTAAATTAAACCTTAATGAGCAAGCTTGAATTTGATTAGTTTTTGGTGTTTGTGTTAAGTTTTGGACTTTGGTGTATATACTAATACTAACATATATACTAAAATTTTATGGGCAACAATTTTGTAGAACATTTCATCCCCGCCCTTCCCCTCTTTCGGGGTGTTTTTTACGATTTGTAAGAATAAAGCCACAAAATGTCATTATTTGTGAGAGTTAGAGGGTTAATATGTTCTACAAAAATATTTGCCGTGACATTTTCTACTCAGTTGCTGAACATACCATACACATCAGAAGTAAGGAAAACAAAATTTAATATCTCAATATGATGCAAGAACAGGCCAGAAATGGAAAATTTCAACAGCCTATAAAATAAAATTCCGATGTGATCTTTCAAAACGGCGTATATATTTTTTTAGTCTCCTCTACCAGGATCAATCGTCAGAACACCGTAATTTTGCAAAAAGTTTCAAATTGTTGTATAGTGTAATTGCAGGTCGCAGATTCGAGCTTAGAGCCTGTTAAATAATTTTGAGTTTAGTAATTTGATATTCAATGTCGTTTAGCTATAAGTCAATAAATAATTACAGTTTACAAGCACTCATACAATCTCCGTACTTATCCTGTAGCAATGCACGTCCATTAATTTCCTTAGAGCATGACTATCTTTATTTTATTAATGAAATTCCTTACGACTTCCACACGTGGTCTGATAATCTGTATCTAATGTACTAGTATTTGCATGAAATGAATGATTAATAGATTTCGCGATGAGGTAGTTGAGGATATTTCATCAGCGTTATGTTTCCGCTTGTCCAAATGATGGTAAAACATGCCAAATGATCATTAATTCCTCAACAAATCTCTGGCAACATGTCAATGAAATGTTGTTATGAATTTGTAAGCGAGAATGCACATACGCGTACCCAGTGAACATTTTTTTGTCGAATGTCTGGTGTTTGAAAATATTGTTCATATGCTATTAAACTCCTTTAAAAATTTAGCAAAATATTTTTCAAATTTCCGTGGCGGCACTTGTGTACTCTTTCTGAAATAATATACGGTTAATATCATGAAAAGTATATCTATGACGCGTTAGGTTCCCACTTTTATTTTTCAAACGCATAAGTAGGGAATGTGTGGTACTAAAATGTACTTCATTTTTCCATCAATATACATATATGAGATTTTTCCCAATTCTATAATGAAATGTTTCACATGTTTTGTACGATTTCTTTGCGACATTGTGCAAGCGGGTTATTACGTAATTGGAGTCGATGGAGTATCTACATTTAGAGCATATATTTTCAAATAAGTTGTGTTTGAGATTTGAAATTTTGTTGTGACATTTCTCAGAGTTCGCCCAAACAAACAGATCGATTTTCTTTGTTTTCTTTGCGCTTTCTGGCCCATTTTCAGCACGCAAGCCTGAGCAAATTCTGAAAAGTTTTAATTGTAAGATAAAAGATTTCGTTGGTTTGCTATCATTATATCGGATTGATTAGTGTTTGAGTGTGGAGACAGGAGACGTAACTAGTTCGAATTACGACGCTTTATTTAAAAGGAACCAATAAATTTTAAATTGCGCTTTCATTGGAGGCGATTCATTGACGTGAATTATTAAAATCGGTGATAGATTCTTCACATAAATTTAAGGTGTTCGCTCAAGAGAGATCTCCTTTATACTAGTCTTTGGTATAGTTTTAAGAAAATCGAAACTAAATTGAGATACTTGCCTAAATATGGACCCTAATAAACATGTTGCAGAATAATAATCAGTAAATTAAAAAAATATTCAGCTGCAGCGATATGTAGAAGATCTATCAACAGTTTTCGTAAAGAAAGTTTGACAAAATTTGTGTATGCATATGTATGTATTTGAAAAAATTGGAAATATTTATATAAATCTATATTTCCAATTTTTCAATTCACTAGTCACGGCAAAAGCTTGTACTATTGTCATTTTCAGCAGTCATAGAACAGATACGTTGAAGATAATTGGTACAACACAAGGCGAATCAATACAATAATATGACAATTCGGTTCAACATTTTCCAAAGAGATTAAAATTGTTGTTTAAAACATTGGGCGCCACATCACTTGTGTTATATATTTTATTGAAAGTTTCTAATTCAAAGCGATTCATATTAACTTCCCCTATGTAGTAGGAAGTAGTTAGGAAGGCGTGGATATCTGACTAGTGCGTCAGTACACATGCCCCTAAAACACATGATTCTCGTTAAGTTGAGAACGAGCGTTAAAAGCTGCAACTTTTGTACTCATACCAGAAAAATTATTCTAAGATATGATTGCTACAGAAATTCTAACGATGAAGGCGAATGTTCCATCTTCTTGGGACAGAGCCGAGCGCAAAGATATCAATACGTGCGTCCATTTTTCTCCCAACTTCAACAGTGCTGACATTTGAAGCGTGTTTTACGGTAGCGTCTTTCGTCGTTACAAAGTGTTAGATGTTATTTTTTACCTGAATTTTTATAAAGAGATTTTCCTTTTAAACGATATTTGCATCCTGTATTAAATGTATCCAACAGGTCAATTTCAACTCCGAAAATGTCAAATATTTTAAGAATGACATAGCAGTGTTTTGATAAAATGCCAATGAAGAGCAGAAATATGGAATGCTTTTACAAAATGAAGAGAAAAGGGAGAATAAATATTTTTTTTTCTTAGAAAGAGCAGATTACTCAGATATTTGTGTCATATAATTTCAGAACATGTATTAAACTGTTTTCCTAAATTTCTAAGGGACCCTTAAATAAAACACTCGATTGCCGCAGGATATTTTCCCAGACATTATACGTGTGAACAAGTCTTCGCTGGGTTGTGTCTACCTATACAAACAGCATACAAATAATGATTTGTGATTGTGTTGCAGAGCCATGCCACGGAGTTAGATGTCATGGAGTATGCGCGTCAAGTCCTTTCAAGTTTGAACATAAAAATTTTGAATAACGATGAGACACTGAAGATATAAAAAATTACGCATGAGCAGAATTTGAATTTAAGGGGAAATTTTCTCATCTCTGATGAGCAGGAAATATTTTAGACATTTGTTGCAGTGCCATTTTTCAAGAAATAAAATAATTTTTCTCAATTGTTGTTATACAATCATTATACATAAGTGTTTATGTTCGCATGAATGCCAAGTAGAAGAGCCACCAAAGTGGGACCAAGTGCGTACCGAATTCTGCTTGGAACCGAATTCTGTTGATGGGTTTCTTGTGATCCTGTTGTTCTGTTGGCATACTGATTTCAAGGTGTCAGATCTAAAAAATGTTTAATTGCTTTTGAACGTATGAAAAATAAAAATCACTTTAAAGTAACTATTTCGTAAGCCCAGCTAAAAAGTTAACAGCTGAATAACGAATTTTATAAAAGTTAAACAATTGAAATTAAAGTAAGTTTTTGAGAAGTGCACATACTTTACAAAGAGGGTGGAAAAGATGGATATGCCAACAATCGCCCTGGCCGCCGCAGCAAATGAACAACTAGTGAAAATGTTGAAAGAAGGAATAAACTTGTTATGGAGAATCGTCGAATCACTATTAGAGAAGTTCCTGAAGATGTCAATTTGGCTAACAAAATCCGCCCGCATGTCAATCGCTCTGGAATTGTTGAATGATATCAAAGGCCAACGTATTCACTAGATTCCTTTTTTCAGAATTGAAGAGACCTTTAGAATAATGACGTTTTTCGCCAATTGAAAAGAAACAAGTAAAAACGTTATATTCGACCGGGTCGAATCTTAAAAACCCTCCAAATATTTAGTAAGTGAATTTAAAATTTTTAACTTGGTGGGACAGAGTTCCTTTATATAATATCGTACGTCAAGGCCCACTAAAGGGGGCGGGGTTCAAAAATAGACAATATCCACAGACGAACGTATGGGCCTTGCTAGACCGTCTTAGACTTTATCACTAATCAAGAATATACATATTTACTTTACAGGGTCTAATTCTCTTTGGAGGGTATTGTATTTTGGCGGGGTCGCTCTGGCAAGGGCTGTGGAGGAAACATTTAACCTTTCTCATAAAACTCTAGACATAAATGCTTGGGATAATTATATACGAAATTCAATTTGTTTTTTTTTTGTTGGTAGGCTCATTTAGGAGCAAAGGGGGAGGAGGGGGAGGGCAGAAATCGGCAGTCATAAAACTCTAAAAATAAATGCTTGGGATAATTGTATAAACAATTCAATTTTTTTAATTTTTTTTGGTAGGGTCATTTAGGGGCACAGGGGGAGGAGGGGTAGGGCAGAAATCGGCAGTCATAAAACTATAAAAATAAATGCTTGGGATAATTGTATAATAAATTCAATTTTTTTATTTTTTTTGGTAGGGTCATTTAGGGGCAAAGGGGAGGAGGGATAGGGCAGAAATCGGCAGTCGTAAAACTCTAAAAATAAATGCTTGGGATAATTGTATATAGATTTGTTTATTTTTTTTTTTTTTTGTAGGGTAATTTAGGGGGTGAAGGGGGAGGAGGGGTAGGGCAAAGTAGTACCAGGTTTCGTCTCAGCTTCGTTATTAAAGTTTAAAAATTTTATTTTTAAGGAATGTAGGCTTAAGTAAAACGATTTGTTAAATTTGTATGCTATTTTTGCATATATTAACGCCCACTACAGTGGGCGGGGTTCAAAAATAATTTTTTTTTATTTTATGGCTCCAATTTTAAGGCGTTGGACCGTATTTGACATAAAAATATATCATTTGCTTAACAATATAACCAGAAAACTTTAAAAATTATGTTGTTTTTTCTGGGTTGGTTTAGTTCTTCTTAGGGGAACTTTTATCCCTCTTGCCCGATTTAGACCATCTCCGAACTTAACCTGCTCTAAGCTTCAAAATATATTTATACCAAATTTCAAGAGTCTAGCTCTTATCGTTTGGACTGAATGGTGATTTCCACAGACGGACGGACATGCTCAGATCGTCTTAGATTTCATCACTGATCAAGAATATATATACTTTATGTGGTCTGAGATGGATATTTCGATGCGTTACAAACGGAATGACAAAATGAATATACCATCCAAATTCTTTTTTGGAGGGTATAAAACCGAAACAGAAAGCCCAAGGCCATAACAAAAACTGCATATCAGAATTGGAAATAATGTTGCACAAGTGGGGGACTACTTTGAAGGGCAAAAATAGAAATTGATAAGCAAATAAATATTTTTGCGAGAAAAATTATAATTCACATTATTTTTTTAAAAGCCTTCAGATCTTAAGCAACACAATATTTTATTCATTATCAATTACTTTTCGTCTGACAGACAAAGTATTCTGAAAATATATCATAAAGAATATAATCGAATGGCAACAGCGGGGTATAAACAAAATTGGAAAAAGTTTGGAATGATAATAGTTAATTGGAGATAGAAGGTGCGAAAGTTTGTGAAAGCCCTACTTTTCTTTTTCTTTCAATTTTGAATGATCTCTTGATTATGAAAAGGCTCTCCGTAGAATGGGTGTCGAGTTTGCTTACGATCAACCACAAAAGCATAAATGATTTTCACGGCAACAATACAAGAATTAAGCAAAATACTCATTTATAATTAAAAATTAATTATTTTTATCCAAAAACATGTCGTGGATTAAAAGATATATAATTTGTTTTACACGTATGTACTCGTAGTTCTATAAAAAAAAAATAATTTTTCTTGTTATCTTGGACTAGCACTCAGGGTTTGATCCTTACGTATGCGATGCATTGTGCCGAAAGTGGGAAAATTGGTTATGGGAAGGGGTAGGACATTCGATTTGAATTTCCCTGTAGTTAATCGTAGCAGTCAGTAATTACCTATGTAGGGTGTTTATTCCACATCGTTCGGCCAAGGACTAGTTTTCTCTGTAATGTGAGGTGCGGTTCACCGACAATTCAACTATATATACATACATATATATATATATATATATATATATATATATATATATATATATATATATATATATATATATATATATATATATATATATATATATATATATATACAGGGTGTTTTTTTTAGAGGTATAGAACTTCGAATTGAAATAAAACACAAGAAAATCGTTTTAATGTCCATCAATTTGGCTTTATTGGAAGGATAATTTTATGCCATTAATGTTTAAATATGATTTCGGGCATGTGGCCGCCGCGGCTGGCTCGAATAAAGCCAATTCTACAGGTCCAATTTTAAACCACTTTTTCGAGCATATGGGGCCGTATGTTGGCAATAGCGCCACGAATGTTGGCTTCTAAGTCCCCTAACGTTTCTGGTTTGTTGGCGTAGACGAGCGACTTCACATATCCCCAAAGAAAATAATCCAATGGTGTCAAATCACACGATCTTGGTGGCCAATTGACAGGTCCATTCCGCGAAATTATGCGCTCATCGAATGTTTCCTTCAATAAATCGATTGTGACGTGCGCTGTGTGGCATGTAGCGCCGTCTTGTTGGAACCACAACTCATCCACATTCATGCCATCCAATTCGGGAACAAAATAGTCGGTTATCATGGCTCTATACCGGTCTCCATTAACGGTAACTGACTCTCCAGCATTATTTCGGAAGAAGTATGGCCCAATGACTCCACCAGCCCACTGCGCACTGTTCGACGTCTCTGCGGATGCGTATTATCACATAGAGTAAACGTAGTGCGAAAACGATCCATGGTTAACCGAATTAATTGCTCTGATGGACGATTATGTCGACCATAAATTGGACGGAGCTTGCGGTAAACTTCGCGAACTGAACCATTACTTTCGAAATAAATTTGCACGATTTGCAAGCGTTGTTCTTTTGTCAACCTGTTCATGATGAAATGGCAAACCAAACTAAATATTAATCACTTGACAGCTGACAAAATGGCCGCCAGTTAAAAAAGTGATGCCAACTTAAAGTTCTATACCTAAATAAAAAACACCCAATATATATATATATATATATATATATATATATATATATATATATATATATATATATAAATAGATGCGCCCTGAATGATGAGCATGTGATTCGGAAAAAAATGGGTTTTGGGTACAAGTTCTTTGATATCACCTGCGCACATTCCGTTGTAATAGCAATAGAACAGTGGTCCAGTGAGCCAATAGAGTCACCCATGACCTTCCCCGCCCTCTCGAGTAACTTCAGAATATACTTTGAAGCACCGGCCCAAACATAAAAGTTTTATTCCGATTTCGGTCGAATGTAGATGGTATATATAGTGATCAGATCAGATGGAGTGAAGTATGTATTACACCGTTTTAAAAAATGTAGGCACTTGAATGCTGTTATTGAGACATAAACAATGTGCTCAGTCTATTATATATCACACAGTATTTTCATGATCCCCCCATAAATACGGATGTGTTCCTGTATAGTTGGAATTTACGGGCCCGGGTTAGGGTGTCATGGATATGTCAAGACTAATTTGAGCTTAATTACTTTTAAAGCAATGGCAATGATATGCATAAATGTTCGTGTAAATATTTATTTGAAAAATTAAAATTTATCAAAATTACGAAACTACTGAAGCAATTCAAAACTAAAAATGTGCGCATATTATTCGCTCTTCCTCTCTTGCTCTCAGTTTATTTATTTTATTCTATAAATAGGAAAATTTATCAGAATGAATTTGGCCAAATAAATATAAATAAAACTCTAATAAGGACACGCCGAATGAGGCCGTGAGAATGACCGCAGCAAAACTGCATCCACAAGAGAAAAAGAGTACAAGGTTGTTTTTGTCATACGTAAAAGAGTTCATAATTCTAAATAAACATTTCAACTGATGAAAGATTTAAAAACGTCATTGGCTGTACTTTATTTGCAAGATTGTTAAACGCTACATGCACCATGGCGTAAGTAAACACTTTAAAGGTTAAAACTAGAGGATAACAATTAACAGCAAGATATATTTATTAAAGTGTTTGCTTTTTAAGAAACATAAAAAAGCGAAATGACAAAATGAGGTCATGAATGTGGTAAAACGCGATTTGCAAAAAACACAAAATACACAAATGCAATTTACATCCAATTATTTTTTCAATAAATTTGCAAGTTCAAATAAACAAAAAGTAATTTTTTTTTTGGTAATAAATTAAACAGCGGTTAAAAAAATTTATATTCAAAAACGTTTCATATTTCATTGTCATGAACATGACAACTGCAGCGGACAGTCATCATAAACACGCTAAATTGACAATTGAAATTACATACAGACGATGACTGCAGGCTGTTTGGCTGGTAATTCAACTTAAAATAAGAATTCATTCAACTTTAACGTCGGAAGGAAAACTGATACCTTCGCTCGGTATTTAGTGATTGTTTCAATTCCACTATCATCGGATATACAGCCCCATACATTATAAAAAGAAAATTTGAGTTGATTAAAAATTATTTTAATTAAAAAATATACGATTTGAAGTTTAAGTACAAAAAAACTCTAATAATAATAATAATATTAAAAATATTTTTATTATAAAATGTACTTTTTGCATGTTAACATTCGGAATTTTTTACTTTAGATATTTTTGATTTATTATCTTGAAAAGCTGGAAGTTTTTGTCAAATGCTAAACACCACACATAAGAAGAAAGCCTGTAAAGAGTCATGGTCTTCGTCGAAATTTTGTATTCTTTGGTTATGGAAAATGCAAAATATTTAAAACAAATTTTCCAATTCAATTTCATTCATCTGACTGCGCACATGTCGTCTTGGTGTTTTCCTTACGGCACGTTCATTTTTGGCTACAAGCCAAATATTTAAAATGCACGTATAGCCAAGTAATTAATAATTTTTCATTTAACAGAATTAAAAACTAAAACAAATGAGAATGGCCGAAGAACTTCGAAGGTCGCTCTTATTTCAGTAACTCGGCTGCAAGTATTTTCGCAATTTTATCCGAGGTTTTTTTTACTAAAAAATTTCAAGTTTTTAATATTCATTACCCAAATATTTATGACGCAATGGTAAACATGGACACAAAATGTTCACTTATTTATATTTATGCTAGGAACACAACTGGGACGAACGACGAATTTCGTTTGCTTATTATTTTTTCGACGAATAAATTAAAATAATAAGCAAACAAAATTTTAATATTTGTTTTTTAAATCATTGTAATCCTCTGATGCCAGCCAGATTGTTTAGACACTCAATAATTATCCCGGTGTTGTCCATTTTCTTTTCAGAACAAATTCCTTTTTGTAATTATTTTCTGAAAAATTTGTTGTCTGTAAATGAATTATTATTTTCATTTAACAGCTGATGGGGTGACCATATGAAAAAGTGAGAAATAGATAGAAAAACTATATTATAAAAAGTGTTCAAAATTAATAAAAATTCGTCCGAATGATACATTTTTGTGAATTGGTGAATGCATTTTTAATATGCACTGAAAATTTTAGTGCTACATGCAACAATACAGTAGTGAACCATGTTTTTCCACAAAAAACCAGTTTGAGTATATGAAAGCTGGTCACCTTATATTGATTTGTTCGTCGTTCGCTGACGAAGCAATTAGAAATAATGGTAGGAACACAACTGGGACGAACGACGAATTTCGTTCAGTACGACGAATTCGTTGGTAAAAATTCGCTCTATAAATTCGTCGTATGAAACACAATAACGACGAATAAATTGAAATAATGAACAAAAGAAATGTAAATTTTGTTAAAAATCTTTGTAATCCTCTGATGCTAAATTCTTTAGACATTCAATAATTAGCGCGGTGGCGTCCATTTTTTTCCAGAACAAATTCCTTTTTGTAATTATTTTCTGAAAATTTTTTCTGTAAATAAATTATTCTTTTCATTTAACAGCTGAGGGGTGACCAAATGAAAAAGTAGGAAATAGGAAGAAAGAATATATTATAAAAAACGTTCAAAATTAATAAAAAGTCGTCCGAATGATAAATTTTTGTGAATTGGTGAATGCATTTTTAGTATATACGGAAAATTTTCTTTCTAGATGCAACAATACAGTAGTGAAATATGTTTCTCGACAAAAAACCAGTTTGAGTATATGAAACCTGGGCACCCCATATCGATTTGTTCGTCGCTCGCTGACGAAGCAATAAAATAAAATAGAAATAAATCTATTTCAACTTTCGCTGAGTATGACGAACTTCGACCAACGCCACGATTGTGTGCATTTTCATATACACCCATGTGTTTTATTTTTGGCGACGAATATTCGCGACCAAAATTCGTCGTTCGTCGCAGTTGTGTTCCTAGCATAAAGTATAAAAATCGAATCAGAAAAATTAAATGAAAATAGTTTAGAAAAAATGGGCCATGAATATGTTAACGTTATTAAAACAGTTCTCGTATACCATTTTCTCATAAAGTTTGTATAAATGAAAACTATTTAGTTAACCACCTACTAAATAACGATGAAAAGAATATTCGTTAGTGCCAATGATGGCAGTAAAGCGATTTCCGAAAACAGCGTTGTTCTGATGTGGGAATATGTCTTTCTGAATACTCGCATATCATTACGAACCCAAACTTAAGTAGTTGTTACCGAGATACTCTGAATATCACAAGTTGGACTCGACACTCAGACATCAATATAGTGGAGATTTGCGTTATTTGGTGTCGATCTGTATCAGAGACGAAGGCATAGCACTAGTCACTGAACATTACACTGCGACCACACGAGCAACATTTCGTGTCTTGATACAAGCAATAACGCCGGCAAAAACGCGACGTCAATTGCCAATGTTCTTGCTTGTATATCTTGGTAGCGAACACGTACATATATTAAAAAATTAAATTGACAATTTCGCCGAAGAAGATTATATTTTAAAAAGTTACTTTAGGTGGTGCGGCAGCCAAAAATTAAAAAATTTGCTGAAAAAACTCCTTTAATTATATTGCTTAAATTTTAAAAAATATTATATTTCTTTTTTTGTGGTGTCCTTTTATAAACAGTGTTGTTTTCTTACAAGACAAAAATTTCAATCAAATGACAATTCAATTTGACAGCATGTGTTAAAAGATTATTGCTCGGCAATGTATTATAACATTTGTTGTCGAATATGTGTTCTAACATATATTCATGCTCATGTGGACGGGTAGTTACCAGCTCCGATCGGCTGACTCTAAAGGACATTCCTGCAACTTTCCGCTAATTTTAACTACATTGTAACTTGGACTTCCGTTAGTGGCGATCGAATTGGTTTTTTAATTTCAATAGCTGATTGGTTTGTGTCAAGACTGACTAAGTTGCTATTCCGAAAAACAGCTTTTGAAAAATTATTTTTTTACGATTTCTCGAAATCTACCAATCCGAATCGGCTACAATTCACAGGAAACCCAAGTTTGAAACGCCACTAGAATGATTCGAACACTAATCGATCAGATATATAATTTCGGAGTTTAATAAACCAAATAACTTTTTTCGAATTTTTCGATCACGATATCTCACGAACGCATTAACCGATTTTGACCCGGTTAGTGGCGATCGACGAGGTTTTTAAATGTCGAGAGCTGATTAGTTTGCTTATTTATTTTTTAGATTTTTGATATTGCTCAAAACCTACCAGTTCGAATCGGTTCCAATTCACATAAATGTAAGTTTCAAAGAGACTTTTGAAACGCTACTCGTTTTACTCGATTCAGTTCAGCCGTTCAAAAGGTATAAGCAGGTTACATACTCATACACATGCAGACATAATGACACTCTCACTCAAAACGTCGAGATCTGGTGAAAACTCGATTTTGCAAAACGGGGTAAAACCAGGGGACAAATTGCCGCATTCGATTCGGTCGAAATTTCAATACAATTTATATACGAATTTCGATCGATATCGAGTACGGTATTTTGCCATCAGTAACTTCCCGATTTTTTTAACATTTTCAATTTTCTTAGTTGTAAGTTAATAAAAACTAAATAATAAAGGTAACAAATTACTGAAATGACTTCAGTTGATGTTGAGTCTGCCATATTTTGGTTTAATGAATACCGATTTTTTAGGAGATTAACTAAGTCTTCTGTGGCACAACAAATGCATTGGGATTATGTCCAAGTAACTACTTGTTTCCTAATGAATTAGATTAGGTTGAAAAAGGAGTAATAAAATTTTACCCAATCCTTTACGGTTTACACTCTATTGCATGTTGCGCGTTGTTATGAGAAAAATTGAGATGACTTTTCAAATAAAGAAACAAAAACATAACCTATCAAGGTTTGTCAGGTTAAGAACCCAGTTAAATCAATATATTTTCTTAAGTTTTTCCAAGTTCTATCCCTAGATATTCTATATTCGTGTTATTTTCCAAATAGAATATTTGTTTCTTGATTTGAAGTGAGCAGTGCTCGAGTGTTGCACCATCTTGCTGGCAGGCTCTACATATTATATTAGTGTACGATCCAGGTGTCTTATTGTTGTTTGGCTTTCCTCTCTGGATTTCACTCACCTATCGACAGTAAATCTCTCTGTGTTATTCTATAGTTTTAGGATACTTGAAGTAATTTGGCGTTTACTAGTGTGATGATTTCATCCTCGCCAACGTATCCGGCTATACACTGTATCGTTTCAAGCTATACCCTGATATCCTGGAATTCATATTCTCTTTTTTTTGAGTTAAAATCATTCTTGCATTATAACACACTTCGAGATTTCCTAATACGTGAGCAGGATTATTTGCCCATTAGTATTGTAACTAACGAAATCCCTTAGAAGGCTCACTTCATCATTCTAGTGATTGGCACTCACTTCAACGTTGCGGTTCCTAAAGAAAGATGCTTTTCCATAGGAGATGTAAAAACGATGCTTATCTCTAAGGCTATAAGTACGCCGACTCATAAGGCTTAGAGAAGTTATATAAATGACAAATGATCGAATAAAGGTAGTGATTAGTGGTACTTGCTTCAAATGAGCGCTCCTGTACTGTTACAATGTAACCGAACCCTCATCCAATATGGATTTCTAATTAGGTGGCGATGAAAGACAGTACAGTTGTCATCCGCCTTTATGTTTAACTTCAAATTTAGTTAATGATGTTTTACGAAGTTAAATAACGAGTAAAGAAGTACCATCCAATAAACTTGCCAGAGGCAACAAGTTCCCGTCCTTTCTCAACATTCCCCAAAATAGAAGGCAATTAATTTTGGTATTTTCTTAAAAATAAGTGAGCACAATATCGATCCTTAGAGGAGCTGATACCATATGCTTTCCGAGTTCAAATTTCCCTTTTGTGATAGTAAAACGTCTGCAACCCCAAACTGGTAGGGGCTGATGTGACACTTGCTTTTCCGAATAAAATAGCGAATCCGTTTACTTCAGGATCCGCTATCAGTGGATTGGCTTGTAGACAAAGAGATGCGAAACACAAACCGAGATAGAATTGTTTTATTACAATAACTAAATTAGACTTATAACATTCCTTATTACGAATTCGTTATTTATAGTCAATGTTAACGTCAACATGAGGTTTTATTAATTAAATAAATATTTATTGATTAGTCGTTCTCTGTGATCTATAAATAATCGTATATCAAATACATACAATGAAATTGAACACCAATTTTCAGCTCATGATAGAAATAAATCAGCTTAGTGTAAATAAGAAAACATCGTTATCTTCGACTATGTGAATTTATATTCATTCGAAAAAAGGTACATTTTCCACTTCTTAAAACGCCCACTTGCTACTGATTGCTTCAGTGTCTGACTGTTCGGTACAATCAGAACAATACATGTATTGCTGACAGGTAAGAAACTACACACAACATCTAGTACATGAAGCAAAACAAAACATCGAATAAAATCATTCGTTGGATTTATTTTTCTAAAACCACAAAAAGAACAAATACATACATCAATGAATACAACATCTCGTGCATTATTCACATAAAAAATGGTTGGACTGACAGACACAACGACTTAGTGTCTGCCTCATCGAGTGAGTAAGTGAGTGACTGACGTACCAACCTTGACCATCATTATTGTAAATAGATTTTCTATGATGTAGAAAATTTCATTGTTCTGATTTATTTTAAAATATCATTCTTATAAAAGCGTGGCAAGAGAAATAAAATATTGGAAAATTTATAATCGTGGGAGTTGGACTGAAATGTTTATAAGAGTTTATAAAATTACGAAATATTTAAAACAAATTTAGATAATTCTAGAACGTTTCAAATAGAGACTTGAGTTTTGCGTTTGAAATTATTGGCAGAGCATCATTATTGTCCAGTGTTGCTAGTTTGACGCTTTTCAGATATTTTATCGCGCTTTATAATTTCGTTAGCCTTTTACTTATATTTTCTGAATGACGTTTTTTTAATAAGGTATTTTATGACGCTTTTTCTTTTAAAGTGCTTCCATTTTCAGCTTAAGAGGACAGATAAAGAAAGATGAGAAAATACAGACTCTTTTTAGCTACTTTAACCTTTACTCGCCGGCGAATTTTGGCTCTTTCAGTGCATGATAGCGTCAATCGCTAATCGCTGCCGGTGATATTCAGTAACCAACTAGTGCAGCCATGCACTAAATGCAGACCAGAAAAATTCGACTCACTATTCATGACTGAGAGCGGAATCAAACTTGGGGGATTCTCGGCTTCCGAGTCTCGTGTCAACTACTCCAGGCCAAAAGCACCCTCAAGCACTTAGAATCCTACTAAAAGCAACATTGTACAATGTTGCCAACATATTTCATACAACGTTCGTATAATAAACTAGTAAAAACGTTATATTTGACCGGGTCGAATCTTAAATACCCTCCAAATATTTAGTAAGTAAATTTAAAATGTTTAACTTGGTGGGACAGGGTTCCTTTAAGACATCTCTGTACCTAATTTTAAATCTCTATTTCGACAGAGACATTCCGGAAAGTACCAGGGGGGAGACGTTTCACCTCTGCAAGATCAGAGAGCATCTCAGCTTCTTATAGGCTAAAGGAATAAAAAATTTTCAATATTTATACTATTTTTGCATATAATATCGTACGTCAACGACCACTAAAGGGGGCGGGGTCCAAATATAGAGTACATCATGTTTTCCACAGACGAACGTATGGGCATTGCTAGATCGTCTTAGACTTCATCACTAATCAATAATATATATACTTTATGAGGTCCAATTTTCTTTGGAGGGTATTAAAACTGTATTTTGGCGGGGTCGCTGTGGAGGAGACATTTCACCTTTGTCATAAAACTCTAAAAATAAATGTTTGCGATAATTAAACACTAAATTTAAAACAAAAGATTTTGTTTTTGATAGGGTTATTTAGGGGGCAAAGAGGGGAGGAGGTAGGGCAGAGGAGTACCAGGTTACGTCTCAGAATCGTCATTAAGGCTTAAAAATGTTATTTTAAGTAACACAATTTGTTAAATTTTTACACTATTTTTGCATTTCGTTTGCTTAACAATGTTGCAAAAAAAAACTTTAAAAATTATGTTTTTTTAGAGGTTGGTTTAGTTCTTCTTAGAGGAACTTTTTTCCATCTTGCCCGATTCAGCCCATTTGCTATCCTTCAAGATATATTTGTACAAAATTTCAAGAGTCTGGTTCTTTTCGTTTGGACTGAATCGTGATTTCCACAGACGGAGGGACGGACATGCTCAGATCGTCTTAGATTTCATCACTGATCAAGAATATATATATATTTTATGGGGTCTCAGATGGATATTTCGCGGCGTTACGGAATGACAAAGTGAATATACCCTCCAATTCTTTTTTGGAGGTTATAAAAACAAATCTTTTGATTTTTCGCAATACAGTGAACTCTCGAAAACGTGAACTAATTTTTACCAAGGGTGTTCACGTTTTCAAATTTGTTCACGTTTTTGATTGTAAAAATTTTATAATAAAAAAGCACAGTTTACCTTCAAATAATAACTTCAAGCAAACAATTTAACATCAGATATTAAAATTGGATGGAACACGTTTTCGCGAGTTCACTGTATATTGCACCTGGCGCTTTTCGAATATTACATGCAATTTGCAAAAATTATTCAATTATATAGCAAGTGGTTGGGTCACTTAATAATATTTCATTAAACACATGGCTGCTAATAGGGTTATTCCAATTCGACATAAAACAAATAGGACCACTTACTAGCCAACCGAGGTCGGCCAAGCAAACAATCTCAGTTTGCTCCACTCTATTACATGTGGAAAATACAGCGTACGGAGACTTATGAAGTTCGTCTCTGAAAGTGGGAATAAGCTCCCCAACAAATGTTTAGTTTTAGCAGCCATAAATGCATTTGGAAAATCGGCCGGTTGTTATTTTGGATAGATTACATTGGGCCCTTAGTTCATAATGCCGCACTCACTCACAACCTTAATTCAAGCACCTCGTTATTAACAACAACAGGTCGTTTAAATTTGATAACTGAACAATAATTTCGTTCTTATCGTACAACTGATTAAATAAAAATAACTTGTCATCATTACAATGAAAATCAGATTTGTGATGGCTTATGATGAATTGGTTGATACATATTTTTATTGACATGCCTACGCACATGTATGCATGGATGCATATGTTGCGTAATTTTTTATTGTTCTTTGAGTCAAGTTTTGATTTTTTTAAGAGCTTTCGGGTATGATTTAAAAACATAAAAAATTTAGAGAATTGTATAGAATCTTTACTTGGGTCGACAGAGCGATCTATGTATATAATTCACTGTTTTGAGGATTATTATTATATTGGAACATTGTTTCGTGTGCTGTGTGGCATTGTGTGTGTGACTATGGCGCTCGCCATTCACAGTAACTTAATGACACCGTCCCATAATCCACACCCAAGTGTACTTTTCGGAATTCATTGAAAGTTCTTGAAATGCTTGTGGCTGCTCTTCACCTAAATATGGAACTTTTGCTTGTTCACGCAACCATTGAATCAGAAATGATCACAATGCACATTTTTTAACCGGCTAAGAATTTCGATAATCAAATTCAAGAGTTGGCGTTGTTCGATTGTAAGTCGGTTCCTGGTTAAATTATAGACCAAACTGAACATGTTTCAATGTAACATCTTACAAAATAAAGTTGGGAAAAATCACCCGGTAGATAAAGAATAAGTAGTACTTGAAATATGTAGTTTGTTAATGTGACGTTAATAATGTCGTCTTTAGCACCTCCGATAAAAAAGTATGAATAAGATAAAGAACTATGGCGTTATGTATGTATGTTCTTTTGCAAATACTGAGTGCCTACATAAATCCGTATGACCTGAATACGAATGTTGTTTGTGTTTGTTTCAATACGATTTTTTTGCATTAGAATGAGCTCTTTGACAATTTATTTAAAATTGTTATTATTTATTACGAAAATACCTATGTATGTACATAAGTGGATATGTTCTTATATGTTTTCTATAGCAAAAAAAAACACATTAAATAATCTAGAAAAAGCCTAATTAATGATGTACACATGTATGTATGTAGGTACCCACATACATGTCTGATAAAATGTGCACACAAAGCCAATCTTATTTTGGCTGCTAATTCTATGCAGTTGATAATTAATAATGCTTACCTTAAATCTTAGAACAAGAGCAAAGTGTTTCTGCTTCTTTATTTACGAAAAAACACATAATCATATTTCGCCCTATCTCTTCACTTTAACACTTGTAACTACAATTATGTATGTATATCAAATCGATTAATTTACTTTTATTTTTTGTTAAACTCTTCTTTAATAGACACATTTAATTTTATATTTTTTAATTGCACTCACAAGACTAAAATAATCCTACAAACAAAAAAGTATATGTAACACACGCACTAAAACCCTGTAGTTGTTATTCTTTTGTAAACAAGTCGATATTGATGACGGAATAAAAAACAGCTGCACACAACAACAAGAAAGTTACTTAAGGAGACAACGCGACCGACGCGCTCGTCCGCTTCGTGCAATCAGATTTTCACAACTAACAACATTCAAGATTTGTTTTATTTTGTTGCCGGAGTTCAGGCCTGCCTGAACACAACATGTGGATTGTTTTTGTATTGATTCTCCTTTGCTTTTGCGATTCTATTACGTGTTGGTGAGTTTGATAAGAGTGCTTTTAGAAAATTTTGAAATGGGAGGGTAGTTTTGTTGCTTGAATTGGTGAATAAATTTTCAGCAATATGTTGAGTTGGGGACCTGCTTAATGTTTATATACAATTTCCAACATCGATGTTGATATAGCATGCGTTGTTTTTATTTCGTAAATTTATAAGCAAATGTGTAACATAAATTATTAAGACATCGGTTTAGTCGGTTGTAAAAAGAATATTGGATCAGTTGCCTGTACTACGCATATTTTAGTCATGTACTACGCATATTTTATGTTATAAAGCATATAAATATGTTTAAATACGGGTTAGCAAATTCAAAGCAACTTCTCTTCAACTTTATCCATTTAAGGAATTGCCGGCGGTTTCTATGATCAACAGGCTCCTGAGTAAGCTTCGTGAGACTTGAAGTTTTTGAGAACGATGCCAGTAGCCAGTTTTAAAAAATTTTTAACCACTATTCGAAATAATTTTTTGCGACATCCACACTAAAAATTAACACTACATTTTAAGAAGCACATTCTTACTGAGATAACCTTTACATCACTAAATGAAAAATACTACGGAACTTTGTAATCGGAAAGCTATTTAAATTTATTTTGATTGATTGATGAAATCAGCATATCTCAAGAGCAAATGACTGAACGTCGGCCACACTGAATCTGTTTTTTATTTAACGAGTTGCGTATGTGAAATAAAACAGAGAAAGCACAAAGTTGTCAAAGCCAATAAGGGTATAACAATTCACATACTCTGCATTGAAATATATTTCGAAAATTTGTTCAGTCAATATAAGATAGTTTTCGAATATCTCATGAAAAAATTGGAATATTATTATTAATTTCACGGTCTTAAAAAATGTCTGCATTTTGTTTTGGAAATAATTGTTATATTGTCGATGTAAACGCAATATATTTTCGTTGCATCGGCATAGATTAATTAAAATCCTTTAAAAAGGCGCCAGACTTGACGCAACAATTCGTCGTAAACGATTATATATAATCAAATAATTATAATTGACATGCGTCCTGTCAGGATCAATTTCATTCTCGCATTGACCACACACTGGGTTTGCCAATCGCCAAATAGTAATTTTCTCCTTTTCTGTTACTGAACATTAACTAAACAGAACTCTTACACGAAAGATGAATCAGAAAAAAAGACGCACAATGATATACGAACATGTCAGATAGTTTCATTGGAGAAATGCCCACGCATTTTGAGGCAACAAGCGTGCCATGTACAGGTCAGTGTGACGATTAAATAAAAGGACTACAGAGATGGTAATTGAGCAAAGTAGATGGAATGTTTGCAACAGCAATTTCAACAAATAAAAGTGTTAAATTAGGCTGCGCCGAATCTAAAATACCCTTCACTGATGTACGTCTAGACTCTAGAGTATATGCACACATTCATTTTTTGATCTGAAAACCAAAATTAGTGACTTGTTTGATTATTTTAGGTGCCAAAATAATTTCTGTTCTCCAACCCTAGGCTACATTTTTTTCTCTTTTCGATTTTTAATTGCAATTCAATTCTTAGTGAAGTATAAAATAGTTTTACTCAACAAAAACTAACATTTGTAACCTATTTTAAAACTTTCAATGAAGGAAATATATTTCAATATCCCAACCCTGGAATCGAAATTGCGATTTTTTTAAATAAAAATCATTTGCCCATCCCTGAATTAATTTTTTAATTTTTAATACAAATTTGATTCATCCCAAAGTATCAAATAGGTTTCACTAACAAAATAGAAAATATAATAATTGGTTTTGGCTAGTTAATTTTGCGTCCACAAATAGGTGTAAGCTTCCCGGCTCTGGAAACGTATTTTGGATTTTTCTGGATTTCATATGAATATCAAATTGGTGTACAATTTGACATCAAGAAAAAAATATGCCTAAATTGTGAAGGATTATTGCCCTCACAATTGCGAATCTGGTAATGAATCAATAAAGTGGGAACTTTGTTTAAAAAAATATCGGCTAGTGTAATAAAAACAAGTAAAACGTGACATTCCAGCCGGTCGAATCTTAAATATCCTCCAGATATTTACTAAATAAAAACTCTATTTTGTAGGGGTCAATCCGGGAGGAGCAGTAAGGGAGACATCCACTTTTGGCATAAAACACTAAAAAGTACATTTTTGGGGTTATTAAGTGTATAGGGTCATATGGTAGGCGAGGGTAGTGAAGAGGAAGATCAAAGAACATCTCAGCCTCGCCATTACAGCTTTAAAATTTTGTTTTTAAGGAATTTGGGCTTAAATTATACAATTTGTTAAATATTTACATTAGTTTTCCATGTAAAATGTTACTTAAACGCCCACTAAAAGTGGCGGGGTACAAAAATGGATTTTTCTGATATTCCGGCTGCAAGTTCAACGCTTTCGACCATCTTTAACATAAAAATATATCATTTGCTTAACAAAATAAAAACAAGTAAAACGTTATATTCGACCGGATCGAATCTTAAATACCCTCCAAATATGTAGTAAGTAAATTCAAAATGTTTAACTTGGTGGGACGGAGTTGACTTAATCATATCGTACTTCAACGCCCACTTTAGGGCGTTTTAGTATAAAGCCCTTATATCGAAAGATCTAGGCAACCGGCCCCAAAAGTGAACTGTTACTCACAATTGGGCCACTGTTTCGTGTACTGTGGGACATGTGGCATCGTTTCGTCAGCCCACTCCAGCTATGACATTTTGGAACAAAAAAAAACAATTTGGAGCAACAATCCACATCAAACAGTGATTTTTTCGGAATGCATTGGCCGTTCTTGCAACGGTTTTTGCTGCTCTTCACACCAAATACTGAAATTTCATTTGCACACGTATCAGCTTTCTTCACCGAGCATGAATTCTGATAATAAAATTCAATAATTTGCGAGCGATATCCATTTGTCGGTCCATTTCATGGTTGAATTACAGACAAAACTAAATACTATGTAGTATGTTTAACAGGAACATGTCACACGAATACAGTTGAGCTGCCAAAAATAGTGTTGCCAAAAAATAAGCTGCTAAGAAATCACCCTATATATAAACACGTAATGGAAAGTGTGTAGCTCTAGCAGTGAATAATTAACCTGTTTCAGTTGTTGCGTTACATGGACTTTATATGGGCAACGCCGTGGCGGTTCTGCAAATTATCTGCCACACACTTACTAACGTTTAAACCAATAAATTAATAGTAAAAGGCATCGGATCCTGCAGATACTTGATGAAGTTGTAATACTTGTGGCAACTGCAAATAATGTCCAATTTTCTGTAAGCAAAATAATCAATTATCTGGATATTGTTAATAATCACTCTTTTTGGTGAAACCAGCACTCAGGGCATGACTACGTATGTGGTGTGCTGCGTCGGAACTAGAAAAGAGGGGATAGCATTGGAAACACAGATGAAGAGAGGTGAGAAGACAGAGACCTTTTTGTATATAGTTCAACCTTTAATTGTTGCTACTTAGCCGGCGAAGGAGGCCGCGGTTACTCTGCTCTTTGTGCTGAATGGATGCACTAATACTGATTAAAAGAATTCGGCACTATACCCATGACTGAGCTCGGAGTAGAACTCAGAACTTTCGACTTCATAGTCTTGTGTTAATTACTTCGGTCAACAGCACGTGCTTCCTGATAATTCGAAAAAATCGCTTATTGGAGAAGAAGTAATTCCCCGAAATGACTTCCCATTTTTATACCCAACAAAAAAGAATATAGAGCGCATATTCACTTTCTCATTCCGTTTGTAACGCAGCGAAATATCCGCAAGAAGAACTAAACCAACCTCTAAAAAACAACATTATATAACGTTTTATTGTAATTTTGTTCAGGAAATGATATATTTTGATATTAAAGAAGGTCCAACGCGTTGAACTTGGAGCCATAAAATAAAAAATATATAATTTTTGGACCCCACCCCCTTTAGTGGGCGTTATTATATGCAAAAATAGTGTAAACATTTAACAAATTGTTTTACTTAAGCCAACATTCCTTGAAGGCTTAAGTTTTAATGACGAAGCTGAGACGTAACCTGGTACTACTCTGCCCTATCCCCTCCGATTTTCAACGACAGCATCATTTATTCGTCTGGTGACAATCATCTCCCTAGAGTGATTGGACTTTGAGGCAATACACCGTTGGAAATTTTTCTATTAATCTTGTTAGAGAGGACTACGGAAACTCGATGCCTCTAGAACAAGTTATCTTGTATTTACAATGGAAAAAATGCAAAACCTTCATATTTTTATTACATTTTGCCCACATTAATTTTCATTCTCAAGCTCAATATTATTATTTCAATTTCTATTTTATTCCCGTTATTTTCCAGCAGAGATCAAATCTATTTTAAAAAAATAATTGATATCAAGAGTGGAGAAAATAAATTTACTCCACAATCTTGCGTAATACTTAAGTGCTTGTAAAACGTCGCCACTTTTGCCTTAAATACTTAACTGATGTACAACAACACATTAGCCCAGTGCGGTGTTGAAGCACAACAATATTAGTGTTCCATAAATTGAACTCCTTATCGGCTGGAGACTTTTAAAATACTTGTAACTGTCATAATTTTAAATCCATTAAAGCAATAAGCGCCACAGCCATCTAACAGTCAGCACAGCCACTCTATTGACCATGAATCAACAAAGAAAATGACTCGATTTCAGAATGTGAGATTGAAGTTTTAAATTATATAAATAATTATTAGTAGCGAATGCACAACCAAACAGCAAAAGATCGCACTGTCAGGCAAATATCACGGAATTAAGAGAGACGTTTTGTATGGCGAACATATCGTAAATTTAAAACAATTAAGAGTGACACTTTAAAATTTCTGCATAAGAATCGTTGTCGTGTCGCCTCTTACTTCATCCCATCTGCTAAGCTGGAGTAATCGATTGCACAATAGCAGTATTTTCTATTACTTTGCGAAAACAAATTTCCTTATGTTTATTGTATCTTTGCGTGGGCACTCAGTTGTAATTCGATAAGTTTATCAAGAGCTCACAGTGATTACGTGTTTCATCTCACCAGCAGTGGGCTTTGCGGTAATCATGGATGCGCATGATGCCCCATTCATGCATTCGTTCATTCATCTGGCCAAAGATGCACATTTCATTTGTCTTGACATTCTTTGACTTTGTCTCAAGACCAAAATAACTTTTGATATGCATGTATCACTTGGTTAAACGATCACAGTTAAGACATTTGAGAGCTTGCCACGTTCGACCGCAGCACAAAAGTGGAAAGTAAAAGCAAAAAAGCATATCCAAAGATGCTGGTAAGTTGTCTGAATAGATTATTGTCGTAACATGTACCATTTGGAAGTCTTGTTAAGTGTCACATGTCTAATAGCAAAACTTTCAAGTTGCACGGTCATGAGTTTGTGTACGCGTGCGTCTGTGTGTGTGTGTATGTTTATGCGGATTTTGCTGCGATAATGTCAAAGCAATAAATATGTTAAACTACAGAAAATTTATATGCAAATTCAATGCAACATTAATTCGAAAGAATGGCTGTTACAGCAGCAGGAACTCAGGATGGTTTTTGCTTTTGTATGTATGTGAATTAACGTTTGTGCCACAGATGCTCATTGCCAAAGAGGTGTTACATTCAAGCCACTTGGATGCTTCTCCATATGACAACTAAACCCAAACTATTTATGACCTCGCCTTCATTTTCATCCCGGTGCAAAAAACATTGTCAGATATAGATATGAAGTCAGTCCTATTAAATCAGCGCTTTTCAGGTATTTTGTTCAGATTCTTAATTCTTCTTAATTATGTGGTACTTTTTGCAAAACTTTCTAATATGTACATATTATAAACTGATACTTACAACACAGCGCTTGATCATTCCGAATAAATAATATAGTCCCGAGACACTACCTGAAGCTGACTTTACAAGTACAAAATCATATATTAGATCTAAATATTCTGATCCAGTTGCTCTATTTACAGTACATGTCGCAAATTGAAAATATAACAATTTGGAAATGCAAGCAGAAGACACCCAAATTGTCATTTAATATGGCGTCCATTATTTTGTTAAAGGATTTCAAAAAAGTGCGAAATTGTTGCCATTGTTGATGTCACGAACAACTATTTCGTTGAAATTGTCTATTAGAAAACCCAATCGATAGACCTCATGTAGTGCATTCATGGTCGAAGACAATGTCGTCTACGACGATTATGCTAACTTAAACTTTATGGCGAGTTTGAAAGTAAAATGACAATACAATAAGCAGTGTTGTCTATTTACTCAAATGCACGAAATTCCAGGATTGTGTCAAAAAACAACTGCAAATGCGATAGGGTTTTGTTCACCTATTCGAAAATTGCCAATAAATTTCTTTTAAGTAAACACAGATACAAATACAGTGCAAGCTCGATTTTCGCGACTAATTTAAAAGCAGATCTATGGCGAAAATTGAATTCTCTCGATAATGGAGCCCAAAATTTTGTTGAAAAATATTAGTAATTTTTAAAATTACGAGTAGAATTGTTGTACGTGAGTACATTTTTAATTAATTTTCTTGCTTTATAATGCGCTAAACCGCAAATTGAATTTAAGATATATCATATTTTAAATTTTTTTAAAACCTTTAATTTTTGTGAAATCTTGGGCTTTAAAATAACTGCTGAACTTCTCGCATTTTAAGAGATGTATTTACGCACCAAATGACACGAATAAGCTCACAAAATTGAATATCAAAATCATCAAAAAAGGTAATTATACCAAAAGACAGGGATTTCCCTGTGACATTGTAATAAAATTTAAAAGTCGCGAAAATAGAACCGATTTTTCGTAAGCTGTCGCGATTATAGAACCTGCAATTTTTAACATTATGCCATCGCTATAACCGGTCCGTCGCGATAATGGCTAGCCGCAAATTCCGTGCTTGCACTGTATAATGAAAAAAATAAACGTTAGAATAATAATTGAGACAATATATCGAATAATCGATTTAAAAAAAAAATATTTGTTTGTTGTGTTTTCTTGAATTTCAAATCCTACGGCTTTGCTTGTGTAATTCTCAATTCATTTTTGGGAGTTTATGTATAAGCTGAGAGGTTTTGTTATTTTAGAATTAGGTTAAAGTCTACTGATGATTTGGTGTAAGAACCAATGGAAAGCAGGCATAGACATACTTGACCACATAACAAACAAAAAGCACTAATTTAATTAAGACAATATGTCGAATAAACGATTTTAAAAATATATGTACACAGTCGAACTTCCGTAAGTCGAACTTCCCTAACTCGAATTTTTCTAACTCGAACAAATTTGGTTGGCAATAGCGTCAAGAGAGTAAATTGCATACATTTCATATTCCGTAACTCGAACTTCCATAACTCGAAGTTCTCCATAACTGGAACTAAAATGTATACACATAAATTCAATAACTCGAAGTTTTCTGCTTTTTCATTCCGAATTCTTATTTTTTATTCGGGGAAGTACCGATTTGTTTATTATTTTCTTATTTTTGTTTGAGAAAGTGTCAGTTGAGTCCGTAAAGTCGGATGCGTTTGATTTAAAAGTAAACAAAATAGTATTTGTTAATCACCATGGCTACTAAGCGCGTGTTAAAGTGTTTGTCGATTGAAGACACTATGCTTATTCTGTTGTGATTTTTGAAAATAGTTTGTAATTTACAAATTGTGAATTCTCAGATGGTTGTCAGAAGTATATGCATAAGATAAGAGGTTTTTAACTTTTCAAAACTGTGGTTAAAGTCTACTGATGATTTGGTAAAACAGAAAAATATGGTATACCGGCTAGTACTGTCTCAACGATTCTTAAAAATAGGGAATCAATTACCGCGTCTTTCGAATCGGGATCTCAGTGTAGAAAAAGAATGAAAACACCAAAATTTTCAAACATCGACAAGGTAGTATTCGAATGGTTTGTAGCAGCCCGAAGTCAAAACATGCCCATGTCTGGAGCAATATTAAAGGAAAAGGCAACGGGGTTAGCAAGAAGTTTTGGGGTTGATAATTTCATGGCAAGCACAGGTTGGCTTGATAAATAGAAGCAAAGGTAAGTAATAAACAAAACATGTGATAACACGTTCAATCAATACATAAAGTGTTTTTGGCCTTTTAATTTTAGGCATGGTGTGTGCTATAGAAAAGCGTGCGGAGAAAGCAATCACGTTAATGAAGAGGACTGTGAAAAATGGAAACAGAAGTTTTGTCGAATTTATTACAAAAGTACAGCGCATGGGATGTTTGACTGTTTTTTAAATGTTTACCGGACAAAACATTGACTTTTAAAAACCAGCAATGCCATGGAGGAAAAAATAGCAAACAAAGGGTTACGTTGATGTTAAAATTCTTTTGATTGGAAAAAGTGTAGGGCCTCGGTGCTTTCGTGGTGTCAAATGGCTATTAGTAGAGTATAAAGCAAACTCGAAGGCCTGGATTACTGGGCAATTTTTTGAAGAGTGGGTGTTAAGGTTGGACAAACACTTTCAAAGTGCTGAACGGAAAATTTTATTGTTCATAGGCAATTGTCCAGCACATCCAAAAGATGTACAAAGCAAACTAAAAGCCATTGAATTGGCTTTTTTCCCTCCGAATATGACCTCGAAATTGCAACCGCTCGATCAGGGAATAATCCAAAACCTAAAAGCTTTTTATCGCAGCAGAATCATAAAAGAAGCTCTGAAGTGCACGGAGGCAAACGAAAAACAGGATATTACCCTTATGGATTGTGTCAACCATACTGTAAAAGCTTGGAATTATGACGATAGCAACAGGACTATAGCGAGAATTGTTTCAAAAAAGCTGGTTTTGGTCAATATTCGAAATGGGATGAAGAAGATAACATGCCTCTTATGTGTTGGAGTACTATCAACGAGGATCAAAACACATTTGAAGCAGATTACGAAGCATGGGTAAAAGCAAACAAAGTAACCTGCAATCCTACTCTTCAAAATTACATCGAAGTAGACAACGACCTATGCACAACTGACTTGAGCATTACTTCCCCGATTCAGAAGATATAATCTTAAGCGCAACCGAGAGTGATGACGAGAAATCTGTGGAAGAAACTACAATTTCTCAGCCTTCCAGAAATGATGTAGAGAAATCTTTCCAAACGTTAAATTTATATTTGCAAACTAATGATACTACCCTATGAGTTTTGAAAAAACTAGTCCTTTTTTCTGAAAATAGCAAAAAAAAGTAAATTTTCAGACACTGATTTCAGAATTTTTTACTGCAGTATAACTTATCTATTTTTATATAAATAATTGCTATGTATGTATGTATGTACCGAATAACTAAGTAAATAAATATTTTCAATAAAAAAAGGTATTCATTATTTCATATACAATATTTGCGTTGAGTTTTCTTTGGTCTAAAAAATTTTTCTATATCTCGAAGTCTCCATAAGTCGAATTATTTTTTGGGATAATGGTGATTCGAGTTATGGAAGTTCGACGTATATATTTTAATTTTTTTAATTTTATCTAAATCGCAAAAAATTTACATTTTAAATTAAATTACAGTTATGTTTCAACAATAACATTCAGCCAAGTCAGAGAATCCGATTCCGTCTTATGATTCTTCAGAAAACAGGAAACAAGTTTCGGAATAAAATAAATCTTAGTTATTCTAAAAAATGTTGGGCATCAATTGGTTTCGGAGCAAAAGGTCAGGTCCATAACAATTAATTTTCTTATAAATAATGACTTTAAAAGGAAATTAAAATTTCCCTGCAAATTCCAACATATAGATACATATCAGATATCTGCAACGTCGTATTCCCTAGCGCCAAATATCAATTACAATCCAGTCAAAACTTTGGCAACGTTTTTTTACTTTCAAGAAGTGACTTTGGTCCCACTCGTTCATTCACTCGTTTTTCACAAAAACCTATTATCAAACTCCATTTAAATTACATACATATGTTTGATCATAGTTCTTTTCGAAAATGGATAGTTGGACGAGTTCGGCCAGAGTCTACTAAATAACAAGTACAATCTAATCAAGACTTTCAAAGTACAAGTATGTATAATTTTGAACAATTTACTTGACTTGGGTCCAAATCGTTCATCCGCTCGTTTTTGACAAAAACCTACTCTGAAGCCCATTTAAACTATATCGGTTTAAGCACAGGTTCTTAAGAAAGATTGTGATTGTGTATTGTGTGCAAAACAGATATTCACCAAAAGTCAACAATTAACAAAATCCACTTCTCCCACAGCAGAGATAAAATATAATAAAAAATATCTCTTTAAATCTTGTTAAAATTAAGATAAGACTTGGTGAAACTCTTGATATATTAGAAGATCTTGTTATCATATAAGATTTTGTACTTTTTGGCAAAGTTTCTGTATAAAACAAGTAAAAGTGCCATATTCGGCTGTTCCGAATCTTAAATACCCTTCACAGATGTAATTCTTCTTTCTTTCTTGCCGAAACAGAAAGTAGGTGTAATTAAAAAATCATAATGATGTTATCGGTTACTTTTATATTTAAGAAAACGTTTAAATTTTTCGGCTAGGAAGCTAAATGTTGGGCTTTTCTTATATCTAATAATTATGAACGTCTTTATTTTCCAACCCTAGAACCGAATTTATAATTTTTTGATACTAGTATAATTTTTTCTGAAATATCTAATAGGTTTAATTCACTGAAAGCACAAAATTTGGAATTTATTTATGTACTATTATATACGAAAAATATTTCGATTTTCCAACTCTGGAAGCGAATTTTTATTTTTTTACCAATGCATTTCTTAGTGAGGTGTAACATAGTTTTACTTGACAAAAAAAATTTAAATTTTTAAACTTTTTGGTCACTTTCATGTACCATAAAATATTTAATTTGTCCAACCCTGGAGTCGAAATTTTGACTTTTTAAGATTTTAATACCAATTTTGTATTATTTCTTTCTGCTTTAATTAGCAGAAAGAAACAACGTCAATTGCCTTTTTGGTTACTTTTACGCAGAATAAGTATTTCAATTTCCCAACCCTGGAAACGAATTCTAAATTTTTTTTACCAATGCAACTCTTAATGAGGCATGAAATAGTTTTATTTAAGAAAAACTTAATATTTGTAACCATTTAGGTCATTTTTATGTACCACAAAATATTGCAGTTATCCAACTATGGAATCAAAATTTTGATTTTTTTTTTAATATTTGATACCAATTTTGTTTTTCCTGAACTAAAAAATAGTTTTAATTAGTAAAGAAACAACGTCAATTAAACTAATTTAAGTTTTAAATTAATTTAAGATTTAAATTTAAATTTCGAACAATTAGCCTATAGAATCGTAATTCAAATTAATATAACAATATAAATGTTCGTTAAAATTCTTACTACATACAAATTTTAGCTATGGCTTGAGCTACCAATAATAAATTGGAAAAACGTTCACATGTACTTAAGTAGAAAATTCAAACCAGAAAAGTTTGACTTAGGTATGATGGAACAAAAAATTCAGAAAAATGGGACATGAAGAAAAATAATCAAACGGTAACACTGGTAATATAACAATAACATGTTAACATCAGGTTGATACTGTTCTCGTATCCTTTTTCACAATAAAATTTGTGTAAATAGGAACTGTTATCACATTCAACTAAGCCACCTAATAAGTGGTGACAAACACAATACACATGAGCACTGATGATGAAAGGGTTGCGTCTTTCGAAAACAGCTGCTCTGCTCTGCTGTGTAAGTTGAATAACAAAAACTGATGTTGACTTGCCTTTGTGCCTTGGAATATTTATCATGTCTTTCTGAGATTTAAATTAAAATTTCGAACAATTAGCCTATAGAATCTTAATTCAATTTAATATAACAATATAAAATGTTCGTTAAAATTCTTACTACATATAAATTAATTAAAATTTTTTTAAATTTTCTTTATCAATGCAAATCTTCACGAGGTATAATGTAGTTTTGTTTAAGAAAAACTCGAATTTTGCAACCATTTTGGTTATTACATGTACTACAATATATTGCATGTACCAAAAAAAAATTAATTTTTCCAACCCTGGAAACGAAATTTTAATTTTTTTTTGTTTTTTTTATCAGTGCAACGCTTCCTAAGGTATAAAGTAGTTTTATTTAAGAAAAATTGCAAATTTTTTACCATTTTAGTAACTTTCATGTACCATGAAATATTGCACTTGTCCATCCCTGGATTCGAAATTCAATTTTTGAATTTTTGATACCAATTTTGTTCTTCCTAAATTATAAAACAGTTTTAGTTAGCAAAAAACAAAAAAAACATCAGTTGCATGTTTGATTACTTTCATGTATAAAAAAAATGTAATTTCCCACACCTGGAAGCAAAATTTGAGTTTAAATTTTTTTTTTTTTTGCCAATAAAAATCTTCATGACGTATAAAGAGGTTTTGTTAAAGAAAAACTTGAAATTTTTAACAATTTTAGTTACTACATGCACTACAAAATACGGAATAGGCCGAAAAAAATTTTTAATTTTCCATACCTGGAAATTTTGTTTATATTTTTAGTTTTTAATAGACAATTGAGGGTCCCCAAAGCAGGAAATAGGGTTAATTTACAAACATAAAAAAAAATTGATTTTTGGTATAAGTTTTGCGTCGAGAAATAGGTGTAAGCTTCCCAGCTCTGGAACCATACTTCGGATCTTTCTGAATTTCAATAGCACTCTATTTAAGTTCATTTCCAATCCAACGGTTCAAGAACGAAGTCTCTAGCTCTTCTGGGGGCTTGGGAAACTTACAGACGGACGGCCAGACGGACATCACTCAATCGTCATCGCTATTCATAAGGATCCAGAATATATATACTTTATGGGGTCCCATGTGCATATCGAAGAAATTACACACGGAATGACAAACCTAAATATACCCTTTCACTTTTTTCTGAAGGGTATAAAAAAGCTAAAGCCAATTGGCGTGATAAGAATTAAAGTGCAATAAAGTGATTAAGTGAAAGCAAAGAAGACCGATGCAATCGGCATAAGTAGACCGTTTTACACCCTCATCGTACAGAATGCATGTATTCACTTATGTTAATTTTTGAGCATTCTGAAAATATTAGTCTATAAATGGTTCGCAAAGGCTATTAGTATACTTGTAGATTTTTTTAAACACAGTTTTTTTATAAAAAATAAATAGAAGTAATAAATATGAAAATAATATTTATCGATAATACTATAAATAATATATAATTTGTCATCCCTGGCTATCAAAAAGAGCTGATTCTACTTTTGTTTTGTAACATTTATAATTTCGAT
>OX637534.1:82679854-82694854 GCA_951800035.1 Linnaemya tessellans
TATTTTGCTTGATTCTATTGAAAGATTGTTTGTTTTACTACATAGAGTTTCCTCTGTTGTCAGATCATCATCTGACTCATCCTGGTCAAACTCAATACCCAACATTCTGCAAAAAAGTTTTTATCCAAATTTCTTAGTTTCTTATTTTGTAATGTATTATTCTGCCTACTTTTAAGAATGTATTACTACAAGGAAATATGCCTGAGTGGTGCTATAAAATAAATGTATTTAAAACTTAAATTCGTCTCCCATTAATTTTAGTCCTTAGATTTTTAATTAAATTGTTGGCAGTAGTTTTATCGGTTTCTATTAAATTACAAACACTTAATAATTCCCTCAAGCTCAATTAGAGTAGCAGAGTCTTTTATACTCACGTTCAAAGGCTTTTCATATTTATTAAGTTTTCTAAAACTTGTTTTTCCAAATAAAAATCTGTTCAGACATGCGTTTTTAATTGAGCCAAGATCCACTAATTATCTTCCTGCCCACACATACAAAATTTAATCAGTTCAATTAACGTACGACAACTAATAGTAAAACTTGTTCATATTCACAAAGACCTCAAGATCAAATCTAGGATTTGTTTATGTATTCTTTCAATTTTCTAACTAATAATAAACATTAAGTCGCGGTTTACATTGTGCGATTTTTGTCGCAGCAATTCTTGCTTTTTAGTGAGGAAGAGCGAGAAAGGAATACAAATGGTATATATTCCTATTTCAGGACTCTCACACAAAATAAGAATTGCTGCGACAAAAATCGCACAATGTAAACTGGGACTTAGTCAATCATTTAACTTTAACATTTTGTTTGTGGCTTTTTTTACTTTTCCCACAATTTAGTCTCAACGAACTGTGTTCAGTGAGTTGCATTTTGCTCACCAAACACACTTTTTAGCAGTGCTGCATTTGCAATTTTACTCCATATTATAGCAACTAAGTGTTAATTGAGCAATCAGTTAATTAACCTTTTGTAAGGTTAATTGAGCTCAAGAAAGGCATTAATTGTGACACTGTATAACGTAATAGGTATTGTACAGGGTGTTTTTTATTGAGGTACAGAACTTCGAATTGAAATAAAACACAAGAAAATCGTTTTAATGTCCATCAATTTGGCTTTATTGGAAGGATAATTTTATGCCATTAATGTTTAAATATGATTTCGGGCATGTGGCCGCCGCGGCTGACTCGAATAAAGCCAATTCTACAGGTCCAATTTTCAACCACTTTTTCGAGCATATGGGGCCGTATGTTGGCAATAGCGCCACGAATGTTGGCTTCCAAGTCCCCTAACGTTTCTGGTTTGTTGGCGTAGACGAGCGACTTCACATATCCCCAAAGAAAATAATCCAATGGTGTCAAATCACACGATCTTGGTGGCCAATTGACAGGTCCATTCCGCGAAATTATGCGCTCATCGAATGTTTCCTTCAATAAATCGATTGTGACGTGCGCTGTGTGGCATGTAGCGCCGTCTTGTTGGAACCACAACTCATCCACATTCATGCCATCCAATTCGGGAACAAAATAGTCGGTTATCATGGCTCTCTACCGGTCTCCATTAACGGTAACTGACTCTCCAGCATTATTTCGGAAGAAGTATGGCCCAATGACTCCACCAGCCCATAGAGCACACCAAACAGTCAGTTTTTGTGGATGTAATGGCGTCTCAAGGGTCTCATGTGGATTCTCTTCACTCCAAATGCGGCAATTTTGCTTGTTGACGTAGCCATTCAACCAAAAATGAGCCTCATCACTGAACAAAATTTTGCGGTAAACTTCGCGAACTGAACCATTACTTTCGAAATAAATTTGCACGATTTGCAAGCGTTGTTCTTTTGTCAACCTGTTCATGATGAAATGGCAACCCAAACTAAATATTAATCACTTGACAGCTGACAAAATGGCCGCCAGTTAAAAAAGTGATGCCAACTTAAAGTTCTATACCTCAATAAAAAACACCCAATAGTTTCTGCTGTTTATCATTTGACTTATTAAATGAATACCTTCTTTGTTTGTGTGGAAAATTGTTTTCTAAACACTTACCTTTTGTATATGAGACGAAAGAAATAGTTATGAAAACAAAAAATTTTTTTGTTATAATATTCGAAAAAATTAAAAAATTTTCTACGGATTAGTCGTTAATTGAAAATAGCCAATTTTTAATTAACCGGTTATGATGTAAAACAATTTTCGGTACAAACTTGAAAATAAGAGGATTATAGATTCGAGTGCTAGACCATTGGTACGGAGCCTCTGAGTTCGATTCCCACCAAAGACTTGTTGAGAAGTTTTCAGGTAACACAGCTGGACCAACCCAAATGGGATTGATTTCTCATTTAAAACTGGTTCAAATCTCATAATATAAGTAAATAAAAACACAATCTGATAACCACTAATTGCATTATAATATATGAAAAAAAATTTATTATGGAACGAACTAAATTTGAGTTTGCTGTCACACAGTCCATGAGACTGAGACTCAATAATATTTCTTCATACATGCATTTTCTTTATGGCAGCCATTAAAAAGTTGTATTAATCTGTTTTAAAATCTCGGGATATTTTATTTGTAAATTTGATTAATTGAATTGAATTTTGGTACGAATATGAAGCAGTTACGCGAACATTAAATTTCCTATCAAGGAAAAGCATTCTCGTGTTTATTTGTTCAATTAAAATTTATTAAATTAATGTTTATACAACCAAATGCATTCTCATAGTCATAAATAATTTGTGAGTGCAAGAATTAGTGAATGAATATTTGAACATGTATTTTTAGATATGGATTTGAATACTTTTTTATTGGTTTGTATTTAGTAAGTTGCAGTGGATTTAATTTATTTTAAACGGCATTATGGACAATAATTGTATAGTAACACAAACAACAAGAAAAATGTTTTCTGTTTTCCAACTAACAACAATTGTGTGTCTGACGTTTGTGTTAAAAAAAAAACGAAAAAAATTTTGAAAATTTACTACAAACGACATTCAACAATCTTTTAATGTTTGTAAGTTACAAATGCATTTCTTTGTTGGACAATGGGCACTGTTTCGGAAACGTGCCTTAGACACACACCTCAAACGCATATATTTTTGGTGGTTTCACAAAAATTGCTACAACCTTTTAATACACTTTTTTTCTGGAAAGTAATTGGTCTTAAAAAGTACTTTTTGTTAAAAGTACTTTTCTTTAAAGATTATTTTTCTGAATTTCCAAAGTGCCACATTTTTAAGGTATTCACTACTTGCGATTACCTAATCCTGAAAGATAAAAGACACTTTTTCTAAAAAGAGTCTGCTTTTTTAAAGCGTACATTTGCTTGAAAGGTAGAGTTTGATCAAGGATACATTTTCATTAAAGATCCCGTTTCCTTAAAAGTTCTTCTTCTGCAAGGGGTCGGTTTCTGAATAGAATCCTGTTCTGAAATAGTACTTTTTCTTATACGATATTTATTCTTTAAATAAATTTTTTAAAGGTACTTCGCTCAAACAAATACTATCCATTAAAATGTATATTTGCCTAAAGGGTACTTTTGCTGAGAAGGTACTTTTTGTTAATTGTTACTGATAGGTACCTTTCCTTCAAAGTAATTTTTCTTCAATATTTTTAAAAGTGCCTAGTTCTGGAAATATATGTATATTTTAGTATAACCGTATATAGTTCTATAATCGTAGTTACACGTCACATATTTGCAAAACGGTTGACCCCAAAGGCCATCCGTGCAACTTTCCATTAATTTTAGCTGCAAAATTATAGCAACGTCATCTGTTGTGCCGTTCGATGCTTCTAAGCTCCTATAGCTCAAAAGTCTAGGAAGAATTTGATAAAACAAGTACTGTTCTGCTCTGCTGTGTAAGTTGAATAACTAAAAACTGATGTTAACTTTCCTTTGTGCCTTGGAATATTTATCGTGTCTCTCTGAGATTTAAAAACAAATTTCGAACAATTAGCCTATAAATCTTAATTCAACTAATACTTTAATTTTCAAACTGCTAACGTTTGGTTATATGTATCAACAAATTCCCAAGTAATCAGCCCTGATTGAAGAAGGTCTTATAAAAAAAATCGGGAACAGTAGCTCATCAGATGTTTTTAAATCACGTTTTTCGAATCTGCTCGTTTACAAAGCAATTGACGTGGTCAAGAGCTGGGCGGCAATTACGGCATTCGATATCGGTCGAAATTTCCATTTAAATTGTATTGAAACATTGATCGATATCGAGTGCGGTAATTTGGCCACTGAAATCGACCGGCAAAGCCGTAATGCCAAGAAACCGCTTATTTCCAAAATTTATAAGCCCGAGTTGATTAAAATTCAACGGAAATCTGAGTTCGATAGAACTCTTTGAAATGCCACTAGCTTGGTATGATTCGGTCAATCCGTTCAAAAGTTAAAAGCGGTTCAAATGCCTACACACACACACACACACACTCACACATGCATACAGACGTAGTAGCAGCCTCTCAAAAATAGTTAGGGAAGCTTCCTAGAATTTTGCAAAACGGTAAAAATCAATAGTTTCCCTGATTTTTTAAAATTTACAATTTTCTTAGTGTAAAGTCAACAAGGGATTGCTCCATCTGGTTAAATAAAATATTCGAAAATCGAAAGCAAATAATTTCAAAGGTATTACATATACGGATGTAAAATTGCATTCGCTCTGGTCGAATCTTAATTAAGTGTAGAAAAAAATTTGTTTCGGTAGGTTCAAAGAGGAGTAGAGCAGGGGAAGATCGGAGGACACCTTACCTTCCTTGTAAAAGCTTAATAATTAAATTTTTAAGCACCGAGCTTAAGCCTTAATACAATTTGTTAATATTATACAATTTCTCATATAATATGTTACTTCAACGCCCACTAAAGGGGTTGGGTCCAAAAATGGCTTTTTCTGATTGACTGGGTCCAAGTTCAACGCTCTGAACCTTCTTAACAAAATTACAAAAAAAAATTACAAAAACTATGGTTTTTAGAAGTAGGGTAACTTTTTTCCCTCTGGCCCGATTCAGTCCATTTACGAACTTGTGCCATCCTTTAAATGTTAAGATGTTGGCTCTTTTCGTTTGGACTGACTCGCGATTTTCACAGACGTACAGGCATGGCTAGATCTCAGATTTCATTACTGCTCAACAATATATGTACGTTACGGGGTCTTAGAGGGTTATTTCACTGCGTTACACGCGGAATGACAAAATGAAAATACTTTCCAATTCCTTTTTGGAGGGTATAAAAATATGGAAAAGAGACGACTCCCTATGAAGTTCTTAAACCTTCTCGGTAAATAAATTCATGTTGCATTACCCACTGTCGTCTTGTCTTGTCTTAGAATGCATTAGACGTGCCACACAAACAACTACAAAACTTTGTTATATAAAATTATTTTTTATATGATTCTTATTACCAGTTTTTTCTCTCATAAAATTTTAATTGCATCGTATATTGTATTGCAAATGGCCTTTGTAATTAGAAATAGAAAAATATCTGTGCACGTCAAGCACATGCAAATTGCTTTTTTATAAAATTATATTATAAACATTCATTGTTGAAATCAAAAATTGGCATTTATGGTGGAATAAAAATTCATGTTTTTGTGAATTGCAAATATCGCAAAACAAAACTACATATTTTTTTTCTTTTAAATAAGAGAAATAAAAATGCAAATATTCGCACATATTTCGCGCTTTATTTTGGACTTTATGAGCGCAAAAGAAATAAATTTCAATACAATTTAATTTTTTGTTCTTAACTTACCTGGTTTTTTTGTGTAAACACAAAGGTGAAGCTAATAAATTTTGGCAAAAACAAATTTGTATGCATATTTTTTAATTTAAATTTTATTACTTGTACCAACCAGTTTTTATGGTTTGTTTGTGCGGTGTAAAAATAATACATTTCAAATTACAATAAATACTTTTGAAATTTCTAAAATTAAACTTAAACCTAAAAAAGATGAACAAACTTAATGAGATTAAAAATGCACAAATACAAATTAAAAATAGTCGAGTGCCAAAATAGAGCAAAATGTTACTAACGTATTCGCAAAAACTGTTTTGCGCAATATCTTCATCAAACAGTTTTGCGACACAGCAGTTAAAAAGATTTGAATAATTACATTGCAAAACGAAATTAAAGCAAGAAAATACATATATTTGCAGCAAAAGTAAATATGTTGAGGGATTTCATCCCCACCTATTTCAAGTTTACGCCTAAAATATAAAAATAATAACATATCGTTTGCAAGTGCAATCTTAGCCCGGATGCCATAATCTCCCATAAGAAATCCGAGGCAAGCCAATCATCCATCATGAATTCATTTAAACTCCTCTCGCCATTCTACCACATCGAGCAGGTCTGTATAAAAATAGATAAAAACCATTATTTTAGATTCCTAACTTATCACGTTACACTGGAGAAGTGAATATTGTGCAACATATAAGAATGGCTTGATGCACAATATTATCGTGGTCATCCGATGGAAACCGGTTAAAAATAACTCGATTAATCGATGAAACAAAACTAAACTCTTGCGATGATTTTCGAATAACGAATAAATCGATTAATTAATCGACAAATTTTTGTCATTCACAACCAAAAAGCTATAATTTTATTAATGCATTTTATTAAAATTATTGAAATACTTTACAAACTGAATTTGTAAGGTATCGGTGCACAAATGCCGACAGGGTGACTGAGATCATATGGCGGCGATTTTTTTAACCTGTTTATCCGTTACTGTGACTGACTTTACACGACTTATGCCTTTACACAGGAAGCAGCAACGTAGTTAACCACGGCAAATTCGTCAGAAGAACCATAAATCTATATAGTTATTTGAGGTGTTAAATTAACTAGTGCGAGTGAGACGAAAGACTCTCGAAAGAGAATAAACGATGCAGTGTTGACTGACTCAGAGCTGTTTTGCGACTGTTTAGTTAAAGTAATTTATCTGAGATATTCAGCCATGTCACAGAATTCGATTCCGTTCGAGAATGAAATTGATTGTGTGTTTTGAATCCTCAGAAGACAAAGAAGAAAAAACTTTTTCGGAATTAAATCTTCTTTAATATCATTAACTAATTCCATTTATGATATTAAAAATTATTTTATTTCCCGTTTCCTGTGAAACCCAATTACGGAATTAATTACGTTTCCGAACGGAATTGAACTTTGTAACATTGCTGAATGTTTCCGTTAATTTATTAAACAAACGCTTTGTTTTTTGTTTTCTTAATTTTTAAATTAAGTTGAAGTCTCCTAATGAAGAGTCAATGAAATGCAGGCATATAGACATACTGAACCCGCAACAAGCAGAGCATATGTTTAGAATTTTGTTCATTCTAATACGCTTTTGATGATTTTGTACAAACTGTAGGAAAGTTAAAAATTATAAAATAAAAAACATTTGAAGTATTTTGTCGGAAAAATTATAAGCATTAGAATTATTTCTCTCAAGTAGTGAAATCAGTTAAAAGTGATATCAGTTAGTAAATTTTTAAGATTTTTTTTGTTTTGTTAATAAAAATATTAGCTCTTTCAGTTTTAAGTTTTTTATGTCAATTGCTTGTGTTTTGTTAAAAACATTTTTTTAAATATATTTTTTATTCGTTGTTCTCATTATTCGAATAACTCTTTAAATTTAATCGTTTGAACAAAAGCAATTATTTGAATTACTCCAACAAAACTGATAAGAGTCTAATTGCCAACTCTAATCTTGTGCGAATCTATTATCGAGACCGGAATATGATCTTCAGTAGAGGTTTAATTTTAAAAGAAAATTTATGTATATAGAAATTGTTCGATTGATAAGCAAAGCTATTGCTGGGCCGCAATTGATCACTTAAGAGAAGGAAAAACTCGTAACATAAACATACATACTTGACATGTGCGAATATTTCTCGGGTATTTTATACGCAAAATATTATAATAAAATAATTGGCCAATAAATTTTTCGTAAAAATTAAAAAAGTGATATTTGCTACAAAATATCAACAGGTCCAGAACTGCACGCCATAAATATCGCATAACCAAACACGATTAAATTACATTCTTTTGATAGGGAATCTGTTCCACCCAAGTCTAACTAGAATTTTTCTCTAGATCATTGGTACAACGCGGCTTTTCTACAAAAAATTAATATGTAATTTTTTCACGGAGCTGGAATTCATATAAAATTAAAACAAAATTTTTTTGTTTATCTTCTCATAATTTTGAACTTTTCATTAACTTTAACGTACGCGAAAAATTGTTCATAAATCACTTTGCAGACGTTAAAAGAACACCTACATATTAATGTCTTTAAATGTTACGTATAACCGCAGTCGAATTCGTTTTCGGGAATATTGCTTCGGATATTCGTATTTGCGAATATCAAAAATTTGGCATTCGGCACATCGCTAATACATACAAGTATTTATACTTATATATCAATTATGTTCCCCAATGCAAACGGTTTCTTTACACAATAAAAAAAATCAACTTACCACTATAATGGCATAAAGTGAACCAATAAGCGAACCAGCTAAAACATCAGTCCAGTGATGCTTATAATCGGAAACACGTGTCAATGATGTGTACCAGGCGAACATGAGAAACATGAATTGCAACAAGTGTTTAAACATTTTACTACGCGAACAGGTCATGCGTTTATGTAGATAAATCTGAAAAGAACATGATTCACAAGAAATACAATGTAAAATGTTGCCTCTTGAAGTTTCACATTTACAGTAGCTGCCACACAGAAACATTTATCTTTTTAATCACTCATCGTTGCTGGCTTTGTTACTTACCGCAATGTAGATCATTGTGAAGCATGTAAAACTTGCATGGCCACTGGGAAATGATAAATGGGTTTCTTTAAGTATTTTTGTTGTATAACCCAAGCCACGACATGTAAAGTCTTCTATGTAGCGTCCTTCATTAAGGGGACTATCGCATGTGGAGCCGTCAGGTAAAATTGGCTGGCAAACCTAATAGATCAAAATAAATTACAATTTTTGTTTCACTATGAGTCGTGCTTTAAAGTGATTTAATGGGCATATTATTATCTATGATATTTCGGAAAATTCCTAAAAATATGGCAAATACTGTTATACCAAGACATTTCAGAGAATTATTTCCTTATACTAGTTCTTAAATCTTGCATGATATCATAAGTGTTTACAATTTTATTCTTTGTCTGCAAGATAAACTCAAACTTAATGCCTTCAACAAATCAGGTGTTTGAATTAGACACTTCAGTGTTTGCATGCATAAAACTATTTAACTGTCTGAAACAAGTTTAGTTGAATTTCTAAATTATTTTTATACCCTCCAAAAAAGAATTTGGAGGGTATATTCACCTTGTCATTCCGTTTGTAACGCATCGAAATATCCATCTCAGACCCCATAAAGTATATATATTCTTGATCAGTGATGAAATCTAAGACGATCTGAGCATGTCCGTCCGTCCGTCTGTGGAAATCACGATTCGGTCCAAACGAAAAGAGCTAGACTCTTGAAATTTGGTATAAATATATTTTGAAGCTTAGAGCAGGTTAAGTTCGATGATGGGCTAAATCGGGCAAGAGGGAAAAAAGTTCCCCTAAGAAGAACTAAACCAACCCAGAAAAAACAACATAATTTTTAAAGTTTTTTGGTTATTTTGTTAACCAAATGACATATATATATATATATATATATATATATATATATATATATATATATATATATATATATATATATATATTTAAATACGGTCCAACGTCTTAAACTTGGAGCCATAAAATAAAAAATAAAAAATTTGGACCCCGCCTACTTCAGTGGGCGCTATTATATGCAAAAATAGTGTAAAAGTTTAACAAATTGTTTTACTTAAGCCTACATTCTTTAAAAATAACATTTTTAAGCCTTAATGACGAAGCTGAGACGAATCCTGGTACTACTTTGCCCTACCCCTTCCTACCCTTCACCACCTAAAGAAATTTTAATTTTGTATATAATCATCCCAGGCATTTATTTTTAGAATTTTATGACTGCCTGTTTCTGCCCTACCCCCTCCTCCCCCTTTGCCCGCTAAATGACCCTATAAAAAATAAATAAACTTTTTTTTTAAATTTTGTATATAATCATCCCAAGCGTTTATTTTTAGAGTTTTATGACTACCTGTTTCTGTCCTACCCCCTTCCCCCCTTTGTCCCGTAAATGACCCTATAAAAAAATATATAAAATTTTATTTTGTATATAATTATCCCAAGCATTTATTTTTAGAGTTTTATGACACAGGTGAAATGTTTCCCCCACAGCCCTTGCCAGAACGACCCCTCCAAAATACAGTTTTTATACCCTCCAAAGAGAATTTGACCCTATAAGGTAAATATGTATAACAACAAGAAAATCCCTCATAACTAAAGGGGGTTTTTTATAGAGTGATAAAACTTTGAGTTGGCATCACAGCTTTATTTGTTCACCCATTTAACAGCTGATATGTAGTTGCTTTTTGTTTAGTTTGCTTTGATTATGGATCGACTTACACAAGAGCAACGCGTGCAAATTGTGGTAATTTTTAATTAAAATAATGGTTCTGTTCGTCAAAATTCAAAATTTTATTTTCCGATGAAACCCATTTTTGTTGACTGGGTACGTAAATAAACAGAATTGTCGCATTTGGAGTGAGGAGAATTCACAAGCTTTTGTTGAAACACCATTACATCCACAGAAAATTACTGTTTGGTGCGCTTTATAGGGTAGCGGAGAATGTTACTGTCAATGGTGAATTTGTGGAAATTGGTGTTCCAGATTGCGCCTTGTACGCGCCAGCCGTGGCGGCCACATGGCCGAAATCATATTTAAACATTAATTTCATAAAATTTTCTATCCAATAAAGACCGTTTGATTGATATCAAAAATATATTACTATGTTTTATTATGATCTAAACTTGTATCACTCTATAAAAAACACCCGATACAAAGCAAATCCAGTTTAGGTACACATAATTTGGGAGAAATTCTAATATGATTATGACGACCTGCTTCGGAATCAAATATTGACAAACTTCAACGGCTGCAAATAAAATTCTTTCATTGATTAGAGCAGCTCTCTGGTAGGCAACAAAATTAGGGGATTCATAAACGTCCAGGTATGTAACAACATGTATAAAATGCGTTGAACTTCCCGCAAAGCTATCGTAACGTGGCTTGTTGTGATGTGCTATACTTTCAAGCTCCCCCGGCTCCAAAGTCTAATAAGAGTTTGATAAAACACGATTATTTTTATTTTCGAACTGCTATAACGTTTGGTTAAATCAATCGATTCCCACGTGATTTTTCGAGTCCCATAAAAGAATCGAAAACACTAATTGATAACATATATAATTTCACAATTTTTTTAAACACTTATCATGATATCTTTCGATCGCGTCAAGCGATTTTGACCACTTTTACTTTTATGTCCTGAGAAATAACTAAAAGTTATGAAGTAAATTCTATATTCTGAGGAATAAATAAAATTGTAAAAAAACTTTTTTCTGAGGAATAATTAAAAACTAAAAAATAACTTTTATTTTGTGAGGAATAAATGAAAATAGTAATAAAAAATAATTAAATAGAAATTAATGCATCTAAAGGTAGCCCATCTTTTTTGTGTGATTTTTCTAGTTTATATTTGGAAAATAATCGTTATTTACAGTCTCTCGTATATATTTTTAATAAATCAATTTGAACTTTTCTGCAAATCTGGGGAAAGAACCAGCACGTTTAAAATCAAATTTTTTTTTTACAATGTAGTCTGTTGTCTTACATTTTTTGAATGCTTTTTACATATTATTGTTTGGCAACTTTCATTGATTCGATCGATTGTATTAATATGTTCAAATTTAAACTAAATAACATTGGCAAGGAATGTTTTGGGGAGCGAAAAATGTGTGCAATAAAGTTGGCCAACATCTTGAAATATTAAAAAAAAATCATTTTAGTGACAAATAAAGCACAATTTTATATATCAAAGCAGTAGATCATGAACGACGCATGGCTAATCTATCAACAAGTGCTACACATTTTTCAAAACACAATTTATTTATTTACCTCCCAAAAATCATTAATTATTTATCTCTAATTTAAACGGTTGCCTAACAAAAAGCGTTTATTCTAGCGCTTACCGCAAAAAAGTGTGGCCTCAAACGTCCAATGGAATATTTGGCAATATCTGTAGTCAATTCGCAAACACCTGAACCAAATATTAGCAAACCAATACGCTTGTAACACTCCACCATCCAGTCTGGTATTTCCAAATGCAAAAAGTAGTAATTGCTGCTTGATAAATTGCCAAAAGTATGCATTTTATGTGAATTTGATTTGAAAAATTCAACGATTGTAATCTGAAAATAAGAATGAAAAAGAGCAAAATTAATTTCCATTAATATTGTCTCACTGTGCTGAAAATAATTAATTAATTCTACGAGTCAACTGCAGCCAAAGAGAAAACCGACGTCTCGTTTATTTGTAACAACGCGCTGGTATTAAACTTACAAAACTGAGTTACACCTTAAACGATGTAAATTTAAAATTTTTGGAGATAAATATTTTTGTGCTTAACACAATATTTAATGGGTTAAAGTTTTCATTTAATGATTCTTATACATGAATTGCCGATTTTGGTCGTGAGTAATACGAGTATAGAACTATTATTATTTTTGTTTTTTATTTATTAAAGTCATAAAGATCGCAAGAAAGACATCCAATGTTAAGGTTCATTATAAAAAATATATAACACACGTTATTAAAAACCACGAAAATTTATGTGGTTCCAATATATTCACTTCCTAGAGTACACATATTTGATCACAATCTGTTAATTGATTGAAGTTTGCAAAAAAAAAGTTCCTCTGCAAGTTTTAAAAATTTGTGTAAATTATATTATTCTTCTACTCGATTATATCCTATTGTTCATTTATTTTTATTGACCTTATAAGTTAATATGATTATATCCTAATAATAATATGATATCCTAATCTTTACACATTTGATTTAGGGATTATAACGCAATTAGATTTTATTATAAACATGCATCCAGAGACACACACATTAGAGATCACTATCTGATTGTTGTGTTCTAATTTTTGAAGCACTATTGGTTACTGCTTTATTATGGATAATATTATTTTCTAATATCATTAACTTTTGCCGAAATCACTTAATCGATAGCAATATTTATGCATCAACGTAATTTGATTAAAAAATGATCTTATGATCTGACATGTCGTAGGGACAAAGGCAATAACACAATAGAAACTTTACTTATCAATTGCAGTCAAAGTTGAACTACCTCATACATACTCGTACATATCGCACCCTAAATACAAAAGGGACACAAATCAAAATTTTCCAAAACTAACTTTTTTTCCCTAAATTAATTCAGAATACACATCTCTAACTACTGCAAAAATTTCTTTCAAATCACTATCTTCTTTAACTAGAAAAATACACTTATGTCTATTTTGTGTGTTGCTTCTGTACAATGAACAGTTTTTTGTCACTCCTGAAAATTTTAGTTTTTTGAGTTGTGCCCCTTTTGTATTTAGGGTGCGATATGTATAGGTATAGGGAATATTATAATTTATGATGCTCCATATAACAGACGATGAACGCGAAGCAAATTGTTTTTGTACGCATTTTAAATAAACAAATTTAAAGATACAAAATTATTCGCTGTATTAGCGATATTTTTGGTAACTTTTTGTTAGATTATTTGACGTTCTGAAAATATATTTACTTTTCATAATTACACACTAAGATTTATTTTGCTCATACATTTTTTAACGATAATTTTTACATTTAATTTTCGGAACAGATTATATTATTTCTGATGTTCCAACTTTAAAAAAGAAATTAAATTTTTACGAGATTTCGCAATTTTTTTTTGCAATTTCTATGAGTTTTCTCATCATATTATTGAAAAGGAAATATCCAGTACACTTTTATGCATAAAGCAAAATTTTAAACAAATTGAAATTGCAAATAATACTAGCCTACAGCGGTTTTATTACCCTATATATAATAGTGTTTTCACACTTAAAGTTAAAACCTGGTTTTAGCGTTAAAACCATAAACAGCTGATTTGGCGTTCACACTGCAAATTGTGGTTTCAACATACAGGCTATATGTTATAAATTTGTTCAAAATAAATTGAATCGCTTATTGAAGTGTATGATTTTGTTCCTGTAATCACTTAATTGACAGCCTGTAGAACAGAAGTTTTCGTTTGAAGGAAATAAGGAAAAGTTTTAGAATGCGTTCTAAAATAGAAATTATTTTACATTTTGTGAATGAATATTTTAAAATTATGTAACTACATGTACAAAGTGAAGAACTTCTTGGAAATCAAGTTGTAATGTATAAAAAACGTGAACGGCTTCAACATATATTCTTAATAATATAAACAATACCAGCTGTTTCCAATATATAACTTGGCAGCACTCAACTTAGCACGGGCAAAAAACAACGTTGCATTTCATAAAAACGACTTAAAACCAATTCAAAAGTGGTTTTAAGCCGGTTTTAACAAAATCATTTTGTACTGTAAAACCAAGTTTTAACAGTTGGCTTTTACGTTACAACCAGAATGTATTAAAACCATATCAGTGTGGAAACGCTATAAGATCAATTCTGGAAATAATTATGCTCACAATTCATGAAACAATGGATTTTTGTGCTAGACTGCTCAAATTAATATATTTGTATATATAGAGTATCATTTATAGAAATAGACAGGAAAATGTCGAAAACATATATTATATTTCAGTAAAACGCATTTATGAGCTTTTCTTTTGTTAAAGACGTGCAGTGATCTGTCATCAGGTAACAATCCCATCGACCCTGATAACTATAGTCCATCACTTTTGGATTCTGGTGGAACCGCTCTCCTTGTTCGTGACTATAATTTTCTAAGTTGTATGGAATTTTATGCGAATTATTGTGGGAATTATTGACATAAACTATTAACACACGACGACTTATGCAGATTCACT
>OX637534.1:83334854-83346857 GCA_951800035.1 Linnaemya tessellans
ATATATATATATATATATATATATATATATATATATATATACATATATAAACATATATATCTATGCATGGATGTAGGTATATACATATATAAATATGTATATAGAAACACCGTGGACCTACTATACCTATTAGCAGGAACAAGCTTTTTTCAATTTTTTATTTTGACATTTACTAATTGTACAGTCTGAAATAAATCTATAGCCCGAACGAATATACGAACATACATACCAAAGTCGTTTTATGCAAGTAAATATCTTTCATTTTTGTTTTGTATAGTTGTTGTTCAGTTTTCTGTTTCACGTGTAAACGAACGGTTGGGTTTCATTATATTCACGCAGCGTGTATACTTTGTGTAAGTCTTTAACCTATAAAGTGCTTACATATTTTGGTAGAAAAGTAGAACCTGTAAACTCCTCATGAGATACAAAAATATGTAAGTCATTTGTTTTTATACATTTTTTATACTTTGTGTTATTTTGTTTTGTTCTCCCTGTAGTCTCTTTCTCTTTACTCTAATATTCCGTATGTGATACTAATAAACATTAACACATCGCCATCTTGATTTTTGAGTGAAGTAAAAATTTAAGTACATACTTAATTCTGTTTTTCATTCCATTCAGATTTTAAATTATTTATTGATTTGTTACTTGGTCCTTCTCCATTAAAACATCCATATGTACGTACATATACTATGTATGTACGTATATATGTACATATGTAAAAAAAAAAAAAAAAAAAGGAACAATAATGGAAAAGTACAATAGTTAATCACTAGTTTTGAATACATCGTATATGTACATATTATGTCCAAGAAATAGGCATATACAAATGTATGTACATAAGTGTACTATACGGATACATATTTATGTATGTATGTATGTAGGTATATACTCCTCAGAATACATACATATGTATGTAACTAGACAACATTTGTTTTCTTTAAACCAAGCTTTGTTATATACATATGTAAGTACTCACATAAAGAGGTACATACATATGTATATGTTACACATGTACATAAATATGTATTTATGTACATCAAATAAGTATATGTAGGTGTACAAATATCTACTATGTACATATGTATGTGTACATACTGGGTTTCATATATCATATGATATGGGTATATACTTATATGTACGATTTTAAGATATTAATGTAATAGTATGCACATATTTATTGTATAGTATGCACATTTTTACATAGTTCATAAAATGTAAATATGTAGTTATTAAATAATACTTTAACATTTATTGTTAACGAAATAATATATGTATACATATGTATATACATATCCACTACTACACATACATACATACATTCATATTCATATGCAGAAATATGCATATGTATCTATTATGTATGTGCGTATATTCATATGGAAATGTTTTTGTAATTCATAAAAAATAGTTGATGCTTATAACGTCATATTGACATACATACATATGTATTTCTATATACAAATTGTCAAATAAGGTTATAAAGCATGATATATATATTTTTTTATGAATTAGGTGTTTAATCTTTACTTGATAGAAGCATTTGCTTATGCATAAGAACAAGTGATATAAGAATATAAGTAATCGAATATCAATGCACCGAGTAAGTAATTTCCGTCTGTGCATCTCAACAGCAGGCGTTCCATTTTTCCGTCGTGACCATGGCGAAATAAATATAAGGTGGTGGCACTACGCAAGACAACTGTCAAGTTTTTGTCCCCGTTAGTCCTCGTTGCTTGTATATGTGAATTGTGCATGCATGTTAGTGATTGTGCATGCGTGCAACACTTCAATGTGTTTTGTTGCTATAGTTTTTGACGTTGATCATTACTTTACACAAACAATAATGCCCTTCATTGCTGCAATGTTGCATTTGTTGCCGTCGCGCTGCCACCTTATGTTAATTTCACCATGTCTGAGAGCATACATAAAACACATCTCGAACTCTGCTACATATTAAAATTGCAGCAAATTCTTTAGTTTTTTAATTGGCTTTAGTATAACCCAAGTGAACGCGGAACAAATGAAACTGAACTCTGCCTTACTATGTGTAGGCATGTACATATACATATACGTAAATAATGAAAATTGTGCATTGGGCTGTGTATAAAGTCGGAGTTTACAAAATAGATTTATTTATGTTTACATGTATGTATGAAGTTTAGTTCAAGTAAACTTTTTTATGATATATTAATTTCCCAAGAAATGTATGAAGTTGAGATAATCATTTCCCTTCATAAAATGTTGGTTAACTGCATTACTTCATAAAATATTCGTTTAATTTCAACATCTCTAGCAGCGTGCGGTGAAACAGATGTTTTGTTTTGCCTGGGTGAAGCAGTATGTTCAGTCGAATCGAAGTAAAACAAAAATAAAAAGAACCAAGCACAAAACGCGCAACACAGTTTTTGTGGTGATGTAAAAATATAAAACAATTATTCGATTGTTACCTACATGCATACATGTGTACTTGTAGAGTATGCACTATGTTTATTGTAAGATTATTATGACTATATTTGTTGTCAATAAAACTAATTTACGTATGCATGTATGTTTTATGCTAGCATATCATTGACCATAATGCCAATTCATTGATGGATTTTAAACATGTACATATGTATGTGTTTGTTATACATACATATGTATTAGGGGATTTCTGAAATTGTATGGGCACAAGAAAATGATTCTACCAATACAGTTGAACGCGATCTTCCAGAGATCGTTTTAAGAAAGGGAGCTTTATTTCTTATTTAGTTATATCCATATAAATTATGTATTTTGCGTTCATCAGTCGCAAAGCAGCTCTGAGTCACGCAACATCAAACCTCTTAGGCAATTATTTTTTAAGTGCAGCCAGACCACTGATCGTTTACTCTCTCTCGAGAGTTTTGCATCTCACTCGCACTAGTTAATTTCAACACCTCAGATAACTGTATAGATTTACAGTTCTGAGGATTTTTCCGTGGTTAACTAGTATCTACGTTGCTAATTCCTATGTGAAGGGATAGGTCGTGTATAGTCAGTCACAGTAACGGAAGAAACTACGGGTTAATAACATCGCCGACATATGGTGTCAGTCACCCCGTCGGCTTCTGTGCAACAAATACATACATACTTTGTAAAGTATTTCAAACAAACTAACTTAACTAAACTATTTTGCATTCATAATATCATATTCATAGTTTAACAAAAAGTTATTTATTTATTTATAAATAATAATTGTGGTTATGTTCTCCACGGATTACGACAACACAAAAGCATGATTTTTCATACTAGTAGGTACTATATACCAATGGCTAGAAATGTATGAGAATTACTATAAAAAAAATACATGTGTATTTAACAGAAATATTAAAACTACATTGCCAATATTTTGCACTTAACCCTCAATAAATATGTACATAATCAGGAAATTTGAAAATTGCAGATTATCTACTTAATGCAGACAAAAAGCGATTAGACTGAAATATTCAACTAGATAAATACAAGAAAAATTATAGCAAGATGATGGAGGTGAAGCAAAATACTTCAGTTGATTTACATGATTTGTTGACTTCATCAAAGAATAACGATGCGGATGAAGTTGACGATGCCGTTATGCAAGATTTATCAGATCGAAATCACGGTTTAGTGAACTGCGAATTAATAAAACGAAATGGTAAGTTTGAAATATTAAACAATATTAAATTTTAATAACATGGAGATACCTACAGATGAAGGTGAAAATATGCGAGTAGAAAATGGTGATAATACCGGGACATCGCTTAAGGACATTGATGAGGATTTGACTAATAATGTTAATTCAGAATTAGAAGATGCCCTGTTAGAAGAAGATGACGTTTTACCGGAAATTCCAAACACTAAAGAGATTGAACAATCATTGTCTACCAGTGATGATATTTTGACAGAAAAAGCGGAAACCTCCAACTCAACAACAAGTTCGAATGTGCGTGATCCAGGTGATGATTTGGACACGTTGTTATCAAAAATAAATGATATTGTTGAAGATTGCATCGAAAAAGATTCTCAAAATACTGTAAGCAATACGATAAACTTGGATGAAGCGACAGACACAAAGTTGGGCAGTCAAGAAGAGAGCAATATGTATAAGAACGTTGTGGCATCTGTTAGAGAAAAGGAAATTGATGATTCAAGGTTGAGAGAACATGCTATCGATGGTGTAGAAAAAATATCACAGATAAGTGAGGAATGTGAAAATTTGATTGAAAAGGAAACTACGAATAAAGCAGATTTACTGGTAGTTACACATGAACATTCAAACAATGTTGAGGGGGAGGCAAATAAGGAAAATAAACTATCCGCTTGCGAACTCGATGAGCCTGCAACGGATACAGATGCTATTATTGGCAAATCAAATAGTATTGGTATAACAGAAAATAATATTGATGAAGAAAAGACTGATGAAGGAAATCGCGAAATAGTTCAAGATAATAAAATAACGTCAAATAGTAATGAGGTTTCTGAAGATATCCAAACTGCACATGCTATAACTGTAGATAATGATGAAATGGCCAGTACAAAAGCATTCGATAGTGTTCAAACTGAAAACCCACCACAAAACAATGCGGATTTGGATGCAACTATGGGCAAAATAGCATCTCTAAATGTTGAGAAAGCTCCAAGCGAAGAAATAATTACTTCCGGCAGCGTTGGAAATGATGAATCTGATGACGAAATTGTATTTTATGTTGATCAACCTTCGGAAATGGAAAAATCCATAGATGCGGAAACAAAATCTTTGGACACGGCGATGGATGAAGCGGAAGATCCGAAGTTGAGTAAAGAAATGTTAAGTATAGAAAAGAAAACGTCTCAGGAAGATTATGATGTTGTTCTTCTGCTGGATGACGATGACGAGGAAATTTCCCAAAATAAGAAAGAAACAAATGAAAAAGAAATTTCTGCAAAGGGCCAGTGCAAGCAAAGTGAATCAAGTGTACTTTCTACTGATAAGACTACGAAAACAGAAGAAAAAGATATTGTAACTGACAATTCAGATAATGCTCGCGATGACTTTGCTGCAGAAAACTTGAACGAGAAGGAAAAGGAAGTGGATAAAAGTGAAGTTACTCAAACACCAGAAGAAACAAATAGTAACTGCAGTAGTAGTAGTAATCTTTTACAGGAAGCTAAATCCAGCAAAACCGTTGCAGATGACCCTACCCCTGAAGAAGCTGACAATGAAGAAGACGACGACGATGGCGATGTAGAGGTAATCATAGGCGATTCAAAAGATGCTGAACCTTTCGAAAAAGTAGAAGATTCTGAAATGACACCACCAGCAAAACGCTTACGCTTGAGTGAGGATGATGAACAAGAAGTGTTACCAAAAGGAGATTTGCATGATATAAGTGAAGAAGCTGAATCGTTAAATAGTCCTGAAAAGAAAGAAGATAATCAAGAAAACTTCGAATCCGAAAGAAGCTCTTTAACAACACAATGCACTCTAAAGCGCTCCCACGATGTTATTGAACTAGAAGCTGACGAAAAATCCAATGATTCCAAAGAAGGAATTAATAAAAAACCAAAAACGGATATATTAAAAGACGGAGAGGCGCCATCGGACAAACTGCATGAAATCATGGATGACAAACAGTCTGAAGATATGAAATATATCGACGATGGTAAAAAGCATATAAAGGCAGTCCCATCTTATGAACCTATACGCTTATACCCTGCTCCCGAATTTGGAGCCTTAAATTCGAAATTACCAATGAGTTTAGATTTTTTAAAGAAATTCCGCAAGTCCTTTGACAATTTGACTAAACAAGACCTTGAGGAATTGGTTTTGCAAAAAGTTGTTGAAGCTATTATTCACAGAAGTGAATTTTCGGAAATGCGCGAATTAATAGAAAAACAAGAGAAATTAATTAATGCTCACAGAACTAAAATTTCGGAACTATCAAAACAGTTTCGCGACCTTGAAATGGTGCACAATCGTGTGGTTAAAGATATAGAACAACGCAATTCACAGTTCATAATGCCAGTAAAAATTACACGAGCTGTTGGCCTTCAAGTCTATATACCCAACAAAAAGTCTATCGCAGAAGCTACCTCTAGCACTACAGCTCCAAACATACCATCTTCTCCACAACGCCCAGCAGCATCACAAACTTCTTCCACCTCTAGCACTTCTTTAACTCCGGCACAAAGACAATACCTGTCTTCACAAACGGATGCACAACAGCAACGGCCTGCAGCTGCAGGACCCAGTGGGCCCGCAAATACTGGTAATGTTCGTAGAGGTTGTGTACAAAAGATTACTCCCATTCGTCCAGTTCCTGGTTCCAACCAACCAGCATCAACTGGTGCTGCTGCAGTTGCTTCGACTGCTTATCGTAATACTCCAAATCACTCGGCGGCATCACAGCCACGAATATTAAATAAAAATGCTACAACATTATCAAATTCCCCAGCTATGCAAAGGCCAAGATATTTGGCTCCGAATCAAGACGGCCAACGCATGACAACACAACAACAAATATCCCGAACGTCCAATGTACCAGCTAATAGGTAAGTTTAAGTGGGAAGATTCATCTTAGCAAGGAAGATTTATTTTCTCAAAATAAATTTGTTTCATTTTATTTTTGGATAACTAGTCAAATGCGCATAAATTAGATTTCTACCCCCTTTTTTTCCATGCTTTTGTGTAGAGCTATACTTTATATTTAGGAGTACTTTGAAAGTAAAAAAAAAAAATATAGATATTCTGTGTCGCAATGTAATACTTCCGAAGAGGTTTAGATATAAACTGCTGGCGGCATAAAATGTTAGCATATATTTTGAATATGTATATTCCTTTATATGTAAAATATTACATTTATTTGAAGGTTAAATTCAATTTGCTATTTGATTAAATCCGTTTTCACTTCCTGCAAATTAACTTAAGTCCCTACAAGCGACCGATTCCAACACGAACATTTTGAAAATGTTATAAAATTCGCAGAATATAGTTCTTTTGTCTGTATGCTAAATATATAAGCTACCAATTCATTTTTAATGCTTTTTTGTTTGTTATGTGGTCAAAATGAATTTTGAGAGTTTATGTATAAGCTGAGAGGTTTTGTTACACCAAATCATCTACTGATGATTTGGTGTAAGAAAAAATGACTAATGGGACATAAATAAAAAAAGTTGTTTGCAGATTGACGTCTTTGGAATTGCCCGGATCGTTTTCAAAGCAAATCTGTCACTTTTAGTATTATCAGGATTTATTCTGCGTTGTAAAAAGTCTGCAACTTTTTAAGTACTTAACCAATACTTTTTGAATAGAACAAGTGTTACAATTTAATTTTTGTTTAATTTGAAACCCTATTACAGCAAGACCAAGTAGCTCCAACGTGCTAAAATTTTATGACAAAAATGTATTTTATCTTAAGAGTTTTTTTTTTAAAGTTGAAAAAAAAAATCGTTTTTTTTTTTCAATTTGTTGATCATAACTTTTAGGGAATCCTGATTTTTCGTACACTGTATTTGGAAAAATTATAGCCACATGTAAAACATGTAATTTGTATTGTGGGGAGTGTAGCGTACATTATTGCTTTAATAACGTTATATTGATCCGTCTGAACCGTTGTCGTCCATAACAAATACAGGTTATTTCTTCCTTTGTGGGTTAGATTTAATTTAGTTTTATTTAGTAAAACTATTAGGATAAGTTTTGTGAAATTACTTAAATCACTCCGTCTAAGTTCTAGAATAAAGTAATTTATTTTTTAATTTTCGCCACGATTTTTTTCCGATGACTTTTCGGCGTCGTTTTCATAAATATAATTTCCGGCGATGCTTTTAAGCTTTTATCCGTTACTGATTACACATGACTTATGACATCACATAAGAAGAAGCAATTTAGTTAACCACAGAAAATTCTTCAGAAGAAGTGTAAAACTATACAGTTATCTGAGGTGTCAAAAAAATATATGGAAGACGGTTGACCCTTAAGGCCATTCCTGCAACTTCCCGCTGACTTTAACCGCTAAAAATGTTATTATTTTAATTTTGAAACTGCTATAACTTTCGATTCTACTTGGCAGACGGTGATTGGCGTAGTTCTTCGATAACTATAAAAGAATCGAGAACACGAATTGATTACATAATTTCGGAATATTTGAGCAATTCCCTTTTTTAAAATTTTTCGTTCACGAATAGCGCTAGACGTGGTTTTTGATTGTCAAGACTTGATTAACCGTTATTCTAAGGAAAACACTTTGAAAAAAAAAATGTTTTTTTTTTTATATTTCTCGAAATCTACTATTCCGAAACAGATTAAATTCACAGGAAATCGAAGTTTGGAAGAAACCTTTGAAACGCGACTAGTTTAGATCGAATACCATTTGATTAGATACATAATTTCAGTTCTCTGTATTACTTCTTGAATTTTTTCGTTCACGAAATCTCACGAACGCACCAACCTATTTGGCAAGGTTAGTAGCGCTCGACATGATATTCGACTGTCAAGGCTGATTAGTTTTTGAAATCGATCGGCAAAACCTTTTGAAAGTTATTCTAAAACACATCTTTTTGAATAAAAAATCAGTTTTGTTTTATATATCCGAAAATATAAAAAAGTTCCAATTCACAGTAAAACCGGTAACGTAACTTTCCACTTTTTTGAAAATTTCAAATTTTCTTACCGGTAAGTTAAAAGAGCTGCTTTGCACCTGTTATGAATATATTATATTTATCATATACATATAATGAGTGGTCCATGTATCGGTTTATATATGAATCATTGGTTATTTCGAATTTGGCAATTCTTAAGTCATTTTATTCTGCCACAAAATGCAGTATATTATCTCCAATGAATGAAATAATCGATTTAAGCTTGAGCAACGTTGGCATTTGTTGGAAATTTACTTCCAAAACAAAAACAATTGGTCGGAAATAGATTTTGCCAAAAAATCATCTTTTCGCATGAAGCTCCTGTTCGTTAATAAACAAATTTGCCGTATTTGATGCTCAGAAAACCTACAAGCAGTTTTTCATAAACCAATGCACCTATTACGAGTGACTGTTTGGTGCGGCTTGTGGAGTGGAGGCATTATTAGCCCATATAGGACGACGCAAGCATTACGGTCAATGGAGACACTTTTTACCCGCGATTCATGGTACTGATGTGAACGATGTTTGGTTTTAAGAGGAAGTTGCAACTTGCCACAATCGATTTGTGCCGTCAAACATTTGATGGCCGTTTAATTAGCCGAAATGGTGATGTCAATTGGCCGGTAAGAAGGTGCTATTTGAGACCGTTGGATCATTTTTTGTAAGGCGCCGTTAAAGACAAGTGTTATGCCGACAAACCAAAGAGAACTTAGTATTTGAAGGACAGAATTCGCGATGTCATTGCCGGGGCACCTCTCCATACACTCGAAAAAGTGCTCGAACATTTTTGGATATGAACGAAATAATCTTCCACCTGTAACCGGGACAATTGTACTTCACAAAAAAAAAATTAATTTGGAAAAATTTCTAACCGTTTTTGCTTTATTGCATTTTTAAATTTAAACTTTTAAATGACACACCCTATAGGTTTCTTACTTAACTTCAGATGGTCTTGTTATTTCAATTATTTTTTGTAAGCTTCTTAATTGCCTTTTTAGGTTAGATTTTAAATTATTCTCTAACTGCATACATTCATCTTAATTGTGTTAGGTTAGGTTAGGTTAACAGGTTGCTGGTAAGGGGAAAATAGATAATAATAGAAAATAATTGTGTTAGACATGTTAACATTTTTAAAGTGATAAATTGAATACATTTGCAAAGTGATGTTTGATTTTAAATGATACTCTTTACTCTCTTATGCACTGGTCTTTCTTTAAGGATTTTTCTATTGAAATTATTTGAAGTGTTTGTGTTTGCGGCCTGGTTACAGGTCCTAGCATTTATTACTTAGATAATATACAAAACAAATCTTTTTCGGTTTCAACTAGACCTCCGCATAAATGTATTTGAAGAAAAAAGTACTCCTAATATGGCAAAGCTTGTACATATTTTCCTACTGTAATCTGCTCTACAACAAAATGTTGTACTTATTTTCTAAAGTAACAACATCAAGGAACAATTTTGTTGTTTGGTCAATTATAAAAGTACTTCGTAATTTTTTGTTCGAGTCATTCATCAAATATGTCGGGTAAGAATTGAAGGTCGAACTTCTTGTTGTACAATAAGTTTCACGTGATGGTTTACAGATAAAAGACATCTGTTAAGTTTGTGTGTTGAGGTGGTTAATTTAACATACATATGTAATTTTAGCAAAAGAAAGATTAATCCAAAGTATTTTAACACAAAACTTAATAAAAAGCAATCCGATCACATCAAAACTTGATAAATCCATTTTAGAATTTGTATTTATTCAAATAATATAATTTTTAAATTTGTAAATGTTGTACAGATCAATGACTAATCTGGACGTCTATAATACTGCAGCAAAAATTCATATCAAATACAAGTGGAATTACCTAAAAAAATATTTTCTCAAATTGTCCGAAAACACAAAAAGTGGATTTATCAAGTTTTGAAAAAATCCTCTTAAATTTAACAATATATATATATATATATATATATATATATATATATATATATATATATATATATATACATATATGTATATATATATATATATATACATATATGTATATATATATATATATATATATATATATACATATATATATATATATATATATATATATATATATATATATATATATATATATATACATATGTATATATACATATATATATATATATATATATATATATATATATATATATATGTATATATATATATATACATATATATATATATATATATATATATATATATGATTCTTTTGTCTAATTTTTTTAACCTTTTTTCTTTAATAAATAATATATTTGTTTGAGTCTTGAGGTTAATTTATATTAATATTTGATATTCGATATTTCGCTAACCATCGGTTAGCTTCTTCAGGAAATTATTTAGTTTTGTCAAAAATTTTCTTTTCAATTAGTATATACAAAATTTTTTTAACAACATAAATCAAAAATTCTAAATATTAAAAAATACTAACTCTAAAATGTGTAAATAGTTTAAATTAATACAATTTTAAATATTAAAACATACTAAATCTAAAATGTATAATTATTATAAATTTTAATAATATATAATAATATAATGAAAACCGATGTGTGTGTATTAACTACAATTCTTTTAATGTTGTGTAAAATTTTATATAATAAAACATACTAACCCTAAAATGTATAAATACTATAAATTTTAATTATATATAATAATATTATGAAACCGATCTGTGTGTTAACTACAATTCTTTTAATGTTACGTAATTAATTGTAAACAAAATTATAAAAATGTTTTTTTTTTTTTTTTTTTTTTTTATAAAAAATTTTTTTTTAAACATAATACGTCATAAAGCTTATGGTAAATTATCTTAACATATGCATACAACGCAAATAATTTAACATAATTATTATTATCAATTTTAAATTTATACATGCATGCATATGTCAAAATATTTTATATATTGTGTATATAATTTAACATAAACAAATAATTCTAATAACTTAATTTCTATGAATTAAATATCTATAGTTTTGAGCTAAATTGTCAGTATCTATCTTAAAGTTCATTCGTTCTCTAACAGGTATATTAATAATTTCTAACATTTCTAACAAAAGTCTTCGTTTATAATTACTTTCTGTTCTTAAAACTGATGCATTTTCAAAGTCAGGATAGTGATTAAATTTAAAACAATGAGATGATAATGCTGTTTTTTCTGAATTAATGTGTCTATATTTTTGATTACTTTTATGTCCTGTTATTCTGGTTTTTAATTTATTTTTTGTTGTACCTATGTATACCTCATTACAATTGACAGATCCATTCCCTTTACATGGTATTTTATAAACTATATTTGATCTATCCCATTTTGTCACTCTATCTTTCATATTACTAAATAGTTTATTGTTGGTACTATATGTTTT